>JARHVA010001336.1:1787500-2387500 GCA_037957365.1 Torreya grandis | reverse complement strand
TTTCTAAATTCACCATGTTTTCCTCCAAAACTATCCTAATGAAATTATACCATAACTATATGTGCTTCATCCTCGAGTGGAAAGCAAACTTCTTGGCTAAATGTATAACACTTTGAATATCAATATGTAATCCCCTAACTTCCTAATTATGCCCCAACTCATTAAGTAACTATTATAACCAAATCATCTCCTTGATAGCCTCTATAAAATCAACATACTCAATGTTTGTGGTTGATAAAGCCATAACCTTCTGTATCTAAGAAATCCAACTAATCATTGTATCCCTAATAATAAATACATAACCTATCATACTCCTACTATCAACATCCCTAGCCATATTTGAATCCACATAACCATGAAAAGTGGTGTCTGATCCACCAAAACATAATGTTATACCCATGGTTCCTCTCAAATATTGAATAATCCACTTCACTATTTGTCAATGCTCATAACCTGGATTACTCATTTACTTACTAATCCTACTACATGGGAAATATTTGTCCTAGTAAAAACCATAACATACATCAGGCTACCAACTACTAATGAGTAAGGTACCTTGGACATCTTTATCTTTTCTTCTTTTGTCTTAGGACACTGCTCCTTTGATAATCTAAAATGGCCTACCAAAGAAGTCCCAATCGGCTTAGCATCCTACATACTAAACCTATTCAAAAATTTCTTCACATACTCTTCCTAGGATAAGATTAGCTTAGTCTCCTTATTTTGAGTTATCCTCATACCAAGGATTTGCTTCATTGCACCCAAATACTTCATAGAAAAGAAATCACCAAGCTGCTTTTTGAGTACTTGAATCTGTTGCATGTTCTTTCCTACAACCAACATGTCATATACATAAAATCATAGGATAATATAATTACCATCCTAAAATATCTTGACATACATGAAATGGTCAAAATGACACCTAGAGTAACCCTATTCCAACATAAAACTGTCAAAATTCTTATACCATTGCCATGGAGCTTGTTTCAGGCCATACAAGCTCTTCTTTAGTATGCACACCAATTTATCTTTTCCTTTAACCTCATAACCCTATGGCTTCTCCATATATAATTCCTCCTCCAAATCACCATGAAGGAATGTAGTATTCACATCTAATTATTCTAAGTGCAAATCCTCTAATACAACTATACCAAGCATTGTTCTAATAGAAGTCATCTTAACAACGGGAGAAAAAATCTCATCAAAATCAATACCTTTATTATTTGCAAACCCCTTGACCATCAACTAGGCCTTATATTTTTTCCTTCTTTATTCCTCTTCTTTGATTTTGTATACCCACTTGTTTTATAATTCTCTCTTGGCCTTAGGTAGCTTCACCAAATCCCACATCTGGTTCTCCATGAGAGAACTATGTTCCTCTTCCATAGATTGCTCCCACTTCTTCCTAGCATTCACCTACATTTCTTCCTCAAAAAATTATGATTCTCCACTATCAGTAAGTAACAAATAACTCAAAGATGGGGGAAAATGTTTAGGATATTTTCTTACCCTAGAAGATCTTCTTACTACAAGATTTTAGGGTTCCTATGTAGGAGGTTCTTTAATTGTCTCCTTGGACACCTTACAATTCATAATATCATCCAAAACTATGTACTCTTTTTGTTCCTATTCCTAAAACTGATCCTTATACATGACTTTTTCTTTAAAGACAACATCTCTAAATTGGAATGTTTTCTTGTCTCTAAGACTCCAAACCTATAAACCAAAGTCATCCTCACCATAACCAATAAAGGTGCATCTTTCAGACTTAGCCTCTAACTTGTTCCTATCTTTATTGGAAACATAAACAAATGCCTCACATCTAAAGACCCTAATAAAAGAATAATTAACTTTCTTACTAGACCAAGCTTCCTTAGGTATGCCTCCATCCAAAGGCACTGAAGGTCATTTTTTAAATAAATATACTAATGTGTTAATTGCTTCCACCTAAAACATTAGGATCAGCCCTACATGCAACATCATGATCATAACACACTCCATGATTATCCTGTTTATCCTCCCGACACTCCATTCTCCTATGGCATCCTTGGAACTATCTTTTACCTATGAATTCCATTTTGTGAACAATAATCATCAAATCCTTTGCTATAATACTCACCTCCATTATCCAATTTGAGACATTTCAACTTAAGACTTATTTCATTCTCAACCAAATCTTTCCATCTCTTGAATGTTTCAAATACATCAAATTTCTTCTTAATGCAATAAACCCAAACTTTCCTAGTTGCATCATCAATAAATGTAACATAATAATTTAAACCACCAATAAAAGATACCTGAGTTAGCTCCCATACATATGAGTGAACCAAATACAAATTATTATCCTTATTTATAGGTCCAACCCTTAGGAACTTAACTTGCTTCTACTTCTTGTACAGACAATCATCACAAAAGTCTAAATCAACCTATTTGAATCTAGGCAACTTGCCTTTCAAGATATCCATGCCCTTCTAGATCATATGAGCAAGCCTATAATGCCACAAAGTTACATATCCATCTGCAACAAATAAATTATAGTGATCAATACTACTAGTCATATACAAATTACCAACTTTATTACCTCTCAAAACCACAAGATAACCCTTGATAACTTTCCAAGAGTCTATTATAAACATCAATGAACATCCCTCACCATCCAACTGCCCCACTGATATTAATTTCCTCCTTAATTATAAGACATGTCTGAAATATTTTAGTATCCATGTGTTTCCATTATACATATTCACTTGAACACAACCTTTCCCTACTATAGTACATGGTTCATCATCACTAAGATAAACATGTTCAAAATCTCCTTGAACATAATTAGTAAAATGATGCCTATATGCCTATATGGAGTGGCATGAAAAGAAGTCACTGAATCTAATACCTAAGATTTAGAAACATCATCCAAGGAAATAATTAAATCATCTTGACTAATAGTACCTATTTTCATATTTACCTCCTTAGTCTCCTCATGTTTGGTCTTCTTGTCCCAAAGTTTTGAATATTCCTTCTTTGTGTGCCCACTTTTCCCATAGTGCCAACACACCATCTTATCTCTAGATTTAGATCTTCCCTGACCCTTTTACTTTCCATGGTTTCTTTTGCTTCTATCCTTTTGTCTCCCTTTAGTCTCCACCATCAAATCATTCCCTAAAGATGATTCCCTGATGTTCTTCCTTCACATTTACTCGCTAAGAATCACACCTATAACATCCTCAAACTTTAAACTTCCCTTAGTAGGGATGGTATTACTCACAGCCATAACCAGGATATCCCAACTATCAAGTAAGGAGCATGAAATCAATAAATCCTTAACTTCATCTTCAAATTATATACCAATAAAAGTTAACATACTCACAACCATATTAAAATCATTTAAGTGATCAGTTATAGAACCATTTTTAGACATTTCATATTAAATAACCTTTTCATCAAAAATATTTTATTAGAGGTAGATATTTTTTCATATAACTCCCATAATTTTTTCATCAAACCAAATGTGGTCATCTCCTCTAAAATATTGAAGGCAACCAAAGATGTAAGGCACAACTGTATGGATCCCAACGCTTTCCTATCGAGAAAACCCCAATCTACATGATCAATACCTAAAGGTTGGCTTGCTTTCCCCATCAAAGGGTGATGAAGATATTTCTAAAACAATTAATCTTCCATCTACATCTTCCATAATCTAAAATTCTACCCATTGAATTTTTCAAATCTAGATCTACCATTATTTGTCATAGCTCCCAATTAATCTAATATCTTTCCCTGTGATTTACCACTTTAACAAAACCACTAAAGCTAGCTCTGATACTAGTTTTTAGGAATAATGTATTAATTAATTTGTAATAACATGTAACACATAATTCATTCCTCAAAACCATAGCAGTAGAGACATATGGAATAAAATTTAGATCTAAGCAAATACACACATAACATTGATATAATGTGATTCACCCAATGTGGGCTATGTTCACCAAGAATCTCTATATAATATTATAAATAAGATTACAAGACAAATCTCAACAAGAAACCTCTCACATAGATAACTTTTTCCAACTCATATTCTCACTATAATTTTTGAGATGCTAAGCTACACCTCAAACCTGATCATACCAACTGAAGATAGAATACAAAGCTCAAAATGAGATGCAAAATATAATTCTTAATTTTTTTCCCCTCACCCATATTTATAATTTCCAAAATCCCTTAAAAAATGCACCATACCATGGATACAACCATATCCCCACTAAATAAGGGAGGTTACAACCACCCAAGATAAATATAACCCCTCGATTCTCTCAACACCTTACCCACTTCTATATTAAACGTGCCACAAATATGGGAAGTGTTTATCATACTCAAAAATACACCCCACCATTTGTGAAATTAAAAATTACATGTTAAAATTGCTCTGATAATTTTATTTTTACCTTAGGGGTGTTGAAATGGGCTCCACATTCAACATGTACCTTGAATGTGGTATGGTCATATGTAACAACTTGATAAATGCCATGATTTTTGAGGTAGGAAAAATGATCATAAACCATATGGTGGATTCAACTCATTTCTCCCTCTAGGAATTGATCTTTTTAACTATTTTAGAAATGTATTTCCAAGAAGGGATTTGAAACGTCAACATGATACATCCCTTGTTTCAATTCTGGTGTTAGGAATTAGAGATAACAATAATGTTAACGCTCTATATTTATCATGCTAAATATATTTAATTTATATATCTAAAAACACTAATGAATATATATCTTGAGGTTCCTATTTTGGATTTCTCATATCATTTCACCTATTGAAAGTTCCATAATGATTAAAAAATACATCACATTCTTTGTAAATTTTATGTTGATTGGTGATGGATGGCCTTTGTATGACTATAAAAATAATTTAATCTCAAAAAAATATTTAAAGAAAAATAAAAAAGGGCTCTGAATTAAATTGTATGCCTAAGATATCACTTTTTTATTGCTTTCTCCAAGAAAAAATAAAAACTGCCCCATATAGTCAAATAGACATCTAGTTTAAGTTATTCTATTTTTATTGACATTAAACACTATTACACTTCACCAAAATCCCCTTGGATTCTATTTCATGTTATCCCTATTAGTGTTATTATACATATAATTTTTTACATATTTGAGTAAAATTTGGTACGTAAACATGCTTAGTTAATTCCAAATCCATTGAATGTGATAATATAATGTGTATTAGGGATTGATTGGCCTTGTTTGCACATCACATTACATAAATTGATTTATTTATTTAATTTGGTGTGAAAATAAGGCCGATCAAACCCATATCCACCTAACGTGACAATCTAACATGGATTAGGGATTAATTGGCCTAGTTTTCCCATCATATTTCACCAATTGATCAATTAGTTCAATGTGGTACAAAAATGGTAATAATAGAGCCTAATCCACTAAATATGATAATATAATGTGAATTAGGGATTATTTGTCCCTATTTACACAACATAATGAACTAAATGATTAATTAGTGTAATATGGTGAGGAAACATAGCCATTTCAACCCTAATCCATCAATTATGATAATCTAATGTGGATTAGGGATTGATTGGTACTATTTGAGCTCCACATTGAACCTATAAATCAATAGATTCAATGTGATGCACAAACATGGATAAATGAGCCATAATCCAACAAATGTGACAATCTAATGAGGATTAGGTCTTGATTAGTCCCCTTTACACACCACATTGAATTGATCTCATTAGGAGACCATAACCCGATATTTATCTATCAGATTAATATTATGATTTCACTACTTCCTATTTATTTAGGTATGATGATGATGAGGCACACTAGATTTATTGAACAAGTTAAAACAAGAAACATAATCAAAATATATACCTCCAAAAATGCATCTTATATGGATAAGTTATTTTTTTGCTAGCTCAACAACTAGGATCTGGTGCATTTATGCTTGGAGTTCATCTCTAATTTTTTTATCTGCACAATCATTACATTGTAGTTCACACTATGAAATTTCATAATCCACCTACACATTTAATCCAAGCTATATGATGACATTATTAGAGAAGGTGTTGACATAGAGGAGGGAGAGAAGATGGGTGGTCACTCTAAAGAAGTGGTAATAACGATGTTGAATAGGATGTCAAAAACACCCAAAAAGTTATGAATGACACCAACATGGGTGGAAAGTGTGATTTGAAAAAGGATAGGTTTCTTGGAAAAATTTTAAATCACCAAAAGTTATAAGTTAGCATCTTCCTTCGACTTAACACAATTGATGCACATGAAGTAAGAATTAAGAGCTCTGAAATCTGGACCACTTTTATAAATTACACACATTTCCCATTGGAGGCTATTGCAATTTACATTTTACATGTTACAAATAAATATTAACAAAAATGGGAAACTTAACCACATGGTCTAAATAATATAGTTATCACAAAGCCACAACTAGGATAGGTGGTCTATTAAGCTTACATGTGTTAAATGAAGTTTCTATGTATGAGTTGTTTAGTCATTGAATTCCATCATAAATAATGGTGACCACACACACACACATGCATAAATATTTACATATACCTATACATAAGGTTTGGAGGAGCCCCTTTCCCAATATATTGAACCAATGAAAAAACATACATATGACTAATGAGAATAGTAATGGAACCTTGGATTAAGAAAAACAAATTGAAAAATAACTAAAGCCCTCATACTTACAAACCCATAGAAGGGGAACCTAGTAGTTGAAGAGAAGTGTCATTTTATTAAATATTTTCAAGTCTAGGCCATTGTCTGAGATTTCTCTAAAGGTCCCAAACATTTTTTGACACCATTTGTAACTTGAATGTGGTATGGCCATATGTAACAACAAGATAAATGCCATGATTTTTGAGGTAGGCAAAATGATCATAAAGCATCTGGTGGCTTCAACTCATTTCTTCCTCATGGGAATTGAGTTGTTTAACTATTGTAGATATGTATTTACAATAAGGGATTTAAAACCTAGACATGATACATCATTTGTTTCAATTCATGCCAAGAATCAAAGATAATGACAATGTTAACACCCTATATTTATCATGTCAACTATCTTTAATTTATCTATCTAAAAACACCAATGAATATATATATTCCTATTTTGGATATCTCTTATCATTTCACCCATTAAAAGTTACATATTTATTAAAAAAATCCATCACATTGTATGTAAATTTTATGTTGATTGGTGATAGATGGCCTTTGTATGACTACAACAATCCTTCAGTCTCAAAAACATATTTCAACAAAAATAAAACATGCTCCAAATTTAATTATACACCTAAGATATCACTTTTTATTACCTTCTCCAAGGAAAAAGAAACACTACCTTATAACAGTCAAATAAACATCTAGTTTAAGGTATTCCATCTTTACTAACATCACACACTATTATACTTCACCAACACCCCTTAGATTATATTACATGTTATGTCTATTAGTGTAATTATGCATACAAGTGTTTACATATTTGAGTATAATTTGGTGTGTAAATAGGCCTAATCAATCCCAATTCCATTGAATATGAAAATATAATGTGTATTAAGGCTTGATTGGCCCTATTTACACATCACATTACACTAATTGATTGATCAATTCAATGTGGTGTGAAAACAAGGTCAATTGAACCTATATCCACCTAATGTGACACTCTAACATGGATTAGGGATCGATTGGCATAGTTTTCCCACCACATTTTACCCATTGATCAATCAACTCAATGTGGTGAATAAATGGTATAAATATATTCTAATCTACTAAATGAGACAACATAATGTAAACTAGGGATTATTTGGCCCTATTTACACAATACATTGAATTAAATTATTAATCAATGTAATATGGTGAGGAAATGGGGCCACCTCAAATCTAATCCATCAAATACAATAATCTAAAGTGGATTAGGGCTCAATTGGTACTATTTGAGCTCCACATTGAGCCTATTGATCTATCAGTTTAATGTGATGCACAAACATGGCCAATTGATCCCTAATCCACTGAATGTGAAAATCTAATGAGGATTAGGTCTTGGTTGGTCCCATTTGTACACCACATTAAACTGATCTTATTGGGAGACCACAACCTGATATTGATCTATTAGATTAATATTATGATTTTACTACTTCATATATTTTTAGTTATGACGATGATGAGGAACACTCAGTTTATTGAAAAATTTAAGATAAGAAACATAAGAAAAGGCTCTACCTCTAACAATGCATCTTACATGGACACGCTATTTTATTTATAGCTCAACAATTAAGATCTAGTGTATTTGTGCTCAAATTTTGTATCCAATTAGTTTTTTAGTAGAACATTACATTGTAGTTCATAATAAGAAGTTTCATAATCCACCTACATATTCAATCCAGTCTATATGATGGCATTGTTATCAGAGGTATTAACATGGAGGAGGGGAGAAGATGGGTGGTTATTCGGAGGAAGTGATAATGGAGATGATGCTAACAACACCCAAAAAGTTACTGGTGACACCAACATGGGTGGCAAGTGTGGTTTGAAAATAAGGGAGGTTTATTGGACAAATTTAAAATCACTATAATTTATAAGGTAGCATCTTCCTTTAACCTAGCTCAACTATCGTACATGAAGTAATAATTCTAAGCTCTAAAGTTTGCACCACTTTGATAAATTACACACATTTCTCATTGGAGGCTATTACAATTTACATTTTATATGTTACAAATAAATATTACCAACAATGGGTAACTTAACCACATGTCTGAATAAATAGTTATAACATAGCCACAACTAAGACAAGTGGCCTGTTAAGCTTACATGTGTTAAATGAAGTGTTTGTGTATGAGTTGTTTAATAATTTAATGCCATCATAAATAATTGATACCATCATGATGAGTGAAGGGGGATATTTAGGTATCCTTACCATTGGTCTCATGGAGATAATAGCGTGGGCGCCCTTATCATACATTCTTGGGCTCACCATTACGTGCTCTTCATTCTTTATGTGTGTGCGTATAATTTAATATATAATAATATAATATATAATATGAAATTATAATATGTAATATAATAAATATTATATTAGTATTATATAATAATATTTATATATATATATATATATATATATATATATATAATAATTAAATAATAATATACATTTAAAATATTATAATTATATTATAATATTTTACATTTATATTAGTTTTGGTTACATTAACAAAAGTTGGAAGGTTCCTTTCCCAACATAATGAACCAAAGAAAAACCATACAAATGATTTATTACAATAGTAATGGAATCTTGGACAAAAAAACAAACCAAAAAGAACTAAAGCCCAAACACTTATAGGGCCATAAATGGGGAACTTAGTAACTAAAGAGAAATGCCATTTTCTCAAATATTTTCAAGTCCAATCCATTGTCTAAGAATGTTTTCCACCTTATTTGTATATGTTTTTTCAATACCACAATTATCAAGGAAATTATCCACCATATTAGCCTTCATATAACAGTGTTGAGTTTCTCAAACATTAAAATACTCGAGAAGGGTCCATAATTTATGAAGAATGATTTTATAACTTTCATTAGTAATATTTCTTATTATTTATTGACATAATCATAACCATAGAATAACCTTTAATGATGAGGGGTTCAATCCCACAATTACATGCCAATTGGATACCCAAAGACATTACTTCGTTATTGGTACCATACAAAAGATGAAAATAGGCTCCCTTGATTAACGAACCACCCCAATCTCGAATCACACAACGTATTATTTTATATTTATGTTATTATTACATTATTATATATTATATTTATATCTATATAATAAATTCATATATAATAATTATATATATATATATATATATATATATAATTATAATAAAATATAATATATATAATAAATATAATATATATAATATAGCATTATAATAATAATATATATATATATAATAATTATAATATATATATATAATAATAATATATAATAATAATAATAATAATAATGAACCAAAGAAAAAACATACAAATGATTTATTACAATAATAATGGAATAAAATATATAATAAAATAAATAAATTATATATATATATATATATATTATAATATATATAATTATATATATATAATAATATTATATATATATATATATATATATATATATATATAATAAAATAAATAAAGATTTATCATGTATCCCAGAGATGTATAAATAGTCAAAAAAAGGTTATTAATATCCATGAACATTTAAAATAACAATCAAAAGTGGTAGCTAAATGCTAAAATAGATTTATATGAATGAGAG
This sequence comes from Torreya grandis, assembly GCA_037957365.1. Lineage (NCBI taxonomy): Eukaryota > Viridiplantae > Streptophyta > Pinopsida > Cupressales > Taxaceae > Torreya > Torreya grandis. The sequence continues at coordinate 2,377,165 of JARHVA010001336.1, read as the reverse complement.
AGCCACATCAAAGGGTTGATTAATGTAGTGGAAATAAAAGTGGATAAGTATGATATTTAAAAGAAGATAATTATTAAAACCCTATAGTGTCACTTTTTGATATTTAAAAGAAGAGAAAGGTTAAAACCTTACAGTGACACTTTTTGATGGTTATTTAACTTCTAATTTTTATTTTTAATTCCAAAATATAAAGAGGCCTAAGTAATATTAAAGTAGATAAAAGACTCGAGTACATAAAAGTAGGGAAATGTTAAGCTAATTGAGTGTTTTCTAACCTACTAATTAATGGGCTCCAAATTTTAAAGAATTAAAATATATTACACATATAGGTATTAGCAGGGTTCTTATTCGTATGGATCTTTTCTATCTTCAACTCACCATCCTCCAATACCTATCTAATGAAGTGGTACCTAAGCTGTATATGTTTGGTTCTTGAATGAAAGGCTGAATTCTTTGCCAAATGAATTGCACTTTGACTATCACTGTAACTAATAGACTCACCATCCTATTTTTAATTCATAGTATATATAATACTATGACTTATATATAGAGATATATATATATATATATATATATATATATATATATAAGAGGAGGAGGAGGAGGAGGAGGAGGAGGAGAAGGAAGAGGAGGAGGAGGAGGAGGAGGAGGAGGAGGAGGAGGAGGAGGAGATGGAGGAGGAGAAGAAGAAGAAGAAGAAGAAGGAGGAGGAGGAGGAGGAGGAGGAGGAGGAGGAGGAGGAGGAGGAGGAGGATATATTATTAATAATAATAATTGGTGTTATTATTATTTAGGAATATTATATATTCCTAAATAAATGAAAACTATTATGAAAACCCATTTCTTTCATGTGCATAAAACTCAATATTACATGTTTGGTTAAAGACTGACCAACGTATGATTATATATTTTGGGTAGCCTGTCTTCATCCTTTCCAAGAGAATGACATGATATAATTATCCTAACATCACGAGGGAACCTACCTCTAACCCATATATTTTATTAACCTCATATGATCCTAGTTGGATGCCTTATATACCATTCAACCATTCATTTTAATAATAATTGGTGTTATTATTATTTAGGAATATTATATATTCCTAAATAAATGAAAACTATTATGAAAACCCATTTCTTTCATGTGCATAAAACTCAATATTACATGTTTGGTTAAAGACTGACCAACATATGATTATATATTTTGGGTAGCCTTTCTTCATCCTTTCCAAGAGAATGACATGATATAATTATCCTAACATCATGAGGGAACCTACCTCTAACCCATATATTTTATTAACCTCATATGATCCTAGTTAGATGCCTTATATACCATATTTACCATTCATATGAGGTTAATAAAATATAAAATAAAGGTAGAATTAATGGTTGGCATTCAAATGTACATCTAAATCCAATGGAGTGAGGGCAACTTGACATTGTTAGTGGGTCCCAAAAAGATCTATGGCTCACATTTGATCATGCATCTAGATCCAATAGAGCATGGATAAGCTTGAGTTGATAAGTCAATGATATATCTATAGCTCGTATTAAATTATGCCTTAAAGATCTAACAGTACAAGATGGGTCAAAAGGTCAATAGGCTCAAATCAATATCGATGATTGATGAACAAAGGCTATTCCAGGGGGTTTTATATGAAGGCTGATGAATTATTTTTAGACCCAAGAAAATTAAATACAAAGGAATCAAACTCGAATAGGATTTAGGTATAACTAGATAAGGTACACCAAGACTGAACATCACTATTAGAGCTTTATGGAGGTAAAAAAAGTATTTTAAACATAATTCAAATTGAGGGTTGATAACTTTTTATCAAAATGGACCAGATCACTTGAAGATCTTCATCGATGTTGAGACTATAGAAAACTAATAAATTGGATTGGTTTTCATCTATAGTAGACCTAGGTCTAGTTTTCAAAGTAAAGATAGATGTCTATGATTATGGAGGAGCATTTCATCCTTAGACATGGCCACATCCTCAAAAAAACATCTACCTAAAGTAGACTTGGCATGGTTCTATTAGATTCAAGCTATGAGGATTTTATCCTCATAATGAGTACAAGTGGGGGGTGGTGTAGAAGATCAAATAAAAATATATGGTGGTTAGAGGAGTAGTGGAACATTCAAATGTTCTCTGAGCTTTTAGGGATTTTCCTTTCTCATTAGGATCGCGATTCATCATGAAAAACTAATTCTTATCTTCTAGTGCATAATATCTCAACCAATGAGAAGAGATTGAAGACTTTTGGAGCAAATACAGGTTAACTTATTGATGATGGACTAGTCTTGATTAGACCAAAAGATGGTGGAACATCCCTTGAAAGGTGACAACTCATTGATTGTTCTCAGATAAGGTGCTCCCTCTTCTCTCTTCTCCCTTTCTCTATATCACCTCATTATTTTCCCATTTATAATCTCTCTCTCTCTCTCTTGGATTTTGGACTCTCACAAGGACCTTTTGATATTGAAGAGTAGGGGATTTTTTGATATATTCAAAAATATGTTCATCTTGATTATGAAAAAATTTGTCAAGCATTTGTAATAACTACTTTTTGATGTAACAAAAGACTTTATTTACCTATATCCTACCTTGGATTTGTGTTTGGTGAGTTATACATGATGACCTTGTGAATCATATTCTTCCATATCCATTGTATTTCTTGCTTACCTCTTTTAAGGTGTTTTCAAGTTGTTTTCAAATCTAGATTGTGAACTAGGAATTTGATGATGAAGGGGAGATTAGTATTGTGTTAGTGGATAAATCAAATCAAAATCACACTAAACCAACACCTTCATGCCTAATTACTAGGGTGAGCTTAATAAAAAAAATCAAAAGCACAACTAAAAAGTAAGGAAAAACAAGAATCCTTCACCTTCGTTGGATGCTCCAAATACTTTACTGTAGTGGCTTGCTCGATTTGTGCTCATGAAGTCTGCATCAATGGAATCTTGGCTACTTCCATATCTCATTGGCACCTTGATTGGATTTGGATTTAATATTTTGGCATCATAAATTTGGCATATAAGATATTTTTGGAATCAATTTGGCATAGTAAATTTACAAAAGTTAAGCTTAAAATTCATGTGGTAAAGCCTCCTATTTATAGATTTTTGTGAATGGCTAGAATCAACCTAAACCATCCATCTCAATATTGAGATGTGTGGCTAAGTATTAATCCAATTACTTAATTAACAATTCATAAATAGGATCATCAATATTTGGGATAGAAGGGCATTTAAGATGCATGGGAGGGGTTGACCTTGCATTTATGGCCTAGGGATGTCATCCCAAGAAATAATGTCACCTGATGATGTAGATATTTAATATTAATTTCTAAAAATAAGTATTCAACAAGTTTCCATGGAATTATTAATTAGGCTCTAATTTGGTTTAATTAACTCTTAAGCATTATTAAGCACTTTGTGCACAAATTACTCAAATTGATCAGAATGCCTTGTTATTGGTCCAAAATTTGATTGGATTAGAATTAGAAGTTAATGTCAGATGCATTAGATCCATTATCCTATTTAGGATGTTACCAAAAAAAATAACAAAGGCATGCATCTTGTGAAAGATAATTGATAGAAAAGAGTAATCTAGAACACCTAGGTACAAAATTAGCATTTTGACTTAGAATGATCTGATCAAAGTTAGTTGGCCCATAAATTGCATTGTCTCATTTAGTGATACCCTAGCTAAAATCGACACTTTGAATATATCAATTTTAACTTATTTAATGTGTTTTAGTGTGTTTAAGCCAAATTGTGCATTTTGGTGGAAATTGGTCAAAATCTTGGTTGGAGGTTATCGATGGCCAGAGTTAGGTGTCTATAGTTTTCCCCTATTTGGGAAGATGTTGAAAATTGTAGACAAAATAATGTCTTCTCAAATAATGAGAAAACCCCTATATGCCAAAAAGAAGATGATGGTTGAAGAAAAAATCTCCAAATCATGTTTGGGAAGCCTAAGATGATTCCCCCTTGAGGGAGTGGCCATCACATTTATTGATAGATGGTCCCTTGAAAATAAATAAGAAGAAAGGTGGAATTAACCCATGGTTGAGATTAATCCAAATGAGAAAATGTTTGCATGCATTGATTTAAAAAATATGTTAATTTACCCAAAGGCAGTTATAATAGAGAATAAAAGTCAAAATAATGAGTTTCCCATAGGTGGTTATAATCATTAATAGGACTTGGATTGGCTAAAGATGATGGTGCCCTAGTTAGGGTTGATTATCAAGAATAACTTAAAGATATAACCTAGAATACATATTAAAGATGAGCAGGTGCAAAGTGAGGAAAGAGATGAAAATAAGAATAAGATTGATCATTATAAATGATTTAGTTTTACTTACCAATAAGGAGATGCTCGTCCTTATTAGTAATGATACAACTAGAATGGGAAATGGGTTGATTCGATCAATATGGGTGGAAGGATTTGTCAAGTTGCCAAGGAGAAACTTTTATGGCTCCATTGATTGTAAACCTCCTTGAAGATAATTTTTATTGTAATATGTGGTATTAGGCATCATCATAGAACACCATGAAGACTTGGCTAAAAAATTGATAAGGACTGACACCTGATCCAATAAACACTTGAAAATAATGCACTAATGATAAAAACCATGATGATAATGTTAACATATGAATATATATGGATTCAAGAAAAATGTGCTTGAGGAATCACCTAATGAACACACATAGACTAAATCATGGCAAAAGTGTTGAAAGCAAACAAATAGTTAAAAAGACAAACAAACAAATAAACACACAAAAAGTACACAAACAGACAAACAGCTTGAAATAAATATACAAATAGAAAGCCTAAAAATAAAATCAAAAGAAAGCATCCTAGTAATGACTTTTCCCTAGTAGGGTCGCTCGAGGATAACTGAATAGGCTTAGATAGGAAAAATGTGTTTAGATTTTTGAGGTATCTTAACTCGTTAGAGAATGACAAGACACCTAGTCACAAAATGGAAAAAGTGTGGCTTAGGTTGCTCACAAAATGATGAGAGTGTATGGAAAGGGGAACTAAGGTTACCTCAACATGAATTGAGCATGACCCACATAATCATGAAATGACCTTAAATCACAATAATTACATCCACACAAAAGGTGGGGAAAAACCAACTAGGTCCCAACAAGTTCTCAAATCTAGAAAATGGCCAGTCAAATGAAAACAATGATGGCAAGGTGATGTAACAATGCATGATAAATAAGTGTTGCCCCTAGTTTACCCGTAGGTGGTTATAACTAGGATCCAAGCACATAGATCAATGATACTAATTTTCCCATAGGTAGTTATAATTAGTAACAAGACTAGTGAGACACTGATTTACCCATATGCGGTTATATTAGGCTCACATAAACAAACTTGATACATGATGGAAAATGAAAGACATCTTGCCAGATCAACTATCACACTACTTTCATAGAATATCATTGTAAACATGGATTTGATTTATTGTTAAAACTTGATCAAAATCCTCTCGTAAAAGGTGTGAGAAGAACCAAATGAGCCAAGATCAAAATAAGATTGGGTAGGATGACTAAAAATAGGTTTTGGTCTAGATAGGAATGGAATGGCATTATTTTAAGATAATGATGGTTTTTGATAAGATAGATAAAAATGGTAAGAGGGATTCCCCCAAGTGATGGGGTAAATGTAAGGATATGCCATAGTGGTAAAAGGATATGTAACAATGGCAATGGCATGTCAATGTGAAATGGTATGGTATATGTTTTTGGTTTGGGTGTGGTTTTTGATTTTATTGTTCCTATTGATGGCGAGGTGCACATCCTAATCAACAAATGATACAAATAGAATACTTGATTATATTAATTTCTATTCCATACCTCATCTAAATAGCTACTCCATCAAGAACTGCCTATAGATTTAGATTTCAAGAATGTTGTTTTGCTCTTCATTGGTCATTGATTTTGATTCCTTTAAATGTCGAGACAAGGTATCTTTGTAGCCTCTACAAAGAAAAGTGTGGCCATGGATGGTAAACAAGGACAAATAATGGATGGTAGGTTTGATTATGAAATATAATGGTAGATGATAATGGAATGTGGAATGGTTTTAAAATAAATAAAGATCTGGATGTTTAGTCACACGTAATGTTATTTATGCCAGATTTGACATGACTTTGGTTGTGGTAGGTCTGAAGACTTGTGCTCTTGATAGGAAAATCAAATTTTTTTGTTATTTGATATTGACAGTAGATACCATCTAATTAGGCTATATATTGGAAGCTATTTTGGTGTTATCTTTGATTTTGTCTTCATCAAGTAGTAAAGAACTTTTGTGCTCAACTATTAGTAACTCAAAGAGGTTTTCACTAATAAATTTGTCTTAATTGTCTCGTGTCACTCCAAGAAGGTTTTAATAATGAACATTGGATTTTGACTTTGATTTTCTTGTAGCACTTCTAAAAAATTTTCACTATAAGATGTTGAATTTGAACTTTGATTATGTGAACTAGGAATTTGATGATGAAGGGGAGATTAGTTTTGTGTTAGTGGATAAATCAAATCAAAATCACACTAAACTAAAACCTTCATGCTTAGATACTAGGGTGAAATTAATAACAAAAAAAAATGAAAATCACAACTAAAATTTAAGGAAAAATAAGAATCCTTCACCTTCCTTGGATGCTCCAAATGCTTTGATTTAGTGGCTTGCTCAGTTTGTGCTCATGAAGTCTGCATCAATGGAAGCTTGGCTACCTCATATCTCCTTGGTACCTTGATTGGATTTGGATTTAATATTTGGCATCATAACATTGGTATTTGAGATATTTTTGGAATCAATTTGGCATAATAATTTTACACAAGTTAAACTTAAAATTCATGTGGCAAGTCCTCCTATTTATAGATTTTTGCAAATGGCTAGAATCAACTTGAACCATCCATCTCAAGATTGAGATGTGTGGCTAAGGATTAATCCAATTATGTAATTAAAAATCCATAAATATGATCATTGATATTTGGGATAGAGGGGTATTTAATAGGCATAGGAGGCATTGATGAGGCATGGAAGGGGTTAACCTTGATATTTTATGCATTTATGGCGTAGGGATGTCTTCTCAAGAAATGATGTCACTTGATGATGTAGATATTCAATATTCATTTCTAAAAATAAGTATTCAACAAGTTTCCATGGAATTATTAATTAGGCTTTAATTTGGTTTAATTAACTCTTAAGCATGATTAAATTCTTTGTGCATAAATTACTTAAATTGATCAGAATACCTTGTTATTGGTCCAAATTTTTACTAGATTAGAATTGGAAGTCAATGTTAGATGCATTGGATATGTTATCCCATTTAGGATGTTACCAACACAAAATAACAAAGGCATGAATTTTGTGTAAGAGATTTGATATAAAAGAGTAATCCAGAGCACCCGAGTGTAAAATTGGCATTTTAACTCAGAATGATCTGATCAAAGTTAGTTGGCCCATAAATTGCATTATCCCATTTAGCGATACCCTGGCCAAAATTAGCACTTTGAATATATCAATTTGAACTTATTTAATGTGTTTAGTGTTTTTAAGCTAAATTGTGTATTTTGGTGGAAATTAGTCAAAGTCCTGGTTGAAGGTTATTGGTGGCCAAATTTAGGTGTCTAAATAAATTAGTGTTATTTATGCCATTGATGTAAGCCCTCAGTGAGTCTTAAAACTCCTCTTTTTTTTACATTCATTATTTCCTAAACCTAGTCTATGAAACACTTATGTAATTATCTTAAATTTTGAGGTTGTGTGAGCTAGCATTATGTTTTGCAGATCTAGTGTGGGTTTAAGCTTATGAGAGTTCCTCATTTTTATTTGGTACATCACCATTTAGTCTTATTAGGAGCCATTTCCCCCTTTATAACCCTTTTCCCTATGACATCAATTAGATTAGGTGATCCATCAAGAGGAATCTAACCTTATCTGGAGGTTCAACCCCACCATAGGTTACCCACAGCTTGGGGTTGTTCCCATATTGTGACTAGGAGTGGGGGAGCCTGAATAACTCCTCCATAGGTTACCCATAGCTTGGGGTTGTTCTCATAGGTTACCCACAGCTTGGGGTTGTTCCCATATTGTGACTAGGAGTAGGGGAGCCTGAATAACTCCTCCACAAGGGTACAAATCCATATCACAATAGTTTATACCATGCTCAATGGGACCAAGATCCAAAAGAGTGGAAATATTATTGGTGTGTATTTCCTCTAATTAGATTTTGGAAGTAAGTTAGCACCAATGGTGACTTTGAATCAAAGCTTCTAGTTATAAGCACCCCAAGTTCCTATTCATCATTATTAGATATGTATCATCCCTCTTTTGATTAAAATGCTTATTCTCTACTTCAACATCCTTCATATCATATTAGTAATGTTTATGGCTTCACCACAAATAGTTCTCAAGATTTAGTGTAGTAGCCTTCTCAGGCCCAAAATTTCCCTAGTTACTCCTAAAACCAATCCATTTCAAGTTGGAAGCAAATGATCTTAGGCTATGAAAGGTATTATTGACCAAATTTGACTTTTTAGTCAAATTGGGGCACATATAGGTAAAAAATTGAATTTATAGGTCTATAGGGGGTATAATTACATGTCATAAGATGTTTCATATATCATTTGATGTTATTCAATGTTATATTAACCTTGGTCACTTATTTCATTAGTCTATTTATCATTTTGAGTCATTTTAGGGGGTCAAAATAGTGCATTTAATGCTTTGAATGGGTTTCATGGAAAATGTAAAAATTTTAAAGAGTTTTATCATTTTCCATGTGTACTAGGAGGTCTATAGTTACTCTCATTAATTGAAAATTGTTAGGTTACTTAGAAAAAGGTAGTTTCTTTGAAGAAAAGAGTGAGTTTGGAACTTGTACGGCCTCTATAAGAAGTGTGCCACTTGTAAAATATGTAAATATGAATTTTCACCTTCCCATGCTTAAATACACATTTGGTTTGATCTAAAACTGACATTTATTGTCTGAAATAATTCTATCTCTTTTTCACTCTTCTTGTCAGACTGAAGTGACTTACATGTTTTTACTTAGTAGTGTTAACACAAGGGGTTTCAAGAAAAATAATCTTGGGTTCATATTTTACACTTAGATACCTTCAAATACATATAATAATTTTTATTAATGGTGGCTTGTTCTTCATGAACCATCTATTTTAAGTTCAGCTTTCAAAACTGCCTATTTATATGTGTGCCCTATAATTTTCTCTTAGTTTGGACAATTCAATATGAACCAATTACTAAGATTTATTTTAGATATTTTTATATTCCTATTCTAATTTTCACCACACTTGTTTTCATGTTTCATAATTTTTTGAGGTGCTAATCATCTCAATTTGTAAGAGGGTGCAATTTTCTAAGTTATGGGCAGTTTCATCATTTCCAGGAGCCTTGTGTTTTGTCAATGGATTCAGGGGGTTGTGATAGTTTATTACTCATGTTTCTAATGTTATTTTCATCCCATTTCCCCTCAACTTGATTTTCAAGGTATGCCTCATGAGATGGTTTTCATAAGAATCATGTTGCTTGTCTAACTTATAACTATCACACACAGTTAGTCTTGGGAAATCATTTGTTTTAAACCTTTATGCCATGGTCATAGGGGTATAATAAATAATTTTAGGTCTAGTGTGTCCTATAATTTCATTTAATGGTGAATCAAGCCTTCAAAGTTATTGAAAAGAGGAGGAATTAGGCAATCACTTGATACACCTCCTCACTGTCTATCATAAACATTTTCACTTACAGGCACTTGAAAGAAGAAAAACATGTAGGATGAAGGTTTGAGTCTTGGTTGAGATATTTGAAGTTGAAAACATCCATTTGAAAACATTATTAGAGCATATTAGGTGTCCACAAGCATAAGTACCTTGCATATTGTATCATTTGTTACTTTATTGCCTATGTGGAAAATGCTCACCTACAGGTGGTTTGGTCAGAAAGCTAAAGAATCCTTGTATGATGTTAAAAAAATGAATGAAATCCACTTTGAAAGTCCTTACATATTAAATCAAACCTATCATACATGTTTAAAATGTTAAGTGGTTTGTCAAAGTGAGAAACACCCTTCAAAGGTAAAGACTAATTTTTTAAGACCATTATCCCTAAAAAGCTAAAATAGAGGTCCTAACACTTTTTGATAAGGAAATATAACATGTTTGATAGGGTCTTGAAGCATATAGTTGATTGAGTTTTGTTTCCTCTATCATGGAGAGTGATTGTGCAAAAGATGGAGTCAAAGGGATTGATGTAAGGCAGTTGTTGAGGAACACAAAGATGCCTAAAAAGTACTAAAAATAGATAGTGAGATCTACATAATTGAGCCACAAAGAGACCTATATTCACCCAAGTTGAAATTAGGCCTATGCCATATGTGGGATTGGTTTCAAAGGATCCAAGTGACACCTATGATCACAAAAAATCATATGAAGGAATGATAATTTGTGTTTAAATCCCTCTGCCCATCTACAGTTCATATCAGGCCATGAGAGCAAGCATCTACAACCAATATAGCACTTGTTAAGCATTGGAAACATAAGGAAGGTTTTGAGATCTTATGAGGAATTCAATTGGTTTAAGTGAATCATCCATCCCACCATTAGTTCATGAGACATCAAGGATAAACAAGACTTTATAATCCTAAAGTGATATCAAGAAAAGGCTACCAATAACCAATACACACAACTATAGGAACTAGGAAGGTGTTTTGAGTAACCTAAGTAGGGATTAAGGTCTTTTTTATTCCCTTATTGTCATGTTCAAGGAGAAGTGAGTCTCTAATTATTTAAGAAGATTAAAAATTTAAGAAATTAAAGGTGAGGTTAAGCTGCATCATAAACCTACTACATGCTACCTACAACCAAGCCTAATAAGGGAGGATACAGTCTTGTAAGTCACAAATAAAGAAGAGAATCCTAAAAGCATGTTTTTATGAAGTATAGTCATGAGACATGGTTTAATGGTCTTATATGACCTAATGAATACTAAATGTATCCCATTTACTATGTTCAAACCCTCATGTGCAACCACAGTCCATACTTTTGAAAGAGAATGTTGATTTATAGCCACTATAAGTGACTATCTCAGTCAGGTGGTGAGTAGGATGGTAGTACTTCCAATGATGATGATGATATATAAGGTGAACTAAAAGGGTACAAATCCATATGAAATTATGATGGAGGTTACAAGAAGAGTTTTTAAGCACTGTTCATGCCTAAACATGAAAAGAACAACCTACAACCAAGCCTAAGGTAGAGGATAAAAGTCATAGTAGGGAGTGACCCAGTCATGGAACCAAAAGATATAGAATAAAAATATACAAGTTAAAGTTGATTCCAAAGAGAAAAACTCATATAATATGGTATAAAGGAACTCATGACATTCTCACAATGTTATACAAAGCAAAAAGGGAAGCTATGAGATGAAAAAGTCAATCCATGGTCCTACACCCTTAACACTTTTATATCCCTCTCCAACACCTAACTTTGATGAGCAAACAAGGGAAGTGCCCCCTATTTTGTCTCAGATAGGGGGCACTTTCCCCATGCCCAAAACTAGAAATTTTTAAGATAAATAGATAAAGGGATGGACCAAAAGCCAAAGAGATAATTAAAGTGAGTTTTTTGAAGATTCAACAAAACTAGTGAAGCATGAATAACCAAGAAAGAACATGGGAAACCAAATAGGGTATTCCACACTCCTAGGTTTGTAGTCAAACCTAATGGGTAAAATTAGGGCCTAAAAGGCAAATGATAATCAACTTTCATTTATAGAATGGGATGAATGTCATAGTGAGTTGGAACATGTCTTTGGGGTCATTTTTAATATGCTTGACCTATTGAAATGCATATAAGATGTCAAAAAGGATCATTTTAAGCCTAAACTTAAAATAGGCCTACTAGGTAAGGATTAGGCCCATGCTCATTTGAGGATATCTCACATTTTTAAAATTGGATATGATTTAAAAACTATTGAATCATGTTTTTGGGGACTACACAGGGGTTTTAAGGATTTTGGAGTGCAGAGAGAACTAAGGAAACTCATTTTCAACCCTTAAACCAACATTAGGACTATGGAAATAAGGAAAAGAGCTCAAATAGGTGATTTTGAACACTCATATCTCACCTGAGGTTTTTCATGGGAGTATAATGAATTTTTATATGTTAATAGTATATCTAATTATCAATTTTGTGTAATTTGTTCTCAATTTGATGTCCCAACTTTATGAATAATCATTAAGAGATCAAACTGGCCTAAAACCCTACTAAACACTTAGCTAGGACCAGTTTTTTAAAAATGAGTTGGTTAACTAATCAAATGGAATAGTTTTATAATCAAAACTATTGTATGTTTAATAATACTCACCCAAACTCCTTCCCATGCCAGCTAGCTATATGAACTTGTATGAATGGGGGTAGAAACAAGCTTTGATCACTATTTTGTGTGTTGTGTAGGATACAGGTGGAGTGAGGAGATGAAACTAAGATTTGGATAAGTATTGAAACTTACAATAACTCCTAATATTAATTTAATTCCATGAAACAACTTTTAAGTTCCCCAAATAGGTATTTCAACTTAGCCAATCAAATCTGGCATATTGGGCAAACTAGAGAGAATGGAGGAAATATTTAAGTAAAGTGATTTTAAGGTGCCCATAATGCTTAAAATTAAATTTAGTTTCTTTAAACTTGTTATTAAAAATCTCCCATGGATTTTCATGGGCAATTGATTCTAAATTTGAAGATAAGTGTGCTAGGTGCATGAGAAGGAGGTTTCCTAGAGTGCAGGTGACGATGGCTCTCTTCTAGGTGATTCTAAAAGACAAAACATGAAACCAATACATATATAGGAATTTATAAGATCCTTTCCTTTCATTAAAATCATTTTTCCTTCCCTTGATAAATTACAAGTCACTCAAATAGGCCTAATCATGAAGGTAGTTTTCTATGCAATAAAAATTAGTTTTAGGCCACTTTGCATAACTTTGATGACTTGGATTGACACTTTTTTCTCTTGGCCTTACATGGTTCAACCTATATCCTTTTATCATGAATTTATAACTTATTTTATCAGATTTACAAGTGTCATTATGACCCTTGGATTTCTCTTTCTCTCTCTCTCAAACTCTATAAGAGTTAGCCATTTTGGCATTGTATTGGATGCTCCACCTAAGTATGGAAAATCCCTACTCTTTTGTATAAATTTTAATCAATAAAATGACTCATTTTTACCTCTTCATGACTGTTCATATGTTTTTTCCACTTTAATTATGAATCTTGTTTAGTGAAGACTATGGATTCCTAGCATGTGGTCTCATTCTTTCACCTTGTTTGCAATTGGAAAACTTCTTCTTATAAGGCATGTAAAGTGTTTTATGGGATGTGAAATTTTGAGTGAGTTATTATTTTCATTATTTGCATTCAAGGCCTCTTTTATATTCCTCCTAGCTTTTCACATTCATCCATGACCTCACAATGTAGCATTGATGTGAGAAGATGAAGATTGAAGGAGTGTATTGTTAGTTTGTTTCTTGGTCTTAAGTGTAGAATGAAATTAGTTAGAAGTCATAAAATTGATATGGTATATCACCTCCTTAATTTATATTTGATTTTTTTATCTCTCTCCCTTTTCACCCTCCAAATTTAGTTTTAGGTTCAATCCTAAGTGGTACATCAAGGGAGCTAACCCTATCTAGAGATTCACCTTGTTCTTTAGGTTGATCACAAGACTAGAGGTGATTCAATTTTTCCACTTGGATGAGGAAAGCCTTGTCATCTCCTCAAAAGGTGAAAATCCAAGTGACAATTTTTTTTTTCATGCTCAATGGGACTCTTGTTCTTAGAGTTGGATAATTTTTTGTGGTTTCCTTCAACACATCAGCCTTTGGAGGCATCATTTCATTCATCAATGGCGACTCTAAAGATACATCAGCTGGTTAAGTAGCCCAGGTATTCCATTTGAATATTTTTTATAACCTTTTCTTGTGTTTCTAATTCCTAATGAATATTCGTGGCTGACCTTGGATTTGATTTTTATTCTCTATAAGTTGATGAAACATATTCATCTTGGCCCATTCCCTATCAATATGAACAAGTTCTTGGTAAAGATTTTTATGATCATTATCAGTCCCAACATGATCATATTCAACCCTATCATGAGTTTTATTATTCCTATAACCAGCCTTCTCAATGTCTTGTTCCTATCCAACCTAATCCTTCCTCCAATCAACCCATTTCTAGCTTTAAAAAAGCACTTTTGGGCTATGAAAGGTATATGTTAAAGCTTGATACTCAAAGGGGATGTGGTCAAAGTATTTCTAGTCATTCCATCCATAAAGTGATAAATGCATTAGAGTTATTCAAGAAGTATTGGGTACCTATTGACGGAGCCAATCGACAAAGGCTCACAAGTGAGATGCTTGATGTGAGTGGTTTAGTCTCTTCCTTAGAGGATAGGCTAGAAGTTCATGAAAGGTAGCCTCACCAAACCTATTATCTTTTATTTCCACTTTTATAAAGTTTATATCATCCCTAAGTGGTTCCCAATCATGAACCCAATCAACCTTATCAATCCCATCATTTTCCTAATTATTTGGAAGGAGAAGTTGAGAAGAAGAACCTTGTGTTTGAAGCAAACCTTAATGGGCAAATTGAGTTAGCTAATATGCATTTGAAACAATCCATGTTGGTAGCAAAAAAAGTGGATTTTAAGCATTAATTTACATCTCACATTACATCCCCATCACCTAGAAAGGAGACTCATGATCCCAATATCCTAAATTGGAATAAAATAGTGGAATCATGGGGAAAGAAAGAGGAGAAAATACTTGACCAAGAGTGTGAAATTGAGAATACATATAATCGTAGCATCCTAAGTTGGAGCAAGATAGTTGAGTCATGGGGTAAGAAATAAGATAGAAGAACTATCCAAGAGTGTGAAGTGGAGAATGGAGCTGATCCTTTTCAAGTCCCTCCTACTCTTCCTCAAGAAGCTTCCTCTATTCCATGGAAGCCTTCATGTAATTCTCATCCCCATGATTCCTATCAACTTCAAGAGAATCTTTTCCAAGAGAACCCATCCAAGAAAATAGAGGAATTAGAAGTAAAGATGAGATTTATAATCCAAGGTGAGAAGGAAGGTCTGGACACAAATGAATATCTTATGCCTAAACACGCCCCATCTCCCCTTCCTTAAGAGCTTCGTAAAGATTATCTTACCATGCATTCTCAATCTGACTTTGAGCTCTATATTCCACCTCTACCAACTAGTTAATATTGTACTTACCCCATCACCCTTTGCCTTGATGGACCTATGGTGTGGGAACAAAAGGGGGATTAGTTGGTTGATAAATAAATATAACTCTTTCTTGAGGAAAACCTACCTCCTTGGTAGCCTCATTGGGCTAGATCACATGATTTCAAGATACCTAGTCTTGGCATCACCATGAAAGGGGTTGAAGATCTTGAAGCCTTTGACCAAAGAGACCAAATTATGACAACTGAAGTTAATTTTGAAATCCCTCAAGAGGTATTTAATTAATAAATAGAAGGTAAGTCCTTGTGTTAAATCTCTTTACTTGGTTGATGATGAAGAATATTTTCTTTGTGTTGAATAACCTATCTTGAAAGAGGAAAATGAAGAAAAGCATGCTCAATTCATGGATGATACATAAGACCTCATGAGTGATAATGAGGAATAAATCACTATAGGGACTCCATTTGGTTAACAAAAGGATAATTCACAAGATTTTACCTCCATATTTGATGAGGAAAGATGTCTTCCTTTTTCCAATGAGGAAAAAATGATCATTGATTCTTTTCTCACTTTGCAAGATACCATGGAGGAATACGTACAAGTTATTAATCATTTTTTAGATGACTTATTTGAATTCGTTGGAGAATTTTATACTCCTCTTCAAGGAGTTTATGATATAGTTAAAAATGGAGAAATTAGCATTGGTACATAAGTAAGTATGTAAAGGAAAAGCATTCTTTCATATCTATCCTTTCAAGAAGCATATGCAGTTGATGATGACATGTTTCAAGTAATAAATATGGGACATCATCCTATCAACCATATGGGGGAAACACATCAGATATTGAAGGATGGAATAAGCTCTTATTGGCCTCAATATTCTAAGGAACATGAAACTACTCCTCTTGAAGTTATGCCTAATAAAGAGATACAAGTTGACCATGAGATGAAGAGTGGGAAAAAGTATGAAGTGTGTGAACATGTTCAATAGGAATATTTATTAATAAGAGACATATTTAAATATTATCTAATTTAGATCAAATCAAGTGAAGTTCCAAGGAAGAGGTATGATCCATAAAGCATTCCATTCAAAGAGAAGCATGTTTGGCACTTTGTTTCATCTCACTATGAAGATGATTCAATAGGTTTTCCTTTTGATCCTAGAAAGGAGGTTTGTTTAGTTATTAGCTATGTATAATATGCTGTTTCCCAATTACCCTTAGTGCTTATACACATGTGTGTCTCTTGTGTGTTTGCTTTCTTGGTTGTGTGTCCTTTTCCTTTGTGTGGTTGAGGTAGTCACTAGTTGTCTTGTGTTGATTAAATTTGTAGCTAATGGTCAAAGTATCTTATTTGTATTAGTCCATATATGAATCCATAAGCCCAATATCCTAATAAGGATACTGGTCTAGTTAGTATAGCAGGCGTACTACCCCTATGAGTCACTAATTTGTTGACCAAATTTTACTTTTTAATCAAATTGGGGAACCTATAGGTAAAACTTGAATTTTTAGGACTATAGGGTGTATAATATCATGTCATAATATGTTTTATATGTCATTTTATGTCATTCAATGTTATATTAACCTTGGTCACTTATTTCATTAGTCCATTGATCTTTTTGAGTCATTTTAGGGGGTCAAAATAGTCCATTTAATGCTTTGTATGGGATTCTTGGAAAATGTGAAAGTGTAAGAGTTTTATAATGTTCCATGTGTCCTAAGAGGTATTTATTAACTTTCATTAACTGAAAATTGTTAGGTTACTCAGAAAAAGGTAGTTTTCTTGAAGAAAAGAGTGTGGTTGGCACTTGTATGACCTCTTTGGGAAGTGTGCCACTTGAAAAACATGTAAATGTAACTCTTAACCTTTACCATTATAAAATAAATGTTTTGTTTGATTTTAAATTGACATTTATTTCTCAAAACCATTCTATCTCCTTTTCACTCTTCTTAGTAAACTGAAGTGACTTGCAGTTTGTTGCTCAGTGCGGCTAACACAAGGGGTCTCAAGAAAAATGATGCTGGGGGAATATTCTAAACTCATATGCCTTAAATTAAATATAATAATTTTTAGGAATGGTTTCTTGCGCTTCATGAACCATCTATTCAAATTTTAGCTTTCAAAACTCCCTGCTTATATATGCACCCTATCATTTTTCTCTTAGTTTGAATAATTTTATATGAACTAATTACTAATATTACTTTTAGAGATTTTTATCTTCATATTATAATGTTACCCACACTTGGTTTCATTTTTCATAATTTTTTGAGGTGATAATCATCTCAATTTGTACAAGGATGCAATTTTCTAAGTTATGGGTAATTTAATCATTTCCATGATCCTTGTGCTTTGTCAATGGATTTAGGGGGTTGTGATAGTTTCTTCCTCATGTTTCCAATTTAATTTTAATACCATTTCCCCTAAACTCCTTTCTTCAAAGTATTCCTCATGAGATGGTTTTCACAAGAATCATGTTCTTTGTCTAACCTATAACTATCACACATAGACAATATTGGGGAATTATATGTTTTAAGCCTTTATGCCATGGTCACAGGGGTATACTAAATAATTTGAGGTCCTTAGTGTGTCCTCTAATGTCTATTATGCCCCTAACCTATTTCATGTATTAGGATAGGAATAGTTGACTTGTGGCTTACTTATCCCTCTTTGACGCTATATCACATTTATCTATGCATTAATTTGGTTATTAGGTCAGCCTATGGAGTAACCATGGCCTAGATAGAATATATATAGGAGGTAGTGGGTAATAATTTATCATCATATTGTGAATTTTGCTCTTATTGAAGCTTGTAGAGGTTACCCCCTCAAAGTTGCTTTTCTATTATCATATATTTTGATATATTTTAATCATATTTGGATCTATTTCTACTATTCTATTTTTTTGTTGAATTAATTTCATTACAAGTGGTATCAGAGCTGTGATTTGGGCAATCTTGTGAGTGAAACCCTAATTTTATAAATTTTGATATATCTAAAAAATGGTTACAAATTTCTCTTCAAATTTTTTACTAGAGGTTATAAATAATTAAATTAAGTTTCCATTAAAATTTTAGATCATTTGGATCTCTTTTACAAAAGTTATCGCCATTTTTTGGTTTTTCATAAAATTTCTCTATAGTGTGTAATTCAAAGAATTTTTATAATTTATTTAATTTTTTTGAAATCCTATAAAAATTTGGCTAGGGTATGTTCTTTTTATGTTTTGATTTGAGGCTGAAATAAGGCCAAAATCACATGGTCAAAGTTGGGTCAAAAGTGTCAATCAGGATCGACATCATAAATCCCTTTTATGGCAAGTCCACAAACTCAGGGCCAAGGAAAGGGTGTTGAAACTCTAGGTAAAACTCCTAAAAAGGAATAGATGGATTCAAAAGGGGGATGTACTAGATCCTTTATATTAGGGTTCTCTGACATAGATCACAAAGTGAGCCAGCTTGACTATAGTGTGCAAGGCATTCAAAGTGAGGTGCAAGGCATACAATCTAATATGAAATCCATACAAGATAGTTTAGTAGATATCATGATGAATTTGAAAAATAATCAGTCAAATCATCCAGTTATCACTATTTCATAACCCCACCAGGGTGGTTCTCCCAATTAGTCTACTTCAAATTCAACTACATTACCACAGAGGAACATACTACCAAAGGTGGATATGCACAAATTTGATGGAAAAGATCCACTCATGGATCAACCAAATGGATAATTTTTTTGATATGCAATAGATCTTAGGTGGATAAAAGGTTACCATGGCATCCTTGTATCTTGAACCTGATCAATTCATTTGGTATCGATGGTTGTGTGCTCAAAATAAAAAAGATGACTCTCAGTGTCACCTGGTCATTTTTTATAGAGGAGCAACAATTACACCATGGAAATAGTGTGACGAATAATTAATTTATCCAACTAGAAAAATTGTGATAGACTGGCTCCATCAAGGATTATATTCATCATTTTTAGAACCTATCGTTACATGTGGAGAAATTTTTTGAGGATAACTTGAATGACCTATTTTTGGGTGGACTCAAGGACCACATTCAACATGAGGTATTAATGTTTAATCCACTTAAGATTTATAATTCTATTATCATGGCACATAGAGCTGAGGAAAAATTCATAGCCAATAAGAAGCAACCATTCACTTACTTCAAATATCATAGCATATCAACACCAACATTTCCTCTAACTACCAGATTAACCCCTTAGTAAATTGAAGATAAGCGTGTAAAAGGATTATGTTTTGATTGTGATAGCAAGTGGAGCAAAGGACATAGATGTGCTGAGAAGAAGTTATTCTCCATTGAGGGATCCCATGAAGATGAAGAAGAAGATGATGCCTCCATTGATGATGAGGAAGAGATAGAGGAGGTACCTAAATATTCCCAACTTACAATTTCTTTACATGCACTTATAGGTATTATCACTCCACAAACTCTTAATGTGGTGGGTTTTCTCAAGAAATAGAAGGTGACAGTGTTGATTGATTCAGGGAGCACATATAACTTCATCAACCATAAGTTGGCCACTCGATTGAACTGTTTCATCTTCCCAACACCATAATTTTAGGTCATGATTACAGATGGTGGCACAATTAATTATTCAAGAAAATTCCATTGTATTAATCTTGCTATGGGTGAGTATAATCTCAATTTTCCTATGTTTGTTATTCCCATGGGTAGCATAGACATTGTTTTGGAAGTCCAATGGCTCACAACCTTGGGTACCATTGAGATGAACTTTTGAGAACTATTTATGCGCTTTCATTTTGAAGGTAGGAAAATTGAACTACGTGGATTACAAGCAAAATCTCCATAATTTATTAGTTCACATCAAATGAACAAGATGATAAAAAATGGGGTAGAGGGAATTATTGCATGATTATGTTCCATAGAAGTTCAACCCACATAGGCATCTACACATCCTGATCTATAGATATTTCTTGATGACCACCCATCTATTTTTGGGGCCATGCCAAAAGGACTACCACCAAAAAGAGAACATGATCATGCCATTCAACTACTTCTAAGGAGTCAACCACAAAATATTAGACCATATAGATATCCATATGCACAAAAGAGTGAAATCAAAAAGATGGTCCATGAGATGTTGGAGGCAGGGATCATCAAGCATAGCCAAAGTGTATATTCATCACCAGTGGTCATGGTGTGGAATAAGTATGACACATGGAGGATGTGCCTAGATTATAAGGAACTCAACAAGTACGCCATTAAAGATAAGTTTCCTATTCTAGTAATTTATGGTTTACTTGATGAGTTGCATGGTGCTAATTATTTCAAAAATTTGGATCTTCGCTTGGGGTACCATCAAATTAGAATCAAGGATGAATATGTTCATATAATTACTTTTAGAATGCATGAGGGCCATTATGAGTTTTTGGTAATGCCCTTTGGTCTTACAAATGCACCATCTACTTTTCAAAGCTTGATGAACACTATTTTTAGGCCTTTTTTAAGGAAGTTTGTGCTAGTTTTCTTTGATGACATATTGATTTATAGTCAGACATGGGAAGCACATCTACAACATGTGAAATAGGTGTTGATAGTTTTGGAGAAGCATAAAATTTATGTGAAGCCATCCAAATGTGCCTTTGGAGTATAGGAGTTAGAGTACCTAGGTCATATTATTTCCCATGAAGGTGTCAAAGTTGATCCCCAGAAGATCAAAGCTATGATGGAATGGCCCAAGCCAAAAAATCTCAAAAACCTTTGGGGGTTCTTAGGACTAACATGTTACTTCTAAAGATTTGTGAAAGGTTATAGCAGCATATCAACTCCACTCACTTCATTGCTAAAGAAGGATGCCTTCCATTGGAATGATGCTGCCACCAAATCATTTGAGAAACTAAAAGTAGCTATGTGCACCACTCTAATTTTGGCTACTGTGGACTTCTTAAAGACATTCACTATTGAATGTGATGCTTATAGATCTGGGTTGGGAGCAGTACTAATGTAGGAAGGAAGACCTGTTGCATTTGAGAGTCATCAATTCAAAGGTAAGAATCTACAAAAATCTATCTATGAGAAAGAAATGATGGCTATTCTTCATGTAGTTAAATAATGGAGGCCCTATCTGATGGGTAGACACTTTAAGGTGAAAATGGATCATGATAGTCTCAAATACTATTTGGAGCAAATATTATCATCTAAGGAACAACAAAAGTGGGTAACCAAAATGTTGGGTTATGATTTTGAAATCATCTACAAGAAGGGTAAAGATAATGTAGTAGCAGATACACTATCCAGACAAGATACATCCACATAAGCATTACTTTGTGCAATGTCCATGTTGCAAGAAGATTGGGAGGATGAAGCCAAGTTAGAATGGGATCAAGACAAGGATACACATGTTTTGATTCAGAATCTCCAGCAAGGTAATTTAGCCTCTAAAAATTTTGAATGGAAAGGTAATATCCTATGGTTTATTCTTGTGTAAAGATTCAAAGCTTAAGCATAAGATTATTGTGAAGTTTCATGCATATCCAATTGGGGGACACTCATGGTTCTTGAAAACTTATCACAGAATTAAGAAAGAATTATTTTGGGAATCACTCAAGGGAGATGTATAAAAGTTTGTGGTAGAATTCTTGATATGCCAAAAGAATAAAGGTGAGACAGTTAAGACCCTGGATCTGTTACAACTATTAGAAATTCATAGTCAAAGGTGGGAGGAGGTTTCCATGGATTTCATCATAGGGTTGCCTAGTTTTGAAGGTAAGAATGTTATCTTGGTCATTATGGATAGGCTTACAAAATATGCCCATTTTTGTGCTCTCTCACACCCATTTTTAGCAAGTATAGTAGCAGCTATTTTTTTGGAGGTAGTTCTAAAATTACATGGAACCCCAAAAATAATTGTAAGTGATCATGATCCTATTTTCACTAGTAATTTTTGGATTGAATTATTTTCCTATTTGGGTACTCAGCTAGCTCATAGCTCATCTTACCACCCCCAATCTAATGAACAAATAGAAGTGGTTAACAAATGTTTAGAGGGGTATCTCTATTGTTTTGTATCAGATAAATAGGAATGATGGGTTAAATGACCACCACTTGTAGAATGGTGGTATAACACATCTTTCTATGCCTCTTCTAAGATGTCTCCATTTCTAGCACTATATGGTTACTATCCACTTTCCATCACTTCTTCATTAAAGGTGAAAACCAAGGTTCAAGATGTGGAAGAGCACATTCAGCATCAACAAGAGGTTTTGGCTAGTTTATGAGAGAATTTGGCCTTGGCACAAAATAGGATGAAGCAACAAGCAGATCAACATCGTAGTGAGTGAAATTTTGAGGTGGGTGACTAGGCATTTATACGTTTTTAGCCTTACAAGCAGATGTCCTTGAAGTAATAGAAAAAGGACAAAAAATTTGCTCCTAAGTATTATGGCCCTTATCAGGTTCTACAAAAAATTGGAAGTGTGGCTTACAAGCTCTGGCTTATAAGCTTGAGTTACCTCATTCATCTCACCTACACCCAATATTTCATGTTTTATGTTTGAATAAGATCATTGGATAGAAAGTTTCAACCCAGACAGAGCTCCTAAAACTAGATGAAGAAGGATGAGTCATTTTGGAACTAGATAAGATCCTCCAAACACATACTAGGAGGTTGAGAACTAGAGAGATTAGGGAATATCTGATCAAGTAGAAAAACCTGAGCAATGAAGATGTAACTTGGGAAGGTGAAGATTTTATATAATATCTAGAGTTGTTCAACATTGAGGATAACATTGGTTTGAAGGGGAAGGGCATGTTATGCCTCTAACCTATCACATGTATTAGGATAGGAATAGCCAACTTGTGGCTTACTTATCCTTCTTTGATACTATATCACATTTCTCTATACATTCATTTGGTTAGTAGGTCATCCTATGGAGTAACCATGGCCTAGATAGACTATATATAAGAGGTAGTGGGTAATTGTTTATCATCATATTGTGAATTATGCTCTTATTGAAGCTTGTGGAGGTTTCCCCCTCGAAGTGGCTTGTCTGTTATCATATATTCTGATATATTTCAGTCATATTTGGATCTATTTTTGCTATTCTACTTTATTATTGAAGTAATTTCATTACAATATCATAGAATGGTGAATTAAACCTTCAAAGTTATTAAAAAGAGGAGGAATTAGGTAGTCACTTGAGATACCTCCTCACTGTCTGTCATAAACATGCTCACTTACATGCACTTAAAAGAAGAAAAACATGTAGGAGGAAGGTTTGAGTCTTGGTTGAGATATTTGAAGTTAAAAACATCCATTTTATAGCTTGATGAGAACATATAAGGTGTACAAAAGCATAAGTACCTTGCATACTATATAATTTTTTGCTTCATTGCCTAAATGGAAAATGTTCACCTATAGGTGGCCTGGTCAGAAAGCTAAAGATTCTTTCTATGATGTTGAAACAAGGAATGAAATCCCCTTTGTAAGTCTTTACATGTTAAAGAAAGCCTAACATATATGTTTTAAATGTTGAGTGGTTTGTCAAAGTGAGAAACACCCTTTAAAGGTAAATATTGTGATTTCAGGACCATTGTCCCCAAAAAGCCAAAATAGAGGCCCTATCACTTTTTGGCAAGGACATATAACATGTTTGACAAGATATTAAAGTATATAGTTGAGTGATTTATGTTTCCTATATCATGGAGAGGGATTTTGAAAAATATGGATTCAAAGGGATTGATGTAAGTAATTTGTTGAGGAACCCAAAGATGCCTAAAAAGTAGTGAAAATAGACAGTGAGATCTACATAATTGAGCCATAAAGATACCTATATTTACCGAAGTTGAAAATTAGGCCTATGACATATGTGAGACTGGTTTAAAAGGATTTAAGTGACACCTATGATCACAGAAAATCATCCTGAAGGGATGGTAATTTGTGTTTGGATCCCTCTACCCATATACAATCCATACCAAGCCATGAGAGCAAGCATCTACAACTAATAAAGCACTTGTTAAGCATTGGAAGTATAAGGAAGGTTTTAAGATCTTATGAGGCCTTCAATTGGTTTAAGTGAATCATCCATCCCACCATTAGTTCATGATACACCAAGGATAAAAAATACTTTATAATCCTAAAGTGAGATCAAGAAAAGGCTACCTACAAACAATACACACAGTTGTAGGAACTAAGAAGGTGTTTTGAGTAACCTAAGTAGGGTTTAAGGTCTTGTTGATGCCTTTATTATATTGTTAAAGGAGAAGTAAGTATATAATTTTGTGATAATCTTCAAAATTTAATAAATTAAATGTGAGGTTAAGTTTCATCATAAACCTACTACATGTTACCTATAACCAATCCTAAGATGGGAAGATACAGTCTTGTAAGTCACAAGTAAAGAAGAGAAGCCTAAAACCATGTTTTGAGGAAGTATAGGAATGAGACATGGTTGAATGGTCTTATATGACCTAATTAATACTAAATGGATCCCATTTACTATGTTAAAAATCTCATGTACAACCACAATATATACTATTAAAAGGGAATGTTGACCTACAACCACTATAAGTGACTGTCTCAGTCAGGTAGTGAGTAAGATGGTAGTACTTCCAATGATGATAATGTTATGTAAGGTAAAATAAAGGGGTAAAAATCCTTGTGAAATTATGATTTATATTTCAATAATATTCTTTAATCACTGTTCAAGCCTAAACATGCAAAAAATAACCTATAGCCAAGCTTAAGGCAGAGGATCACAATCATAGTAGGGAGTGACCCAGTCATGGAACCAAAAGATATGAGATGAAAATATACAAGTTGAAGTTTATTACAAAGATAAAAACTCATATAATATGGTCTAAATGACCTCATGACATTCTCACAATGTTCTAACAAGCATGAAAACAAGCTATGAGATGCAAAATACAATCCATCATCTTGGACCCTGTACTTTTTGGTTTCTTTATAAGTTTGTTTGGAATGTTGAAGGGTTGGAATGTCATATTACCTATTTATGAGATAATTTTTGGTAAAAATAACCATTTCCACTTTTATATCCCTCTCCAACACCTAAATTTTATGATAAAATAGGGGAAATTCCCCTTTTTTGTCTCATATAGGGGGCACTTTCCCCATACCCAAAAATGATAGTTTTAAGAGAAATAGATAAATAGATGGACCAGAAGACAAGGAGATACTTAAATTTAGTTTTTGAATTTGAAACACACCAAATAAATCACTAATAACCAATCAAGAACATGGGAAACCAAACAAGGTATTCCACACTCCTAGGTTTGTAGTCAAACCTAATGGGCAAAATCAGGGCCTAAAAGGCAAATGAGAAGCAAATTTCATTTATAGTATGGGATAAATGTCATAATGAGTTGTATCATGCTTATGGTTTTATTTTAAATATTATTTACCTATTTAAATTTAGGTAATACATCAGAAAGGATCATCTTAAGCCTAAACTTGATACATGCTTACTATGCAAGGATTAGGCCTATGCTCAAATTGAGGGTCTTTCACATTTTTAGACTTGGATATGCTTTGGACCCTATTGAATAATGTTTATGGGGCCTAAAAAATGGTTTTAAATATTTTTAAGTGTAGAAATAACTAAGGAAAATCATTTTCAACCTTCAAACCAACATCAAGCCTATGGAAACAAGGAAGAGAGCTCAAATAGGTGATTTTGAACCCTCATATCTCCCCTAAGGTTTTTCATGGGAGTCCAAGGAATTTATATATGTTAATAGGGTCTCTGAAGATCACTTTTTTGGAAATTTTTCTCAATTTGGATGTCCCAACTTTATGAAAAATTATTAAGAGATCAAACTAGCCTAAAACCCTACTAAACCCTCAACTAGGACCCATTTGTGAAAATGGAGTTGGTTAGCTGATCAAATAGAATATTTTTATCATTAAACCTATTTTATTTTGAATAATACTCACCCAATATCCTTCCCATGCCATCTATTTGTATGAACTTGTATGGATAGGGGCAAAAACAAACTTTTTCTCACTGTTCTGTGTGTTGTACAAGATACAAGAGGAGTTAGGAGATGAGACCAAGTTTTGGAGAAATATTGAAACTTATAATAAATCATAATATTAATTTCATGCTATGAAACATATTATAAGTTCCCCAACTAGGTGTTTCAACTTAGCTAGTCAAATCTAGCATATTGGGCAAGCTAGAGATAAGGGAGGAAATCTTCAAGTAAAGTGATTTTAAGGTGCCCCTAATCCTTACAAGGACATGGATGGTCTTTAAAATTGTCATTAAACCTATCCAATGTATTTTAATGTGAAATTTATTCCAAATTTGAAGATAAGTGTGCTAGGTGCATGAGAAGGAGGTTTCCTAGAGTGTAAGTGATGATGGCTCTCTTCTAGGTGATTTCAAAAGACCAGGCATACAATCAATGCATGGAGAGGCATTTTTGATAGAATCCCCTTCAATTACAATCATTTTAAATTCCCTTGATCAGATACAAGTCACTCAAATAGGCCTAATCATGAAGGCCATTTTCTATGCAAGAAAAAGGAGTTTTAGGCCACTTTGCATAACTTTGATGACTTGGATTGACACTTAATGCTCTTGGCCTTGCATGGGTTAACCCATATCATATTCTCATGCATTAATAACTTATTTTATTATATTTACAATTTTCCTTGTGACCCTTGGACTTATTTTTCCCTCTCTCTCTCAAACTCTATAAGAGTTGGCCATTTTGGCATTGAATTGGATGTTCCACCTAAGTATGGAAAATACCTACTCATTTGTATACCTTTTGACCAATAAAAATAATAAGTGTTACTTATTCATGACTATTAATAATTATGTTCCACTTGATTTATGAATCTTGTTTATTGAAGACTATGGATTCCTAGCATATGGTCTCATTCTTTCACCTTGTTTGTAGTTGGAAAACTTCTTCTTAAAGGGCATGTGAAGTGTTTTAGGGGATGTGAAATATTGAGTAAGTTAGTATTTTCATTAGTGCCATTCAAGGCCTTTTTTATAGTACTCCTATCTTTTCACATTCATCCATGACTTCACAATGTAGCATTGATGTGAGAAGATGGAGATTGAAGGAGTTTATTGTTAGTTTGTTTTTTGGTCTTAAGTGTAGAATGAAATTGGTTAGAAGTCATCAAATTGATTAGGTGTATCACCTAGATTTTATTTCATTTATTTTTCTCCATTTTAACCCCATAAAGTTAGTTTTAGGTTCAATCCTAAGTGGTATATCAAGGGAGCTAGCCCTATCTAAAGATTCACCTCATTCCTTAGGCTACCCACAAGCCTAGATGTGATTCAATTGTGCCACTTGGATGAGGATATCCTTGTCATCTCCTCAAAGGGTGAAAATTAAAGTGACAATGGGTACATGATGGAGCTTAATGCACAAAGAGGATATGGTCAAGATATCCCTAATCACATCATTCATAACATAAGAGGTGCATTACAACTAATAAAAGAGAAATGGGCACCTTTTGAGAGAACAAATTAGAAAAGCTTCATGGATTAGATGTTGGGTCTAAGTGGTTACACTAAAACCATTAAGGATAAGTTAATAAGCCTTAAATTATAGTATGTCCAACTCCATCTAATTTATATATCTTCATATACACCACCTCAACCCTCATATATGCCACCCATTCTTCCCCAAAAAACCATTCCAAGCGACCTTTCATGTTTTCCTCAAACCTTCCCTTCTTGGAATTCAATCCAATTGAGCCTTAAAATAAATAAGGAGACTATTTTAGAGCATCCTATTGTTGAGATCCAAGATCCCACTTATCTTCCTCAAGAATCCTCTTGTATCTCATATCAGGCCTCTTGTGTTCCTTATTTTCATGATGCCACTAACCACCTTAAAGAGTGGATTTTCCAAGAGAATATAGATAGGAAAATAAAATAGTTAGATCTAAAGATGAGGGAAGAAGAAGAGAGTCAAAATAAATAGAACGTGGATGCACCTCACACATTCCCCTCATGGAAGTCAATCAAGGAAGGCATGCAAAAAAAGGAGGCCCCATTTCAAGAGCCACCAAAGAGACTATTCAAAGTCCCTAACTAGAAGGATACTCTCATAAGCTATAAGAAAGGTGAACTTATTCACCTTCCCACCATATATTGAGTTATGGAGCTAAAATCTTCACTAATGAGCTAATGTGGAGGTTGCTGGGCTTACACAGTAACCGACATCGTCAGAACCAACTGACATCAGTTAGGGGTCGATCAGCATCGGTCATCTTCAGACCGACACCGACTTCTGTGCATTTACAAAATTGTTATTTTTAGGAGAACAAATTTGAGCCTTTTATTTAAGAGGTGGATTTAAGGGTGGTGAATGCATGGCTCATGAACCCTAGTGTTGTAGTATACTATATAGTAGGGTTAGATCCTCATAGCATGTACAATTTAGTAATTGAGTTGATTGTAATTTATTAAGAGAGAGAGAGAGAGAAATCTTGATGGAGAATTATTGTACATCTATGAGGTGTGAGGAGAGAGAGATTTCTTCATTGTATTTCCTTCTAGAAGAGTTTAATATAGATTGGTTGTTTCTTGTATCTCTTATTATTTTCTATTTCTGATTTCTACTTACTTATCACTTCTGGTTTCAATTCCGTGTTTAGTTGCTTATACAAAAGTAATCAATTATACTTTAAGATCCTAAAAATTGGTATCAGAGCATGTTAGTGTTTGTTGATTAATCACTCTCAGGGGTTTTTGATTGAGTGGGAGCAAAGCAATGGCAGAAGAAAGTAAACTAAGAATGGAGAAATTCAATGGCAAGAATTATCAATTATGGAGGATGTAGATTGAAGATTATTTGTATCAAAAAGATCTATATTTATCGTTGGGTGGGGTTTCAAGGAAGCCCATATATATGGAAGATGAAGAATGGAATGTTCTTGATAGAAAGGTTCTTGGATCCAAGGTTGAGCTTGGCAACTTCTGTGTTTTCCAACTTATCACAGGTAAAGACAATGGTAGAGTTAATGGATACTTTGGCAAATTTATATGAAAACCCCTCAGCTTTGAATAAGGTATATCTTATGAAGCAATTATTTAATTTGAAAATGCATGAAGTTGGATCTGTATCTAGTCATCTTAATGATTTCCATACAATAGTAAATCAGTTAAATTCAGTCAAAATAGTTTTTGATGATGAAATTAAGGCTCTCTTAATCTTATGCTCTTTACCTAAAAGTTGGCATAGTTTGGTAATGGCAGTTAGTAATACTTCATCAGCTTCAAATATCTTGAAAGTTGATGATGTTGTTAGTGTAATCTTGAATGAAGAAATTTACAGGAAAAGCACAGGGGAAGGCAAAGAGAGAAGGGCAAGCAAGGGAAATCAAGGTCAAAGATGGGAAGTAGATCCAAATCCAAAAATGGAAGAATAACCTGCTAGAATTGTGGAAAGAAAGGGCATGCAAAGAAAGATTTTTGGTTGAAGTATAACAAATAAAATCAGCATGAAGGTAATAAAGAAGCAAAAGTTGTAGGTATTGTTACACAGGATGCTCTTATATTTTCTTTGGATAATAAAGTAGAATCGTGGGTTTAGATTCTAGTGCCTCTTTCCATGCAACCCCAAATAGAGAATTTTTCAATGATTATGTCCATGGAGATTTTGGAAAAGTTTATTTAGGGGATGATGAGCCTTGTAAAATTGTTGGCAAAGGAAAATTTTAGCTAAAATTGTAGAATGGAAACACATGGGTGTTGAAGGATGTCATGCATGTACCCATCCTGAAGAGGAATCTGATTTCTACAAGAAATTTGGGTGATGAGGGTTGCATAGTAACTCTCACAGATGAATCTTAGAAAGTTTCCAAGGGTGCACTTGTATTAACAAAAGGTAAGAGAGTAGGTACACTTTATCTATCTACTTCTATTACTGATTATTCTCCTTTTATTTTATCTACTTTAGATGTAGATGCAAAGTTATGGCACTGTAGGATTGGTCACATGAATGAGAAGGGAATGAATGTTTTTAAGTCAAAAGGTAAGCTTTCAGATTTGAAAAGCATAGATCTAGATTTCTGTGAGCATTGTATATTTAAGAAACAGAAGAAAGTGAGGTTTCTCAAAACTAGGTCAACAAAGAAGAAGTACAAGTTGGAGCTTGTTCACACAGATGTGTAGGGACCAGCTCAAGTAGCTTCTATTGGAGGATCACAGTATTATGTTTCTTTCATTGATAATGCTACAAGAAAGGTATGGGTTTATTGCATAAAGAGGAAATCTGATGTTTTTGACACATTTAAGAAATGGAAAGCTTTGGTTGAGAATGAAACAGGTTTGAGATTGAAGTGCATTAGATCTGACAATGGTGGTGAGTACTACAACAATAAATTCAATAGTTACTCTTCAATGAGTGGAATACATAGGGAAAGGATGGTTCCAAGGACACCTCAGCAAAATGGAGTTGCTAAAAGGATGAATAGAACAATAATGGAGCGTGCACGGAGTATGAGGTTGCATGTTGGTTTGCCCTTATAGTTTTGAGCAGAAGCTATAAATACTATGGTTTACCTAATTAACAAAAGACCTTTTACTGCACTAGATGGTGGAATTCTAGAAGAGGATTGGATAGGTAAAAAGGTAGATCTTTTATTTCTTAGAGTTTTTGGTTTTGAAGCTTTTGTGCACATTGATAAAGAAAATAGAAAGAAGCTGGATGCTAAATATATGCAGTGCACTTTCATTGGTTATGGTTTTGGAGATTTTGGATTCCGATTGTGGAATTTAGAAACTAAAAAAATTATTAGAAGCCGTGATGTAGTTTTCAATGAGAAGGTGATGTACAGTGACCAGCTCAAGAGGCTGAATAATTTTGAGCAGGACAATCTTGATTTGGAAGAGGTTATGATCCAAAATGAGCTCGTGGGTAAAAATCATCACTCATAGAAAAACATAGAGACTGACATCGGTCAGGTGGAAATTAGTGTCAATCAGGAGGAATTGACATCGGTTGGGTGCAAACTGGCATCAATCAAAGATGACTGGGATCGGTCATTGTCAGAAGAAAATTTGGGCAGACAACAAGTTGTAAATGAGTCTCAAACGCCCATAAGGAGGTCTGAAAGGGTAAGTAAACCTCCAATTCATTATTCCCTTTCTTTATACTACTTGTTGCTCACTGATGGTGGATAAATAGAAAGTTTTGATGAGGCAATGCAGGTAGAATCTAGGAAACAGTGGGAGCATGGCATGAATGAGGAAATTGATTCCTTGGAAGAGAACCATACATGGGATTTGGTTGAGTTGCCAACTGAAAAGAAAGCACTAAAAAACAAATGGGTATACAGGTTAAAGGAAGGAGAGAATGGAGAAATGAGACATAAGGCTAGGTTGGTAGTAAAGGGATTTGCACAAAAACCAGGTATTGATTTTGGTGAAATTTTTTCTCTTATAGTAAAGATGACTTCTATTCATACTGTATTGTCTTTAGTTGCTATTGAGGATTTCCATCTTGAGCAGCTTAATGTTAAGACAACATTTCTTCATGGAGATTTGGATGAAGAGATATATATGGATCAATTGGAAGGTTTTGAGGTC
This sequence comes from Torreya grandis, assembly GCA_037957365.1. Lineage (NCBI taxonomy): Eukaryota > Viridiplantae > Streptophyta > Pinopsida > Cupressales > Taxaceae > Torreya > Torreya grandis. Next base: position 2,345,287 of record JARHVA010001336.1, on the reverse strand, counting down.
AAAGGTAAGGAGAAACCTGTGTACAGGGTGAAGAAAATCTTATATGGTCTTAAGCAAGCTCCAAGACAATGGTATTTGAGGTTTGATAGGTTTATGATAGATCATGGCTTTAGTAAATATCAATATGACCATTGTGTTTATTTTAATAGATTGGATAATGGTAGTTATATTATCATGTTATTGTATGTAGATGATATGCTTATTGCAGGTTCACACATGCAAGAAATTATTGAGCTTAAGGTAAAATTAGCTCATACATTTGCCATGAAGGATTTAGGAGCAGCAAAGAAAATCCTTGGCATGAGTATTAAGAGAGACAGGAAAAATCACAGTTTAATTTTGTCTCAAGAGGATTATGTGAATAAGGTGTTGGAGAGGTTCAATATGCAGGATGCAAAATCGGTAAGCACACCTATGGCTGGACACTTCAAGTTGAGCAAAGAACAGCGTCCTAAATCACATGATGAGGTTGAGTACATGAGTAGAGTTCCATATTCTTTAGCAGTTGGGAGATTGATGTATGTAATGGTATGTACTAAACTAGATATTGCCCAAGTAGTGGGAGTTATCAACAAGTTTATGGCCAATCCAAGAAAGGAACACTGGAAAGTAGTTCAGTGGATTCTCAGATATCTAAGAGGGACTAGCAGTAGGCATTTATGCTATGGAGAGTCAAACACTTCTCTACATGGGTATGTAGATTCAGATATGGTAGGTGACTTGGATGGTAGGAGAAGCACCATAGGATATGTGTTCACTATTAGTGGGACGGTGGTTAGCTAGATTTCAAAGTTGTAGAAGGTTGTTGCTTTGTCTACTACAGAGGTAGAATACATTGCAGTCATAGAGGCTAGCAAGGAAATGATTTGAATGACTTGGTTCATGGAAGAGTTGAGAAAGGAGCAAGAGAGTTGCAGATTATATAGTGATAGTCAAAGTGCAATTCATTTGGCAAAGAATTCAGCCTTTCATTCAAGAACCAAACATATACAGCTTAGGTACCACTTCATTAGATAGGTATTGGAGGATGGACAGTTGAAGCTGGAAAAGATCCATATAGATAAGAACCCTACTGATATGTTAACAAAGCCAGTAACAAAGGAGAAGTTGAATCTTCATTCAACTTTTGTTGGTCTTCAAGATTGAACCTGAAGAGGGAGAAACAAGCCAGAGATGTTTAGAGGATGTTGATGTATAGGTACAGGTGCATCTATTTATCTCCAAGTGGGAGATTGTTGAGTTGTGGAGCTAAAAGCTTCACTAATGAGCTAATGTGGAGGTTGTTGGGCTTACACAGTAACTATCATTAGTTAGAACCAACCAACATTGGTTAGGGGTTGATCGACATCAGTCATCTTCAGACTGACACTGACTTTTGTGCATTTCCAAAATTGTTATTTTTAGGAGAACAGATTTGAGCCTTTGATTTAAGAGGTGGATCTAAGGGTGGTGAATGCATGGCTCATGAACCCTAGTGTTGTAGTATACTATATAGTAGGGTTAGATCCTCATAGCATGTACAATTTAGTAATTGAGTTGATTGTAATTGATTGAGAGAGAGAGAGAGAGAACTCTTGAGGGAGAATTACCGTACATCTGTGAGGTGTGAGGAGAGAGAAATTTCTTCATTGTATTTCCTTTTGGAAGAGTTTAATATAGATTGGTTGTTTCTTGTATCTCCTATTATTTGTTGTTTCTGATTTCTAGTTACTTATTACTTTTGGTTTCAATTTCGTGTTTAGTTGCTTATACAAAAGTAATCAATTGTACTATTCAAAGTACCTAACTAGAAGGATATTCTCATAAGCTATAAGAAAGGTGAACTTATTCACCTTCCCACCATCTCCCTCATAGAGAAATAACTTGTTATACAAAGGATAGAGGAGGATCTTGTAGTCATAGGTGAACCTAAAGAGGATAATGCAAGTGTCTATGATGAGGATATCATAATAGGTAGGCCACTTCATTTAGAAGGTGAAGAATTAGGTTTGGACCAACCTTGTTGGCATGGCTTTGACACTATTGAATTGGATCCTGATGAGGATAATCCTTAGGTTGAAAATAGAAAAAAAACCTTGAATGCATTATCACAGGTCCATTCTACATAGATCAAGAGGAGGATCAGAACTAGGAACCAGAAGATGGTTCAACTGGGGATGAGTTATCAAATGAAGGTGGACCCAATGGATTATAGGTAGAGGAAGGGAAATTAGACCTTGAGAAATATAAAAGTGTCTTGAGTGAGGTTTATGAAGAAGACATCTTGAGTTCTCAAGAAATGTAGCTTGATGAACCACCACTTTGTGTGATGGAGGATAGCCTTGAGAGTGAACTAAGCTTTCCATATGATCATGTGCTTTAGGAGTAAGATCATAATCAACTCAAGATCAAATTTCATACATAAGTAAGTGAAGGAGAGATGGAGGACTTGTTTGAGATCTTGGGAGTAGGCTATGTTCCTTTCCAAGGAGACTATGATCTAATTGTGCATGTGGAGCATAATGATGGAGAAACAAAGTGTAGGAATGAAATAAATACTAATTTCTCAACATTTTTATTGATAAAAGGATGTCCTATCAAGTACCTAACTCAGTTAAAACATGATAATGAGGAGACATTATAGGTTATGCTTAATTTAGAGCACAAATTTGAGCATCAAAAAGAGTAAGATCAACTTGCCTATCCACTCCAAGATGATTGTATGTTTAATAAATCAGATTGGGTGGGTAATTTTATTTTTCAGTATTTCCTTGCACATCCACTCTAAGATGATTATATGTTTAATAAATATCAAGTAATAGTTCCTTACACAAGTCCAAATGAACAAAACCATCATGAGCACATCATGCAAAAATGGCTAAATTAGTCTACTTGCACATTTGATACATGTACTCAAGAAGCCTCATGGAGCCAAAAGATAACATGGAATCATTGTCCTTAGTGTCAAGATCATCCTATATAAGTTTCAAGCCTCAATGAGTTTTATATCTCAAAATATAAATCTTCAAAGTTTAGCTAGAAGAAGGAGACGTATGCACAAGCATCAAATTTGGGCCCCATAAAATAGCCAAGATCCAACAACATGTATTTAATTGTGCATCTAAGATCTAATGGAGAAAGCATGAGTCTAAGGAAAAAAACATATTAGGACATCATAAAGAAATTAATGGGTCAGATAACTTATGCATTTTATAAATATGCTCAAGATACCTCTTAGAGCCAAAGGATTACATGAACATGAATATTTTCATGCCTTAAAAATTCTCAATAATTTTTGTGACTTGATGAGTTATCTATATCAAGTTACAATAATTTAAAAATTGAACATTAAAACAAAAAAATTACATGGACATCAAAGTAAAACCATGACAATTAACCATTTGGATTTAAAAATTCTTAGATGTTCATGTAGACATTAAAGACATTCACATAGACATCAAATATGGTTATATAGATGTCAAATTTGGGGCTCATGAAATAGATATTTGAGATCAAATTAAGGTAGATAAGTAGTTGGCATTCAAATATACATCTATGTATAACAAAGTGAGGGCAACCTGATAGTGTTAGTAGGTCCTGATAAGATCCATGGCTCATTTTTTATCATACATCTAGATCGAACCAAGCGTGGATAAGATCGAGTTGACAATTCAAGAACAAATCTATGGCTCATTTTAAATAATTCCCTAAATATATAGTGGTGTGATATAGGTCAAAATGTCAATAGGTTCAAATCAACATCGATGACTAATGAACAAAGAAAATCCCATGGGATTTTTGATGAAGGTCGACGAAGTAGTTTTTAAACCCAAGAAAAGTAAATATAAAAGAACCAAGCTCAAATAGGATCCATATTGAACCAAATAGGATACACAAAGATTGAACATCACCATTAGAGCTATGTGGAGATAAAATAGGTCTTCTAGACCTAATTTAGATTGAGGTTCGATAGCATTTTGTCAAAATGGACCACATCACTTGTAGATCTTTATCAATGTCGAGACTATAAAAACCAATAAATTGGATTGGTTTTTATCTATAGTAAAACTAGGTCCAATTTTAAAAGTAAAGGTATATGTTTGTGATTATGGAGGATCATCTCATCTTTGGACATGGCCACATCCTTGACAAATAGTCCCCTAAAGCAAACTTGGCATAACTCTGTTAGATTCAAGATATGAGTATTTTGTCCATATAATGAAGACAAGTAAAGGGTGGCATAGAAGATCAAAGAAAAAAGATATGGTGGTTAGAGTAGTGGATAATTTAATTCTTCTCCAAGCCTTTAGGTATTTTCCTTTCTTAGTAGAATCTTGACTCATCATGTAAAACTGATTCTTGTCTTCTAGTGCATCATTTATTAGATAATAAGAAGAGCTTGAAGACTATTGGAGAAAATGTAGGTTAATGTATTGATGATGGACTAGTCCTAATTGGACCAAAAGATGGTGGAGTATCCCTTCAAAGGTGGTAGCTGATTAATTATTATCAGATAAGGTGTTCCCTCTTCTCTCTTCTCCCTTTCTCTATATCACCCCATTATTTTCCCATTTGTAATCTCTCTCTCTCTCTCTCTCTCTCTCTCTCTCTCTCTCTCTCTCTCTCTCTCTCTCTCTCTCTCTCTCTCTCTCTCTCTCTCCTCTCTCTCTCTCTCTCTCTCTCTCTCTCTCTCTCTCTCTCTCTCTCTCTCTCTCTCTCTCTCTCTCATATTTTAGACTCTCATAAGAACCCTTTGACCTTGAAGAGCAAGGGACTTTCTGAGATATTGTAAAATATGCTCATATTGATTAGACAAAACCCTATTAAGCATTTTTAAGAACTACTTCTTGATGTAATAAAATAATTTCTTTACCTATCTCTTACCTTGGATCTATGTTTGGTGAGTTGTGCATAATGGCCTTGTGAAAGATATTCTTCCATAGCCATTATCTTTCTTACTTACATATTTTAAGGTGTTTTAAATTTATTTTTAGGTCTAGATTAGTGTTATTTCTACCATTGATGTAAGCCCTCAGTGAGTCTTATAACTCATCTTTGTTTTCATTCATTATTTCCTGAACCTAGTCTATTAAACACTTATGCAATTAGCTTGATTTTTGAGGTTGTGTGAGCTAACATTGTCTTCTATATATCTAGTGTGGGGTAAATCTTATGGAAGTTCCTAATTTTTATTCGGTGCATCAACTTTTAGCCTTATTAGGATCCCTTTTCCCTTTTCTAACCCTTTTCCCTAAGACAACCATTAGATTGGGTGATCCATCAAGAGGAAGCTAACATTATCTATATGTTTAGCCCCACCATAGGTTACCCATAGCCAAGGGTTATTCCCATATTGTGACTAGGAGTGGGGGAGTTTAAATAACTCATCTAAAAGGGTGAAATTCCATGTCACAACACTACCCTTTAAATTGGAGGATTCCTCCCTCAACTAGCACATCTCTTGAAATGAATTCAATTGTTATTTATCAAAATCTTTTACATCATGGGGGTAGGCATATCACCATTAATTAAATGATGAATAGTATCAATTCTAGCCTTATAAATAAACCATTGTTGGATACTCAACTATAGATTATCTTTACTTTCTAAGGCTTCGACCCAAGTTTGAAGATCTTCAACATTAGCTGAATTACCCTTATTATTTTGGATGATTATTATATCTTTAGAATGATGACAGTGGAGATCAACATTTTAAATTATAATCCCTTTGTGAGATGTGTAATATTAAGATTTAGTGTCCTTATCATCTTTAGGTATTTGAATATATTTTCATGGGTTGTGATTACAAAGGCCTTTTCATGACCTATACATAGCTCTTAGTAGGCTAGGCTTCTTACTATTGGGAGGGTATGTCTATATATTTTGATCCTTCACAAATAACTCCTCCACCTTATCATTATTTTATATATCTAAATTATTCCCCATTTATCCCTTTCCCTATTTATAACTTTGAGCTGAGGGGATTTTGAATTGTATTGAATTTGAACCCTACCTAGTCTTATTCCCTCCTATAATAGAAGTAGGGTTAAGAGATCACTCAGTCACCCTATCAAAGTCCTATGTAGTAGTTTAAACATGATCAATATCAAATAAATATATATTAGGTAATTCCTCTTGAAATAAAAAATAAATAAGGGCATGCTGGATAAGGACTTCCCTCTTACCTAGCTAAACATCCAAAATAGAATTTTATAAATACACAAGCAAGAATAAATGAAGGCTTCTTAGTGTCATATACCTAAATTGGTTCAAAAAATATAAGTGGTATGGATATTATATTTTATACCATTCTTATAGTGTGATACAATTAATTATATGTATACTAACTTCACCCTAAGGATCTCATAGAGAGACTCTAAGGATACCATCCTGGAACTCATGGATTTTTTCAGTTATTTTTAAATAAAAAACTGATTTCCTCATTTTTTATTTTTCTATTCTTGAAATTATCTAGTCCCCTCATCGACATACCTATAGCCATAGTTATACTTTATTATTAACTTCCAATGACACTCCTCTCAAATATACCATATTATCTTTCCAATCTTTTACAAAATTTGTAGACATTGTTGGATCGTGCCATTTGATTCTTTATATATAGTTGGCCAACCCTCTTTTTCTAAAAATATGACAAATTTTAGAGTTACATCTTTCTCATTCATAATAAAAGGGCTCAATTTTGGCTCAAAATCCTCCTATAGACCCTAAACATAAAAATAATTGGAATTCCATCACAAAAAAATAAGAGTTTCTCTTGCATAAAATAGCAATCGAGAGTAGGTTTGACTTGGAGAAATAAAAACTAGGTTAAAGAGAGAAACCACCTTTCTTAAAATATTTCATCACCTAGCTTTTATTTTTATTTTTTCCCTAGGTGTGAAGTTAATTTTCACTCTTTGGCTTACCATTCCATGTTGAAGTCAGTGTATACATGTCTCACTTTGGTTCATAGTGCATATAACCAACATATAAAAATAGACTAAAAGAGGAAAATGAATGAAAAATTATTTAATTTTGAGAGTCTGGTAATAGATCATGAGCATAAAAAATTCCATTAAAAAATTAAAATATGTTATCTAAAACTCCATGCCCCCAACACTAACTCTTGAAAAAAATCAAATATTATGGAAATAGATTGTCCAAGATAAAAACAATATTGTAATTAATAATAAAAATGTAAAGCCCATAACCATGGAATAATAATTAAAAATAATTTAGTGTTATCCAAAATTATATTTTAAATGTTTGAAATGAATAAATAGTAAAAAATAAATGGCCATTAATGTGACCATTCACTTAAGGTGACTCTTCATCTACTGTTATAAACAAAAACTCTTATATACCTATGTATATAGGATTAATTAATATTATGTACAATAATATTATATCCCCCTCAATCCATAAGGGTTATTTTGAGACCAAGTATGCTTCATAACTTTCAAAATTTATCTTCAAGCACTTTTGTCAAAATGCCAATCGACTATTTTGCAGTAGGACATTGTAGCAATTTTACACTACCATATTTCAAATAATGATGAATAAAATGGAATATTGTTTTGATTTTCATGGTTTAGTTGATAAAGACTAGATTATTTACCATTTGAATTATAGATGTGTTTTTAACCATGAGTGGTTTTCGTATACACATAATATTTTTAACTTTTATCACTTATTGATGTTTTACATCTTGTAAGAACCCATCGAGACTCAATATCTCTGAGGGAATTCCCTAAGGGGTGCACTAGGAAAGGGGTGGGTAGAAATTTGGTGCTCTGAAGGATTTTTATACCTTATTGCCACATATTACCAATCCAACCAACTTCTTAAAACCATTCCCTAAGCTATTACTCCTTCTTTGCACACTCCTCTAGTCTTTTTCCTCTTTCCATCCTTATTTTCCTCACTTTGATCCCATTTTGATAGTTAGTTTTATAGGTTTGATTGGGTAAACATTGTATAGTTTTAGGATATTTTCACTTGAGAGTTAGGTTAGCCCTTAGATGACCTAGCTCTGGGACCTAGTGAATTATTGATCTTAATTATATAGGGTTGACTAGGTTGACCTTGTTGGTTAACATTTTTGAAAGGGTTTAGGGTGAAATCCAAATAAAAATACAATATAATTTCATCATTATTTCAATATGCAATCAAGAGTTATTATTTCACTCACACTTTTTTACAATCTACTCTTCTACCATGCTACTTGAGGAGTCTTAGCTTAGGGTTTCTACTTGGATAATCTAGTCTTATGGATAAGTCTTGGATGCTTTGGCCTTTCTTAGTGATCCTTATAAACCATACCAACCTCTTAAGAAGCCACTTTGGCCATGGGAGAGATTGAGTCTCCATGGGTTCACATTCAAGTAAGTATTTTCTTACTGTGTTCCTCTCTTTAGTAGGTAGAAGTAACATAAGTATTGGATTTGAATAATATTACTCTTCATATTACATGTATTAGGGCCTTACTCATACTTAACTTAATTTAGATTCTCTTATACATGTTTTGATTGTTTACTAACCCCTCATGATTGTGTCACAAGCTTTGGTTAGTGTAGACACCAAAATTGTGTCTACTCCTTGGTCACCCCCCTTGGTCCCCTTGGTCCACTTCTAAACATTTCTAACCCACACACTTATTAATTTAAAATAAATTAACTATTTTAAATTCATAACACCACCCTTAACACCCCACCTTGGATACCTCCATCACCCTATGGCTAATCATAATTACCTAAACCCCCCCATTTCAACTCTCCCACTAACCTCTCGTGCCTATTTAATCTGCCTTTGGACTGTTTTACAATGACAATTAAACCTGGTACTTGGAATAATGGGAAAAAGGCTAAAAATATCCCTTTTCCCATTATTTAGCCACCGACGTCGATCAACCATCGGCCGACACCGACGGTATCACCGACGTCAGTTTCTTTAAAACTAAATTCCGACCTCTGTTGTAGCCCCCCCCCCCATGAATGTGAATTCTCTTGCCCCCCATGAATGTGAATTCTCTTGCTCCAGGTTTTGAGTTTTCTTGCTCCTCGACTCTTTATAGGCATTAGCATCCCAACAAAACTCTCTAGGCTAAGAAACTCTGTATCAGTCACTCCACACTGGATTGAAGGTTACACGAAGTCTCCCACATCAGCCATAATGGAAATAGGTCTTCTGCACTTTTGGTTCTCCACCAATAGCTAATTATTTATTTTGGTTTATATTTTAGTATTATTAAGATGCATTGGTAGTTTTTCCATTGGCTATCTCTGAGTACTATTGAGACTACAACCCGACCTTCTTCCTAGAAAGGCTACAAAGCCTTCCCCTCATCCTTATTTTCCTTCCACCCCTATCCTCTACCTAGCCTCTTTTTCAGACCATATTCACTACCCTGTAAATCCTGCACAAACCATTAAACTCCAACAGACATCCCAAACCATTCTGCTGACCACAAACAGACCTGAAACTCGTCCAAAGCCCATTTTCCCCACTGACATCAGCATCTAGGCCCATTGCCCCTACCGATGTCGGTAGCCTAACTGACATCAACAACCTTGACCAACTGATGCCAGCATAACTACCAATGATGGCAACTATGGAAGATTGATAGCAGAATACAGGTATGCATTATCTCTATTTCTTTTGTTTAGTCTTTCACCATTTCTCTTTCTAGCAACATTCTTTTTATCAACTAGTGGATTGTCATCCCTCCAGGAAGTCTTTGCACTTCTGGGACTGATCTTTGCTTGGCAGTCCACCACCTATCTATCTAACATTTTCCTTATTTAAGTATTTCTTATCCATAGGTGTCATCTTCCACAGCCAAAGAGGAGCTCTCCTTCAATCGTCTAGATACAGTGCGCAAACTTCATCTGGGTATCATCTAACCCCTGACCATTATCATAGTTTCTTTCATCTTCTGAATGTGAAAAAGCAAAAAATAGTTAGAAACATTCTGGCATGCCTGGTGGGACCCTGGAGTTTTCCTTGGGTTCATACTTTTCCTTCTAAAAGCAAACTTTTCATATAGGTGCATTAGATCTCTTTTTGCATCCTTTTCTTCTATCTCTTTCGAAAAGACACCATTAGCAAGTTAAAAAGAATCCCTCTTTTTTTCTTTCCTGCATCTTAGAGTAGTGAAATTCATACTCTTCAACCTTTTCTCTACTTGTTTGCATCCGAACACACATTTCAATTTGGGCTAAAAACATATTGCATTTCATTCCTACCTGAATGCATTTTTAGCTCATCTAGTAATTAAAACCGCATTATGAATAAATCATAGTGCACTTATGTTACACATCCAAACCACTATCACAATCAAAATTCTAAACATACCTGAGATAAGGTCTGACTAGGATTTCATCACCTAGCCGATACCTTACCCTTCCTGACGATCCCACTTGGACTTCACTACCAAGGAGAGAACCCACTATGTTCTCTGGCAGAGTATAAACTCTAGGGGAAGTATATACTGGCTAAGCGACCTAGCTTGTCTCTGGGATCGTGAAGTGAGGGGAGCTAGCTCCTAGCACTAGGCCACATACGTAACCTAATATAGATCTTGAGCACCAAAACTAACCCAAAACCAACCTTAGACTGCTTCTTCTAAGACCCATTCTAAAATCCCAACTTCCCAAAAACACTCTTCTAAGGCATAAGCCAACACGACTCTAAAATTTATTCTTAGGAATTTAACGTTTAGGGTCTGCTTATCTTCATCTTCTTTTCTTTTATTATCTGGTTTTTTGAGCTGGTAAGGACGTATTATCTTGCCTTGGATGGTTTTGACATGTAGTCAAACCAAAACTCTTGTTGACCACGCAAGGCAACAACCACTCCCATCTTCGCCTTCCATAACAAGTCCTCTAATGGAGTATCATTCAGACACTGAGCGTACTCCTATCCAACCAACCCCAAATCAACCCCCTATTGTTCTCGAAGGGGACCAAGACTTTGAAATGTTCCTTGACCTCAATGTCAAGGCCCTTTAGCACTATCTCGCGAGAAGTCCAACGTGAGACTCTTTAGGCAACCCAATTTATGGGATGCCAACTTCCTTAGTTGAAATGGTGGTCATATCAATAGCATTTGTAATTTAACCCATAGACACCCAAGCCATTGCTTCAACTAACAACCTGACCATGACCAATCTCCAAAGTGTGGCCTCTCCTTCTATTTCTGGACCTACCTCCATTGGGGTTCCCATACCCCCTCAACCGCAAACTATTCAACAAAGTTTTACTCCATTCCAAAACCTAATTGTCTCCATCCCACCTACTCTCACACCCATCAACACAAGGGTGGCTACTCATCCTTTGGCTAGTGTTTCCACCATCCAACCACCTCTGACGACATCAAGCCAAGTTGTGCCTTCTAGCTTCATGACACAACTAACCTTGGCTTCAACATCAGTCCCTATGACTAGTTACCAATATGTTGCACCTATACAAGCACAACCAACTACGTCATACACCCCTCCTAACACCTTCCAAGTACCCTATAATCTAGGGGGTGCCCCGCCTACAAATCCATCAACCGATCTAATCAAGATGTTGATGGACAAGATGTCTAATCTTGAGACATCCGTTTCGGGTTCAAAAAATGTTCTCTCATATGAAGAAATCTATAATGAACCCATTCATCCTTTAGTCCCAATCCAACCATATCCTAGTTAGTGGGAACTTCCCAAGTTTACTCACTTCTAGAGTAAGGAAGACCCACAACAACATCTACGAGCATTTAGACATGCTTGTTATCTTATAGCACATGATGATGCATTATTGATACGCACATTTCCCATGTCGCTTTCTAGTGCTGCCCTCGATTGGTATAGTTCTATTACCAGTCACTCTCTTTTCACATTCACTCAACTGGGTCAACTTTTCCTTGACCACTTTTCGATCGACATCACCAAAAGGTCTCCATCACGGACCTATACTCTATCAGACAATTTGATGATGAATCAATAGTTGATTTTGTTGCTTGTTGGAGAGGCTTAATCAACCAACTCTCCTTTTCTTTACCTCAACCCGAGCTCATTGAGCTCTTTTCACAAGCGTGTGCCAAACACATCTCATCTACTTTGCGGGTCCAAACATTCCACACATTTGACAAAGCTTTCACCATGGCTAGGAAGCTTTAACTCTGTGCTATCGAAGAAAATAAAATCAAATTGCATAGTAAAAACCCCAATGCAAAGTCAAATGACCCTTCCTCCAAATTTTCTTCCTCTAATTCCAAATCTAAGGGATCAGCAAATTCTATAGTCATTAAACCATCATCTTCAACCACAACTAACCAGTCCGAACCTTCCACATCTCAAAGCATTACACGACAATTCCAACAATGATACGTACAACATCAATATACTCCAATAGGAGAAGCATACACGTCCATGTTGGATAAACTTGTCAAACAGGGAGTCCTCAATCTCCCCCAAATTTGACCACTCCCTCAATTTGATCCCTCACATGCCATCCCTGCATGGTATAGGGAGAATGACTTCTGCAATTATCACCGTGTCAAAGGCCATGACATAGACAATTGTAAGACCCTCAAGAATATCATTCAAGACATGTTAGATATAGGTGATCTTGTCTTGGATAACCCAAATGCACCACCTAACCATAACATAGACATCTTTAGACAACCTTTTCATACCCATCCCCCTAGCCAAAACAACGTGCAGACCATGGCCGATGACTCCCAAGAGCATAATATATGCACAATCAACATAGTCTCTCCTTTCATACCTAACCAACCTCTCTCATAGTCTGAAAAGGTTAGTCAACCCATTTGTCCATCACAAGTAGAAGAGTCTTCTTCTCCTATTTGTCCATCACAGGTAGAAGAACCTTCTTCTCCTATTTGTTCTCCATCGACCTCTCTTATATTGGAGGATGCTTTGACCATACCAACACCACTGGCCCCACCTTCATCCTTCCTACTACCAATGGAAGACCTTACCCTTCCTACTCCTCAACCACATGTAGAAGGCACAATCATCCCTACCCTCTATCCTCTTGAGGAGTCACATTCTTCAATTCCTTCTCCACCAAGAGAACCTGTCTCTTCACCTACTTTGACCGAAGATGATCCAGTAATGACTCTCTCACGCCTTGGGTCTGAGATCACTGCATCTAACACATTTTCAGTCTCACAACCACCCACATCTTCTAAAGAACCAAGGCCTTATCCAACATCTTCCAAACCATTCTCTCGATTGGTGGAGAGCTTAGGACTTCTCCTTTCAAGGAAATTAGAAAATGAGGCATTATTGGAGCGACTCAAAGCTCCTCACCTTGCACATCCTATCTCATCTCCTACCAATGACCCTCCTTTGACAAAATCTCCAAAAGTCTCCAGTGAGGACCAGGCTTCTACTTCCAAACCTTCAAAAGCTCAACCATCCACATCTAAACCTAAACCCTCACAAACATCCACCATATCAAAATTGGTTAAATCCCTCAGAGTTTTCCCCATACCTAACCTCACTCACCCGCAAGTGAAGGTAGATTTGAATCTCACCTCCCACAATAGTAGTCCTTAAACCAAACTAAATAAGGCTACTAAGCCATGTCGGTGAACTTCTCCTCCACCATCATCATTGCCCTCCATTTTGGGCCCACATCCTTCTACATTAATAGGAGTGCTCCCTACTCCAACTCCTAACAAAAACAAGTTGCCTCCATTACTTCCTTTACCCAACACAAACCTACCTCCTCTAAAAAATTTGGCACCCCTCACAAAGAAAGTGTCGTCTACATGAGTGGCCGAACCACCAACCCAAAAGGTGGTACGGAAATCTCCTTCAACAACTCCCAAACAAAAGTCATCAACACCTAGTGCATCAACAAGCACGGACCCCTTAGTAGGTTCATATGCTTTGATCGACTTTTGCAAATTTCTAGCATCACTCTTCCACCTATTAAACCATTTCAACCTCTCAGACTAAAATCGTCCTGGTTCGATGACACCAAAATTTGTCTATATCATCGCACACCTGGACATGACACTAAAAATTGTTGTACCCTCAAGGTTGTCATTCGCTAATACATAGAAAAAGACACCCTTCTTCTTGAAGATACTGTCAAAAATTATCCAACACCTTCTCATGTCTCCCAAACCCCTTCACCTTCATCAGAATCCCATCATCAGACTATGGTCCCTTTACCTCCTTCACCCCCTTTATTCGAGATTAACACCATCAATGTAGCCACTAGGTCACAAAAGGATAAATCAAAAGAGAAATCTACTATTCCTTGGACCTATCCATTTGTCAAACCTCCTCAACCACCAAAACCTAAAATTTCTATCTTGGGTACATCCCAACCCACTTCTTCGAAGGCAATCCATGATTCTATGGTGAAACAACTTCACCAAATGCCTGTAAAGATGACTTTATATGACCTCATTCAAAGCTCACCACAACATCATCAAGCTTTAATCAAAACCTTATAGGCAGTGGAGGTCCAACCCAAAGACCCCCAACCACTAGCTACCTTAGTCCAATCATTACCCACTGTCATCTCTATTACCTTTAGTGATTCTAAAATTCCTACCTCCAACATGGAAGATCAGGACACTGCCCTTTTCATCACAGCCTATGTTGATCAAACTCACATTAAGCAAGTTATGATTAATGGGGGTGCTAGCATCAATATCATTTCTACCCATGCCTATGACCAATTAGCCCTCCCAAAGAATTGTGTATCAAAAACTGACGTAATTCTTTGATCTTTTAATGACACCACCGCCACTACCATTGGCACCATCATCTTACATATTCATGTTGGCCCAAGAACCATCCCAGAGCTCTTCTACATCATTAAGGGAGAGTTCCAATACAACATGTTATTAGGATGACCTTGGATTCATGCCATTTCTTGTATCCCTTCTACATTACACCGTTGTGTCAAATTTGAACACGACAGTCAAGTCCATATCATTCTAATAGACCCCTCCCCTTTCAAGACATGCAACACAACTTATTGACCCAACGATGTTCTCATTCCTTTCAAGACATTGACCCAAACACCACCTCCACCCGTAGAAGCTTCAACAAGTATGCAAATGGTAGTCACACGTACACCACCTCTTCAAGTGACAACAAAAGACCCTATGGAAGATATCTTCCAATGTCTTTCACTTGGGGAGTATCGTTTACTCACCTTGGACATGTTCCAGACTCCTCAAGAGTATGGACAACTTCATCACAATCCTAGATATGACCATCGAATCGAAATGGTCGTCCGTTATGGTCCTCCCAATCTTCAAACAAATCTCATCTATGGAGGGCTAGATCAAGCTCCCACTGATGGGAATCCTCTCTCCTCACCTCAACTATTCACATCTGAATTCTCTTTTCTTGGCAACCCAAACTTTTCTCATACCTATCTCTATAGGTGTGCTTGGAAAGGCTTTGGCTTTGGGTGCTATGAACAAGGCTCCCACTAGCCCGTCAAACCACCAAATGATGAGGCCATAAAGAAGGCCAAGAAGCGACATGGCCTAGGTTTTGAAGAACCTACTAAAACTTTTGAAAAACCTTGCCTCAAACCTATCATAGACCAATCACCTCCAAACTCACCTATTCCCCCATCTTCACCTATGGAGTCGATGGTTTCCATCCCTCCTAGTTTTTTTTTTCCATAAACACCATTCACTTGGAACCCCTAACCTATCAACTAGGTGGGGTATCCAAGTCTCTCCCTCTCATTTATCCCAACATGATAGACGATGAATCTACTACCATCAACACTATCTAATGCGTAGACGATGATGCCATCCTCACCTACATGGGTGCCAATGACTCTTTCATTAAACGCTCCCTTCCTTCTAAAATGTAGGTTATGTTAAATGAATCAACCATTGACATTAACCTCCCATCTTTTGATGTTCCTCACGTCTTAAAGATTGGTCAATCTTTGGATGCCCAAGAACAGATCGACTACACTAAATTCCTTTTAGACCATAGCAAAGCCTTTCTTGGACCTACAACAACATGCCTAGCATCGACCCTAACATCATCCTTCATAACATCATCACAAACCCAGAGGCTAAGCCTGTTAGGCAAAAGCTTCACAAGATGCATCCTTGAGTTGCACTCCTTGTCAAAGAGGAGCTTCAATGTCTTCTTTTCGTCTCCTTTATCTAACCCATTGATTATCTATAATGGGTGTCAAATATCATCCCTGTCACCAAAGCAACTGGGGGGATCTGAATCTATACTGACTATTGCGACCTTAACTTGGCTTGCCCAAAATATGATTTTCCTCTACCCAACATCGACCAACTTGTTGATCTTACAGCCGGTCATGAGATGATATCACTCATGGACGGGTTTTCAAGATATAATCAAATCTTGATTGTGCCAGAGGATCAATACAAGACTACCTTCATCACTCTGTGGGGGACTTTTTGCTATAGGGTCATGCCTTTTGTCCTAAAGAACGCAAGTGCCACATATCAACGTTCCATGACTTACATCTTTCACGATCTCCTCCACAAAATCATGGAGGACTATGTGGATGACCTACTAGGCAAATCTAAACTTCGTCGTGACCATTTAACCATCCTTAAAATAATCTTCACTCACCTTCTTTAATACAATGTTCACCTTAATCCCAAGAAATGTGTCTTTGGGGTTCTCTTAGGCAAGCTTTTGGGATTCATCATTTCCCTTCGTGGCATTGAGATTGATCCCGCTTAGATTCAAACTATACTCGAGATGCCACCACCTACCAATCTAAAGCAACTTCGCAGCCTGCAAGGGAAGCTTCAATCTATTCATCGCTTCATCTTGCAGCTTTCCAACCGATGTCAACCCTTTCATCACCTCCTCAAGAAGGATGTCTCCTTTAATTGGGATAAGGATTGCCAAGAGGCTTTTGAATCCCTCAAATGCTATCTTGTCTCTCCACCAGTCCTTATTCCACCTAAAGATGACCAACCCTTTTACCTCTACATCTCAGCAACAAATCATTCTTTAGGTGCCATGATCGTGAACCGAGATGAATAACATCATGAGCAAGCAGTTTATTATATAATCAAAACACTCGTCGACTATGAAACTCGGTATACTCATACCAAAAAACTCTGTTTGGCATTAGTCTTTGCCACTACCAAACTCTGTCATTATCTTCTCAATCACAAAACCTATGTCATCACTCACACTGACCCCCTCAAATACATGCATTCCAAACCATACCAAACCCAACGTATGGATTTTTGGCTCATGCTTCTTACTGAGTTCGACTTGGAATTCATCCAACAAAAATCCATAAAGGGGCAAACAATCGCTAACCAACTAGCGGATGCCCCTCTACCTGACAACCAACCTTCTCATTGTGAATTCCCTGACGAATCTATCGCCACACTTTCTACTGATGACATATTCTATCAAATGACAATGTTCTTCAATAGATCCAAGTGTCAACTCGGTGGGGGTGCAGGGGTCATTCTCATCCCGCACGAGGGTGAGCCCATGCCCCTATCTTTCAAACTTGACTTTAAATGTACCAATAACATGGATGAATATGAAGCCCTAATTTTGGGACTTCAGACTGCCCTTTCCTTAGGCATCAAGATAATCAACATCTTCAGCGACTCATAACTAGTTGTCAATCAAATCAATAGTTCATATCTTTGTAAAAATAAAGTTTTGCAAAGGTACAAACACCGTGTTGACACCCTGCTATAATTTTTTGACCATTACCTCTTGCAAACTATTCCTTGATCTATGAATAAGTTTGCTGACAGCATGGCATCTCTCGCTTCGCATATTCCATCTCCATCATCTTCATCAAGAATTTATGTCACGGTGCATCATGTGCCATTGCCTTCATATATTTCCACTAACATCAACCTCATCAACACCATTGACTCTAGTCCATAGGATGTTTGGTATAAACAACTTTTGGACTATTTAACTCATTCTGCTATCCCTCCTGATCTCTCTAGCAATGGGTGACATGCTTTTATCAAAAGCACAGCTCGATACACCATGCTAGGGGGTCTTCTCTATAAAAGAGGTTTTGATGGCTTCCTTCTTCATTGTCTAACCTCCATTAAAGCATCCCATGCCACCAAACAAGTCCACAATGGGATTTGTGCTGGACACTTCAGTGGTAACTCAGTTGTAAAGTGCATCCTTTGCCTGGGCTATTATTGGCCCACTCTTCACCAAGACTACAATGACTATGTTCAGCGTTGCATCAAATGCCAACAACACACTAACTTGATTCACATCCCTAGCCACGTTCTACAAGTCACTCAAGATTTTTGGCCCTTTTCACAATGGGGCTTAGATCTAATTGGTGAGATTAATCCCCATTCATCTCTCTGACATCAATCCATTATCACCGCAACTGAATACTTCACTAAGTGGGTGGAAGTTGTTCCCCTCATCTCCACTAAAGCTGAAAAAATTGTTGACTTTATCAACACCCACATCATCTATCATTTCAGTGTACCTCACAAAATCATCACCAATAATGGCAAATCATTTAAAAACAAAATTATCCAGAAACTTTGTGACTCATTTCGCATTAAGCTCAGCTTTACTTTGCCTTACTACCCACAAGCAAATGCGCAGGCTGAGGCTTCCAACAAAATCTTAACAAAAATTCTAATGAAGGTGGTCAACAACACTGGAAGGGATTGGCACATTCACATTCCCTTCGCTTTGTGGGCATGCCGCACTAGCATCCAAACCCCTATGGGTGCTACACCTTTCTCTATAGTGTATGGAACAAAGGTGGTCCTACCTCTTGAAGTATAGATACCTTCTCTATGCATCTCTTTGCATGACATTCTTTCTAATGATGACTTTCATCAAGATCGCTTAGCTCAAATTGAGTTACTTGACGAACGTCATTTTGCCGCCCTTAACCATCTCCATGTCTATCAAAATCATATCAAACGTGCCTATAACAAAAATCTGAGAAAATGAGATTTCAAAATCAGAGACCTCATCCTCAAAGAGAACCAACACATGACCAACATGGAAAGAAGTAAACAAGGCAAGTTTGCTCTTAATTGGCTTAGACCTTATATCATAATGCACAAGTATGGATCAGGGACTTATCGCCTATCTTCTCTCGAAGGATGGCCAAAAATTGAGCCCCTTAATGCCTTGCATCTGTGACCATTCTACTATTAATCAAGTACTCATTCACTTGATATTTAACTTGATCTCATCCCTTGAGCAATCCCTGTCATTTTAATCCTGATTCCTTTTAACCATGTTCCCCTACACAAACACTATGTAACCCTTTTATAAAGTATGGATGTTTTGTCCTAATAAAAGGGAGCCCTTAAACTTCTATAGTCTTGTCCATGACTAAAAATCCTATAAAAAAAAATTTAGATGTCAAACAAAATATCCAAAGGTCATAAACTCTAAATGCAGACTGCTCCCTCGAAGGACAGCTACATCATCATTGCTATAGATAATAGACTACTTCCTTGAAGGACAGCTATTCAAAACCCTCAAAAATATATAAAGAAAAAATATAGACCACTCCCTCAAAGGATGGTTATGCCTAAAAATCTTGCTACAAACAGCACTCTCTTAGAAGCTTCCCGCATCGATCAGCTTCACATATGACCACAAAATAAAACAACATCCCCATGTAGACTTCCTGCATTGATCAGTCTACAAAAAAAAAGTTCATGGACTTGACCTATAGTTGTTCTCAGGAGCTCCTATAAAAAGGGGTGAAATTATCCCTACCTAAAATGGGTTACCCTATCCTAACATATCACATCACCTATTACCCCAACATACTCAAGGGATTTTGAGCTCATTTTAATGTCAAAGTGATTCGATTACTTCTCTAACACAACCAATGGTCAACGACGTAATGCATGAACGGGGCTTTTGTTTCTAAAAACCCCCTACCTATGCTATCATTATTGTCCTTGTCAATGAAAGGGAAAAAATGCCTTTCACTTCCTACATACCTTTGTCACATACAACCAAATCCTTTGCTAACCAAACCAAACCAACCAAACCTTTTTCAGACCACTAACGTTCTCATAGCCTATTCACACTAGTTTCTATGGAAACCAATACAAATGGAAACTATCAACCACACAATTTATGTCAAGCATAAACCATTACTTGCTGAAGCATAAATAAACTCATATTATTTTTAGCATACACCATCACCAATATGGAAAATTGCTATGGATGAAAAACCACACAACCAATGTTATAGAATACACCATCACACAATATAGAAAAGGTTGTAACATCATCTTGCCCTCATCATTTCAAGCATGTACCATCAGACATATGGGAAGTGCTAAATAATTCTCATGACCAAACCAATCAACCACTTTGATGCTTCTTCCCTTTTGGGAGAACTACATCGGCCTGAGGCCCTTAAAACAAGGGCTATGTAGGCAGCACTCAGTTGACATAGGGTCTTCTGAGGTTAGCTCAGCCATTCCTTCGTCACATGCCAATCACATAACAACCAATCACATATTTACACAACCATTAACATCATCATAGACCAATCACATTAGTTTTCATGAAAAATAATACACATGGAAACTAACAACCAAAACACAAACCAATGTTACAGCATACATCATTACACCATAATGAAAAAGTTGTAACATAATCATCAACATCATCATAACATTAAGCATCATCATAAACATCATCAAATTAAGCATATATCATTAAAACATATGAAAAATGCTAAACATACTCACATCTATCACATCCATAACACATCAATAAACCAAAATCTCATCATATATATCTGTACATCAAAGTTTACAAAAGTACAACGTGTGTCTCTCTCTCAAAAACCATGTACATCTCACATCAGCAACTCGCAGGCTGATATATACATAATGACAAAAATACGGCCTCAAGGTTGTGGCTATGGTGGTGGTGGTGGTGGCCGTGAAGATGCTATATCATCTCCACCCTCTGATCTGTGCCATCTACGAGTACCCAAAGTAGTTGCTCACAACATAGATCTTAGCCAGCTCTGCTCAGCTCTCATCTCAAAATATTATTGTATCTGAGGGAACCCCCTGATATCCCCCTCATAATACGTGATCTCATCCAATGTAGTATTGTACCTAGACATAGGTACATTCTATAGGGGACCCATCAATCCTACCACTGCACCCTACACTGACCCCTGTGGCTATGACTGAGCTGGCTACAGTGATGCTTACTATGCTGGATCCTGAGCTAACTGCTATGGTGGATGCTGAATAGGGCCCTGCCCTCCAAACACCTATCCTACCAAAACTTGTGCCTGGGTTTCAGCCAACTACCCCTACAAAATGGTGATCTGCCTTGTCAATGCAGCCACCTAACCTATCAAAATTGTCACCTACCCTTGTAATGCTATGACCTAGCCCTATAAAATGGTCACCTACCCTCATGCTGCATCCCTCTCCTATATGGTAGCATCCCTCTCCTGTCTCACCGCATCCCTCTCTCTGCTCACTGCCTACAAATCAGGCTGTGGTCTTACCTACACACCTGTGTACTGTCCCACCCACCAAGCTGAGTAGGCCTCTGTGCAACTTGGGTCAACTACCCCAGGGCCTGTTGGTAGCTCCTCAAAATCTAGCCCCTCTGTCTCCTCTAGTAGTGGGAGTAGTGCCTCAATGTCATCACATCTGTACTATGAAAAGGCGGGTGGCACATCCTGTAACAGCCCAAACTAGTGCCGCACTCTCTCTGCTGGCACTCTCTCAAGCTCGCCAGCTCATCTACCCCTAACCCATTTAAAACTCTGCACCCCAACCAACTGCTCTACCTAGTCTCTGAAGGCCAAGTACACTAGGTATGGTCTCTAGATGATGTCTGCAGGGATTAGGGCCTCCAGTACCCCTCTATAGTAGTCGATGTCCCTAACTACTCTGTCCACCCGAGTCTATGCCATGACCTCATGCCATCACTTAAATCCAACTCTGAAGCTGGCCTGAATCACAACTGGTAAGTTGAGAGGTCGTGTGACCATAATGTGCTCATATGCCCAACAATGCAGGAGGTGGCCCCCACACAAACTATACCACCTCTGCCAGTTAATCCCCCACAGCTCTTTATACAGTTGTGCCAAAAATATAGGCACCCAGGCAAACACCATCTACATCTCAAGCATCTCTATCAAAACTCTAGTCATAGCAACCAAAAATCTACCTCCCTCTACATCTGGCAGCACATAGACCGTGATGCTAATCATCATCAAGATGGCTAAATGATGTGCATCCTCATCTACAGCATACAAAGGCTCATATGCAAAACTGGCTGAATGGTAGCTCACCTCAGTCACGTGCTCTCTAAACAATGTCACTATGTGGATTTCATGCACCTCTCTCGAGCACGCATACAACTCTACTCTGTGTATATGCAGCCACAAAATTTGATACACGTCCTCTACTGTGACCATCAACTCTCCAGTGGGTAGGTGGAAAGTGTTGGTGGAGTGATCCCACTGCTCAATCAAAGCCACCATCAGGCTCACATCCCTAGCCATTCAATAGTATCACTGCAACCTGCCTAGTCCTATGACAGTAATCTAGGCCCACTCCTCACTGGTAATGTCTCGATGCATCCATGTCAGGAGATGATCCTGCAGCATCAATGTCTGCCTCGCTTGCATCTAACTAATGTACACAGAACCTATGTTAACAAATAATTACCACTCTTCCCTTTTAGGAGAACTACATCAGCCTGAGGCCCTTAAAACTGGGGCTATGTAGGTAGCACTCAGTTGACATGGGGTCTCCTAAGGTTAGTTCAAGCATTCACCCATTTTTCTACCTAATTGACCATCTACCTATACCTATATGCCTATCCCTACACTCGAGAAGCCCTCGACATGGCTTCGGCCCTTTGACTTGACAATTTTCAAAATCTTTCAACCTAGCAGCCATTGACATCAGTTAGTGTGTTGACAATGGCACTTATCTAACTGACATTGGTCACTTAGTGACTGACATCGGCAGGTAAGTGACCAACGTCAGTCACTGGTCGACTGACATCAGTGAACCCACCGACGTCGGTGACTATTTTAGCCCTAGGGCCAAACGGGGCAAGCCCTAAAATTAGGGCTTCCCCATTTTTACCCCACTTTCACCCCCAAACCCTCCTAAACCTACCTAAAGTGCCCTACCTAGCCTACCCATCCTTCTAACTAACCCTTAACCCCAATCTATAACTCCAAACACCACAAAATTCAAAAAACTAAAACAAATTCAAAAACAAACAAAAAAATCAAATTCAACCACTCCTACCTCATCCCATCGCCACCACCAAGGTGGTACGATGGGTGCCACTAGTGGTGGTCCTCCCACAGGACCTCCTTCACCCTCTGCCATCTCTTCTACCTCAGTTTCTCCATGAACTCCTAGTGGCCCACAACTGCCTCTTCAACCTCCAATCACTCTCCACCTCACTCCCTTTCTCACCCAATCTCAATCTAACACCTCACATGATTGCTACAATGAACTATAAGTCACTTTCACTCAATCAAATCTAGAGCTCACTTTTTCAATTCTTCAATAGTGACAAATCACTTTTGGTGGGCTGCCAATCCAATTTTGTCAGATTTGGTAAGCCGCTAATGTCGGTAGAAGCGTGCCCTAGGCCACCGATGTCGATCTCTTTTGTCCATCGACATCAATTTTATAACCGACATTGGTGGCCTTAAAACATCATTCTTCTTTCAAAATGACCAAAATCATGCCCACAACAACTAGCCCTCACAATAGAAGTCCTCTTAGCTTCCTCTTGGGGCACACTTGAGATCCCTTTTATCTCAGCCTGACTCGACCAAAGACCTTAGAGATCATGACTATCTCCTTAGACCACGACCACCTTCGAGACAACTCTGCCTTGGTTGTTTTGATTGCATATGCTACCTCATGACTAGTTATCAAATTGTCCCCGACCCTCACAAGTATCGGATTGTGCTCCCATTGATCCCTAATATTTGTGACATTTTCATGTTCTCCAAGAGCACTTCTTGAGCCCAGGATACTTGGAACATGATGACTATTGGAGCTACAGCTTGGATCGAATAACTCAATCAGCTATGACTAAAAGCTGGGGCTTGATTAGTTTAATTTTAGCACTCCTCAACCTTTGACCATGACAATTTGACCTACCTATCGTGTGAAGTGGTATACGTGCAATCCCCACTATTACAGCATTCACACTCAACCTTCACCATATCCATCCACTATCTATCAAATTGGCACCCAATATTAGGTTACCTTCTCTCGACTCCCACTTTGAGGGGGAACACCTCATCCTATACTTGGGGCAACTTACTCTTTTTTTTGTCTTGCAATTCATGAAGAACAACCAACAAGATAAAAAGGGGCAAATGTAGACACCAAAATTGTGTCTACTCCTTGGTCACCCCCTTGGTCCTCTTAGTCCACTTATAAACATTTCTAACCCACACACTTATTAATTTAAAATAAATTAACTATTTTAAATTGATAACACCGACCTTAACACCGCACTTTGGATACCCCACCTTGGATACCTCCATCACCCTATGGCTAATCATAATTACCTAAACCCCCATTTCAACTCTCCCACTAACCTCTCACACCTATTTAATCTGCCTTTGGACCATTTTCCAATGACAATTAAACTTGGCAGTTGGAAGAATGGGTAAAAGGCTAAAAATAGCCCTTTTTCCCATTCTTTAGCCGCTGACATCGGTCAACCATCGGTCGATGCTGGCGGTATCACCGACGTCAGTTTCTTTAAAACTAAAATCTGACCTCTATTGCAACCCCCCCCCCCCCCCGCGAATGTGAATTCTCTTTCCCCCTGCGAATGTGAATTCTCTTGCTCCAGTTTTTGAGTTCTCTTATTCCTCAACTCTTTGCAGGCATCAACATCCCAACAACACTCTCCAGGCTAAGAAACTCTGCATCAGTCACTCCAGACCGGATTGAAGGTTGCACGAAGTCTCCCACATTAGCCATAATGGAAACAGGTCTTCTACACTTCTAGTTCTCCACCAAGAGCTAAGTATTTCTTCTAGTTTATATTTTAGTATTATTAAGATGCATTAGTAGTTTGTCTATTGGCTATCTCTGATTACTGTTGAGACTACAACCTGACCTTCTTCCTGGAAAGGCTGAAAAGCCTTCCCCTCATCCTAATTTTCCTTCCACCCCTATCCTCTACCTGGCCCCTTTTTTAGACCATATTCACTGCCCTGTAAATCCCACACAAACCATTAAACTCCAACAGACATCCCAAACCATTCTGCTGACCATAGACAGACCTAAAACTTGTCCAAAGTCCATTTCCCCCACTGACATTGGCATCCAGGCCCATTGCCCCTACCGATGTCGGCAGCCTAACCGATGTCGATGACCTTGACCAACTAACGCTAGCATAACTACCAATGATGGTGATTGTGTAAGACCAACAGTAGAATACAAGGACGCATTATCTCTATTTCTTTTGTTTAGTCTTTCACCATTTCTCATTCTAGCAACATTATTTTTATCAACTAGTGGACTGTCATCCCTCCAGGAAGTCTTTGCACTTTTGGGACCAAGCTTTGCTTGGCAGTCCATCACCTATCTATCTAACATTTTCCTTGTTTAAGTCTTTCTTATCCAAAGGTGTCATCCTCCACAGCCAAAGAGGAGCTCCTTCAATTGTCTAGATACGGTGTGCAAACTTCATCCAGGTATCATTTAACCCCTGACCATCATCATAGTTTCTTTCATCTTCTAAATGTGAAAAAAGCAAAAAATAGTTAGAAACAGTTATCACTAGATTAGATTTAATCCCTTGATATTAGAATAGGTGTAATATTTAAACCTAGGACCCCCTTAGGGTTATTACATGATTTTGTTAGACTAGAGGCTTTGGAGCCCTCCTTATCATAGTGTATTATGATAATTGATCCCCTAATCAGGTCTAATGGATCCCCATATTAGTCATGTTCCTACTTAACAAATGTATTCCCAATCAAAAGTGTAGGTATTCTCTATTTTATCTAAGCCAAGATTGATTTATAAACATGATGCATTTATGATTACATATATTTTGGTGAACCATATGTGAAATAACCCTTATAGGATTTGGTTACTTATTTCATTCTTTTATCATTATTTGTATCATATATTTATCATACTGAGTCGACTGCATTGACCTAGTTCTAATTTCCATGCACAAGTATTTACGTATAGAATACTAGATTGAATTATTCAACCTAATATAGCATTTTAGGTTTATAAACACTCAGTCTAGACTACTAGTTTGACCTGATTGACCCTGTACATTTTCAGGCTTCATGTTTAACAAACTAGGTCAACCCAATCAACCATGTATAGTTTAGACACTCAGTAATAGGCTTATGTAAAGATGGATCAACCTAATTGACCCTATTAGCAAACTTTTCAATAATTTCTCAAGGTTATTTGATAGCAATCTCACTTCTCTGCATCTTCATAATCACCAAGGTTCCTTTCTATCCTTTTTTTCTTTCTTTATAGTCTTTCCTTTCATAGTTTGTAGTCTTTAAAACTTCCCTTTTATAGTCAACTAGATCAACCTTGTCAAACCATTTATGTATTATATGTACCATTTAGATAACTAAGTCAACTCTATCAACCTTATTAATTTTTATACCTTGCTTCCATAGTATAGAGGTGACACTATCGACCCTATTTTATATTCTTTGCATACACTATTGATTGTGTCGATACTATACCTTGTTTTAAAGTTGGAATTAACCCTTATATGCTAGTATTTATCTCACACTTTCATTTATTATTAATTACATGATTAGAATAGATCACATAGTATAATTAGGTGGTTTTAAATAAATCATTTATTTTCACTATTTTTTATTTTATGCACATATTACCAAATCACAAAATCTTAACAAGCACTTTTACAATTATCTACCCAAGGCCAACCTACTTCAATTTCATCTCCAAGGGGGAATCCAACTTGGTCTTTGTCCAAGTATAAACACATAGTTAATGGTATATTCTAGATAATCACCTAACATGCTTATCACTATGGTGTGTGAAGTGACGGGGTAAGCCCCAATACCAAGCATGTACTATTGCCAATATAGATCCCTTTCAACCAAAACTTCCTAGAACTATCCTTAGATTGCTTTCTAGTTTTTTTATTACAACTAAATTTCTATCACATTTAAAATCATATTCTAATAAACATTTAGGTTAACCAAATAGTTAGTTTTTACTTTCCAAGTTGATTTCTTTTTCTTTGCTCAATTGTATTTTGTATTGAAAAAACTTTCACTAGGTATCATTGGTGCAAGGATTTTTGTTGTGTGCCTTTATTGGTTTAGCCAAAATTGATCCAATTTATTATGTGTTTCCCTTTAGATCTTACGTTTTGAAGTATTTAAAAAACTATTCTTAGTACATGGTTATTTCAATCAACACAATCTATTTTAGACTATCTGATTTTCCCTATCTGATGTATCAGGTTGACCTAGTCAACCATATACTATTTTTAGCCTTTCTTGTTTACTGATCTAGTTTAATATCTTTCCCTATTAGCATTATGTTCATTTCTCTTCATTCATAATGAAGTCTCCTATTAAAATCTTCTTGGATAGCTTCAATCCATTTAGATATTATATGGGATGTTCATTTCTTCCTCTCTTCTCCCAAGAGTACTATCACTTTTGGGGCACCTCTTACCCTCTTTCATATATTTATTGTTGTTTCATTATGTTTTGAGCTTATTTTACATTCAAAGAGAGAGAGAGAGAAAAATATAAGAGAGAGAGAGAGAGAGAGAGAGAGAGAGAGAGAGAGAGAGAGAGAGAGAGAGAGAGAGAGAGAGAGAGAGAGAGAGTTAGGGATAAGTGATTAAAACCCAAATAAGTGCTCACCATTATAGACTTTGTAGATTCCCCTCTTTGGTTGTAGAGGAAGACACTTGTAGATAAGAAAACACTACACAAAATAGTTATTAGTGGAGGTATGTGCAGACTGCCAAGATATACACTTATTTTGGGAAGCATGAAACTTCCTTGGGATGACAGTCTGCTATTTTAAAACAAAGTTTAAAATAAATGTAAGTAGAGAGAGAGAGAGAGAGAGAGAGAGAGAGAGTTCTATTTATCATGCTATAGGTCTGAGTGTAGAAAATGATAATACAATGTAGGTTGATAACTTAGGTCTATGTTTTAGGAAGGTTTTTAGGAGATTTTGAGGTTGCTATTTTAGAAACATAGTAATCAATGTCGATTAAAGAACTGATGTTAGTTGGGGTCACTGATGTCAGTTGGGGTCACTGATGTTAGTTGGGGTAGTAGTATTAGAATGAGTTAGATAAGGATTTTCCAAGAGGGGAAATGAGAGTATGGTTAGGTGTGAGGTTGGGAAGCATCGTAAGGGGGTGGGTAAGACTTAGGTGAGTCTAGATAGAGGGTTGGTATGCTAGGGAAAAGATAAATGGGTGGGTAGCTTTACAACTCCTCCATAGAAGGAGTCAAGGTTCATGAAATAATAAACAATATAATGTAAAGCAATTATGAAATTACTAATTAAAGACTTACAAAACATCAAGATATACTTAGCTAGTAAAATCGGTGAACTTTGACTACTAGATAGATGACTTTGATGAGGCTTGGTGAACTGATGGGTGAACAAATAAGACAAACATGTGTTTCTAGTCCTCAATATTTCAAGCTATGTGTAATGTATCAATTCTTGATCTATATCAATTTATGTAGAGTAATGGTAAGCATGGATGTTGAGAGTGTTGTAGAATGCTCTGATTGCCAAAAGCTTGTGTGAATTATTAATTTTTTGACCTGAATACTAACTTGTAATTTTGCTTAAGTAACTAACATCGATGATCCCATTGATGTCAACTGAGGGTTGATAGACGTTGATGGCATAATATTAGTAAAAGGGATATTTTTAGCCCATTTTCTATTCTTTCTCTTTCCAAGTGTGGTGTCCATTAGAAAATGGTAAAAATGTGAGGTTATGAAGAACATTGTTAGTTAGGAATTTATGTTAGGGGTGAGAATAAGTCATAAGTAGTTAGGATTAGGAGACTAAGTCTCAAGGTGACTCAGAGTGTAAAAATTAGTCTTAGGATGAGGTGGTCAAGTGAGGTAGCATAAGTGGGTTTTAATTAACTTAATTAAATATTTTAAGGTGAAAATGTAGGTTAGGAAGGTTAATTATTAAAATGGGATCAAGGGGGGTTTTGACATAGGGAGTCATGCAAGTGTGTGACATAATTCTAGTGTTTATATCTACCCCTTTTTATCTTATAAATTTTATTGATAAGTTGTAGGACAAAAATAGGAGTTGGATACTCTAGGTATGGGATGAGATATTCTTCCTCAAAATGAGAACTAATGGAGGAAAATCTAGAATTGGGTACCAATTTGATAGGCAGTGAGTGGATGGGTGGATATTGAGTGTGAATGTGAGAACATCATTGATTTTGTGTATATTACTACTAGTTATAGTTGACACAATCAATAATGGGTATAATTAAGGAGGGTTTGGATAGAAATAACCAGACCATAGCTTGTTAGTGATAGCTAATAGAGTTTAAATGATCAAATTTGTAGCTCAATGGTCCATGTGTTCTAGGTATCTAAGGTAAGAAGTACTCCTAAAAAATAAAAAGAGTTACAGGTGATGGAACTGGTAAGGTCATGATCTAAAAACACTTGATATACATGTGTGCATATAATAACAAACTATAGCATGGTAGCATAAGTGATCAGAATGATCAAGGTAAGGTTAGCTCAAAAGGGTCATTGGTCGATGAGATATTTATGATCTCTAGTTGGAGTCATCATGGGTGGAAATTTAATTGATTTCCAAGGTTGGTTGTCATGGGTGGGGAGATATATGTGATCTTCAAGTTTCCCCATAAGGAGTCCATGTGAACCAATAAAGTCATGTAATTAGGGTGATTTTGAAAAGGGTGGTGGTTATGGTTAGAAACCTTAAATTTAAGGTGGCTGACATCAATTAGGTCACTAATGTCAGCAAGAAATATGCCAACATCAATAGCTTAGGGTAGGATTACTGACGTCAGTGGGTGACCAAACTTAACAAAAGGGGTTTGGTGGCCCAAAAAAATTAATTTGTGACATTGGATTGGAGGAAACCATAGCTTTGAGTGTCACGCAACACAAAACATCTAGAGCTTATCCTATTATGGTGAGGTGGTGATAGGTGATTTGTTGAGAAGGATATGTGAGAGTGAGGGTGTCATTTAGCACTTGGTGGGTCATGGTGTGATTTAGTACTTGGTGGGCCATGGTGTGATTAAGGGAGTTTTGGTGTGGATGAAGATCGTAGAGGTATAAGGGGACCCGATTGGAGGTGCTCCATAATAGGTGCCAATCAATCCATCCCAGAGGATATGGAGAGATGAGTTAGGATCTATTTAGGTGGCTTGAGTTGGTTGTTATTTTATTTTAGTTTTTTATCATAATTTTTTAGTTAGGTTAAATATGAATGTGTGAGGGGAGAGAGGGTAATTAAGAGGGTATTAGATGGGGTAAGGGTAGGGTTGGGTGGATGTGTGAGGGGTTGGGGGTAGTTTTTAGGAAAAACCCTAAATTTTGGGCACAAGCTATTCAACCCTATGGCTAAACTAGTCACCGATGTTCATTAGGTCTACCAACATCGGTCAACAACTAGTGTTAATGTCGATTGACAATTGACACTGATGTTGGCATATAAAACTAATTTTGATCAAAATATAACCAATGTCAATCACTATAAAACCCAAAGTGGCTATTTTAGGAAGAATTAGGGCTAATTATGCATCCTTAATTGAATTTGTATAGGTACATTAGTGGACTATCCTCATGGTTGAGCTAGTCTTAGAAGACCCCATGTCGACTGAGTACTACCTACATAGCCTTAATTAGGATCTTAGGCTAATGTATTTCTCCCAAAAGGAAAGGAAAAAGAGGTTAGATATGGGTTAAAATTGTTAAGGCAAGTGGTTAGGAAAAAGTAGGTTAAAATGGGTCGTGGGACCTAGGGTTAAAAATAAGTTGATAGGCCTAGGGTGTCAGATATAAGGTGTGGAGCCTAGATTTTTTAGAATAGGAAAGTTGGCCTAGGGTTTAAGATATAGGTCTTGGGGCCTAGAGGTTTAAAATAGGTTGGTTGGCCTAGGGTTTAAGATATAGGTCATGGGGCCTAAAGGTTTAGAATAGGTTGGTTGGCCTAGGGTTTAAGATATAGGTCGTAGGGCCTAGACTTTAGGTGGGTGAATGGGATAGATGGTTAGGTGGGTAGATGGCTAAGATAGCCTCAAAAAAACTCATATACACTAATTAATACCTAAGTAGCCTAGACTAGGGCCTCAAGCCAATGTAGTTCTCCCAAAGGAAAAGGGATTAAAAGAAGAGGTTGATAACTTAAGGTATGTGGCTTGATGGAGTGATTTTGTGTGTTTGGATACAGGCTAAGTAGGAGTTAACATTATGATATTGACTACATACACTACTGACAAGGATGAAGAGGGATGTCACCATGGATGAGTGGGAGCACATGAAAACATTAGTGTTAGGAGGAGTGTGATGATATTATAGAGTTGCACGAGATGTTAGCTTGATGGTAGCCTTGATAGAGAGGTGGTACCACACCACCAACACCTTCCATCTACCTACTAGAGAATTGATAGTGATGAAAGAGGATGTATATAATATTTTATGATTACCACTCCAAGGTGATTATATATTCTCATATTCAAGGGAGGATCATGATTTCATATTTCTACATTATTTAGGGATCATGTCAGTGAGGTGACCTATCATTTGGTGAGCTTTACATATGAGTCACTTTACACTATTGATGAGGAGAAACATCACCTAATTATTGTAATGATGATAGGAATTATATTTTATGCACTACCTGATGTGGATGGAGGGATATTCCCTATTATGATGACCAAGGTTTTGGCATTGTTGTTTGAGTAATGAATAGTCTTCGCATGGGGACCAGCTTTTCTTTCATATCTATACATGGAGTTATGGGCTATGAGGTTGTGATGGTGATACAGTCTTTGTGTCAAGCATTTATTTCATTATTGGGCATATGGGCACATTATGTTGACATGGCCACTGAGGGTACCAATCATGATTTTGACTAGTTTTAGGGTTGGTTTTAGATGATGGAGAGAGAAAGCATGACACAAACATGAATAGATAGCATCATACAGGATATTGATTATTATAGGTGGTGGATACATGGATTGATTCTTATAAATATTTTTTGGAGGCCCTACTTCACATATCCTACATTTAGAGGATAGGCAGAGAAACTTATAGGCTTACAGAGTATGATATGGTCAAGGAGAGGTGAGCTAAAGAGTTGGAGATGATACATGTGGTTAGGGTTAGGAGATAGTTTGGGTTATTACAGGATGTACCTCCTAATTTTCCTTGATATAAGAGGGATGATATAGAGCCACCGTTCCATTACCCTAAGAGATAGATGGGCTAGATTTTGAGAAGGTACCAGTAGGCCTAGGTGTGATATATCTAAGGTGTACAACAACTTATTGATCATGGTGGGTAGGTTTGTACCCTATGATTTTGAGGAGACCATAACTAGATTTACAAGGAGTGGTGAGATAGAGGGATGTAATTGTACAAGCATGGGATATAATTCAAGCATAGGTTTTGGTCTTATAAGGACATGTGATGACACTATAGACCTAAATGACTATAGCACAAGCATAGTTTTTAGTTCTATAGGGATAGGTGATGACACTATAGGGACAGGTTACTACACTAATAGTAGAGAGAGATAGTTTGAGAGAAGTAGGGTAGGCTACCCCCCTCCTCTACCATAAGGACCAATACAAGATCCACCACAAGCATCACCATAGGGTCCTATAATAGGTTTGATGGGTCTACCATAGACTGTGCCACTAGAGAGAGCCATCAGGCAGTTCTCATAGATTCAAAGATATTCTAAGGTTAGAGAGCTTGAGAGATCAAAGAGATGCACCATGACCTCTAGTTCACATAGACACAAAAAGGCAAAGGGTGATGATGATACTGCCTCTTCACGACCATGACCACAACTTTGAGTATTCTGAGGGCTAGATGTATTGTGATTTTTGTTATATATTTTGGCGTATGAGCCAAATTTGAGAGATGTATGGTGAGATAAAGATGATCCTGATATGATTCATTAATGTATATTCATATTCAGTATATATATATATATATATATATATATATATATATATATATATATATATATATATATATATATATATATATATATATATATATTCATATATATATGAGATTTTGGTATTGTGAGATGTTATGATGATGTTATTAATGATGATGGTATATTATGTATGAGGTTTATGTGATGTTATTTATAGCTATGTTAGTGATAGTGTGTTACGCTAGCATTTTCCATATTCATGATGGTACATGCATAGTTGAGAAGTTGGTTTCATCTTATCATTTTTCCATATATGTGATGATGTATGCTAAAAATCAGTTGTTTGATTTTATAGTTTCTCAATTTACTATTATCTAGAGAAGCTATGTTGGTTGCATTACACATGAGGTTGTATGAAATAAACAAGTTGGAAAATGGTTTATTGGTATTAGTAGAGTGTGATGATTGAATAATGTATTGTTAACAAACCATGATGTTTGTTGATATTATTGAGTATCATTGATTGAAATGGATATGTAAGGAATATTATTCTTAAATACATAACTTTCAGATCTAAGAATAGAGATTGGCAGGGAGGCGATAAGTTAAGCGAATCTTGTTGTGAGATGCCATCTTAAAAGAGAAATTAACATGTGATAGAAAAAAAAGGGACGTGATGCTCTTACATTTTCAAGGACCATAATGACCATATGAATAGGCATGAGAGTATGAGCCTCATTCATGCATTACAGTATCAACCATTTGTTTGATAGAGAAATGTCATGATCACCATATGTCAAGTGAGTTCAAAGTCCCTTGATTGTGAGGGAGTAAGAGGAGAAAAAGGTAAAAGGAATTAGGGTGTTTGGGTAGCATAACCTTGTTAGTGAGGATGGTATGCCCCTTCTGTAGGTGACTTGAGAGATACCATAGGCAAGTCCATGACTAAATTTTTTTGTGTCTTTTTCTTATGTAGGCTAATCAATATGGGAAGCCTTCATTGGGATGTTATTGGTGCCTTAAGGTCATGCGAAGATTATCAATGTGGGAAGAATCTAAGTCATTATTTCCTTAATAACAAATCTTGGCTTAACCATCCTTCAAAGGAGTGGTCTAAGTTTTTTTTTCTTTTTAGTTGTCCTTCTAGGGACCAGTGTATTTATAGTAGCAATGCAAAGTTATGTAGCTATCCTTCAAGGGAGTAGTCTATGTTGAGAATCATGACCTGAGAGATAATAATTTGTCTATATATCCCAATTTTTTTATTATTTATATTTTTTACTATAGTCATGGATAGGAATTTAGAGACTTAGAGGTTTTCCTTTATGAGGGAAAAACTATAACACTTGGAAGGTTAACTAGTGTGCAGTAAAAAGGGTTAAGAGGAAGGGAGGTGAATGTAATAAGGTTACTCAAGGGATGAACTCAATTTAGACACGAAGTGAAGCATCACTTGATTAACAAAATAATGGCCATAGGTGCAAAGAATTTAAAGGCTCAAGTTTTGGTTTACCTTTGAGAGAAGACCAATGATAAGTTCCTAAGCCATACTTGTTTGTTATGATGTAGGGTCCAAGCCAATTATGAGCAAACTTGCCCCATTTGCTTTTCTCCATGTTCATCATATGTTGATTTTCCTTTAAGACAAGATCTCTGATATTGAAATCTCACTCCTTGAGGTTTTTATTGTAAGCACATTTGATATGATCTTGATAGATTTGGAAGTAATTGAGGGCTACTAGATGACATTCATCAAGTAACTCAAGTTGGGCTAAACATTCTTGGTGAAAGTCATCACTAGTAAGTATGTCTTGTAGAGAGATGTGAAGAGGAGGAATCTAGACCTTGAGAGGCAACACTGCTTCCATCTCATAGACTAATGAAAAAGGCATATCACTCATAGGGGTTTGAATGCTAGTGAAATAAACCCATAAGGTGAAGGTAATGTGCGTATCCCAATCCTTACCAGCATCGTTGACTACCTTCATGAGGATTTTGGTTAATTTTTTATTAGAAGCTTTTACCTATCTATTTGATTGTGGATAGTATGGTGATGAGAAGCTTAATTTGATTCCAAAAGCATCATAGAGCTTTGGATAGTCTTCTTCTTGAAATATTTATCATTGTCCATAATAATCTTATGGGGGACACTAAAATTATAGATGATGTGATGGTTGATAAAATCAACAATTTTTTTAGCCTTAGTGGAGATGAGATGAATAGCCTTGACCCACTTAGTGAAGTATTCAGTAGCAGTAATGATAGAATGATGTTGGAGAGATGAATGAGGGTTAATCTCACTTATTAGATCCAAACCCCATTATGAAAAGGACCAAAATTCTCTTATGACTTGCAAGGCATGGATTGGAGTGTGAATGAGGTTACTATGTTGTTGACATTTGACACAACATCGAATGTAATTTTGACATTCTTGGTTGAGTGTTGGCCAGTAGTATCCAAGTCAAAGGATGAATTTGGAAACTAAGTTCTCAATGAAATACCCCCCATAAATCCTATCATGGACTTCCTTAATGGTGAAAGGCAGTTCAACATGAGTGAGGCATCTAAGAAGGAGACCATCAAAGCCTTGTTTATAGAGAAGACCCCCCAGCATAGTCTAATGAGTAGTAATTTTAACAAAAGCATGTCTCCCATTACTAGAAAGGTCTAATGGAATGATAGCATAAGTGAGATATTCAACAAGCTGTTTATACCAAATATCATGTAGATTAGAGTTAACATTTCCCACAAATAGGATGTTAGTTGACACATAGGATGGCAATGTGAGGTGATGCATGGTTAAGTAGATTTTGAAGAAGAGGGTGAGGAAGAAATGTGTGAGGCAAGGGAAGCAATCATTTTGGAAAACCTCTTTGTAAATCAAGGAATAGTCTACAAAAGGTAGTGGTCAAATGATTCCAATAACACATCTACATGATGTTTATATCATTGTAAAATTTCATTTTTGCATAGGTAGGAACCATTAACCTGATTAACCACTAGCTGTAAATCACCAAAGATGTTGATTGATTTGATGCCCAAGAAAATAGTTATTTGAAATCCTAAGACCAAAGCTTCATATTTGGCCAAATTATTATTACATTCAAAATCTATTTTAAATGATAGAGGCATAGGATCACAATCAAGAGGGATGAGGATGACCCACACACCCCCACTGACTTGACATTTAGACCCATCAAAGAACATCATAATTTGATAGGAGATGTCATTGGTAGATAGCATTGCAATAGACTCATTAGGGAATTAAAGGTTATAAGGTTGGTTATCAGGTAAAGGGGCATCAACTAATTGGTCAGTAATTTTTTACCCCTTGATAGACTTTTATTGGACAAATTCTAAGTCAAACTCAGCAAGGAGCATGAGCTAATGAGCCATATGCTAGTTTTGGTATAGCTTGGAATGCATGTATTTGAGGGGGTTAATATGGGTGGCAACATAGGTTTTGTGATTTAAAAGGTAGTGGCAGAGTTTGGAAGTTGTGAAGACCAATGCAAGGCAAATCTTTTTGGTATGAGTATACTGAGTTTCATAATCAATAAACATTTGATTTATGTAGTAAATATCTTTCTCTCTAAGTTGATCATCTCAATGTGCAATCATAACACCCAAGGAATGGTCTATTGTAAAAATGTAGAGGTAGAAAGGTTTGTCCTCTTTAGGGGGAATAAGAACTAGTGGGGAAAGGAGATACCCTTTGAGTGAATCAAAGGATTTCTAACAATACATGTTATAATGGAAGGAGACATCCTTTTTAAGTAGATGATGAAAAGGTTGACATTGATCCAACAACTGAGAGATGAAATGATGGATCAACTGAAGTTTTCCTTGTAAGCTATAGAGATGCTTGAGATTAGTGGGTGGAGGCATTTCTAGTATCTCTCAAACCTTAGTAGGGTCGACCTCAATACCACATAGGGAGACAATGAAGCCTAGAAGCTTACCTGAAAGGACCCTAAAGATGCATTTCTTTATGTTTAGTTGAATTTTATATTGGAAGAGATGAGTGAATATGATTTTGAGAATTTCTAAGTGATCCTGGTGAAGTTTAGACTTTCCAAGTAAGTCATCCACATAGTCTTCCATAATTTTGTGTAGGAGGTCATGAAAAATGTAAGTCATGGTGCATTGGTAGGTAGTGCTAGTGTTCTTAAAGCCAAAAGGCATGACCCAGTAATAGAAAGTCCCCCATGGGGTGATGAAGGAGGTCTTGTGTTGATATTTAAGAGTAATCAAGATTTGATTGTAGCCTGAGAACCCATCCATAAGAGATAGCATCTCATGGTCGTTCGCCAGGTTAATAAGTTGGTCGATGCTTGGCAAAGGGAAATCATCCTTTAGACAGGTGAGGTTTGGATTATGGTATTTGGTGCAGATTCATATTACCCCCATCAATTTTATGACAATTATGAATTGGAAACCCATTTTGGATATTTAATGGGTTGAATAAAGTTAACATAGAGGAGGTGAAGGAGCTCCTCTTTGACAAAAGAAGAGCAATACAAAGGTTCTTCTTATGAAGCTTCTACTTAACAGGCTTAGCATCATGGTTGGTTACAATATTGTGGGTGATGATAGAGGGGTCAATGCTAGGCATGTCATGATAATACTAAGCAAATGTTTTACTATGATTAGAGAGGAAAGTGGCATAATTGGTTTGTTCAAGGGAATCTAAAGATTGGTCAATCTTGAGGATTCATTGGTTATCTTGAAAAGGTATATTAATGTTAATGGTTGATTCATTTAACATAGTTTACATTTTATAAGGGAGTGATCATTAGATATAGGAATCATTTGCACCTATGTAGGTGAGAATAACATCATTATCCTGACATTAGATAGTGCTAATAGTGGGAGACTCTTCGTCAATCATTTCAAGATGAATGAGAGGAAGGGACCTTGTTTCCTCACCCAAATGATAGGTCAGGGGTCCTAAATGAATGGCATTTGTTGAAAAAAAATTAGGAGGTGTGGATACCTCTAATTCTATAGGTGATGGTGAGGAAAGAGGAGAGGATGGAGAAGGAGAGAGTGGCTCCTCGATATGAGAGACCTTGGTGTGTTTTATTGGTTCATCAAAACTCACACCATATCACTGTTTTTGCATCTTTGATGGTCTTATTGGTGGGGTATTCAATGGGTGTATGAGCACCTTGATCATAACAACCCAACCCAAATCCTTTCTAGGTACACATATAAAGATTAGTGTGAACAAAACTAGGTTTTCCTAGGAGGGAGAAGTCACAGGTAAAAGGTTGTGGTGAAGACGATGGATTTTTGACAATACGAGCCTGATAAATTCCCCCATTTATGAGATTAGTTTGAAGGTTAGGGGGACCATACGAGATGACCATCTTAATACAAGGATCATAATTGGGGTGCATGTGAATTTTTCCATACTCTTGTGGAGTATGGAACATGTCAAGTGTCAACAAGTGATATTATTTGAGTGAAAGGTGTTTTAAAGTGTCTTCCATGGGGTCCTTGTCAAGAATTTGTGTCATTAGTATCCGAGTAACTAGGGTAGTCAAGCTTGTTGAGGCTTTAATGATAGAATTTGAAGAGGAAGGTGTTTTTAATGGAATGAGGACATCATTGGGATGATAAGTCATGTCACATATTTTAAAAGGAGGTAGATAGTGGGAATAACATGCACTTGCCCACCATGCTCAAATTTCACACAACAGTGTAAAGTTGAGGGTACACATGCCATGGCATGTATCCAAGGCCATCCAATCAATATGTTTTATTATAACTCTCCTTTGATAACATATAAGATTTTAGGGATTGTGTGAGGACCCACATAGGTATGCAAGACTACAGTACCCATAATAGTCATTGTAGTATCATTAAAGGAAGAAAGTATCACATCAGACTATGACATGCAATTCTCAAAAAGTGATGCTATTTGTAGGCATGAGTGGAGATAATATTAATTTAACATCTCCATCGATCTTGACTCTCTTAACACAATTTTAATTGATATATGTGGTGATAAAAAGTGTAGGGTCTTGGTCTCCTAGGTGAAGAGTTAGTATTTTTGAATCAGTGAAGGAAACTAGGGCAATAGTATTAAGAGAATATACCAAAGCTATAAGAGGTTGAGGATCATCTATTTGTACCTCAATGGCTTGTAAATCCTTGATCAAAGATTGATGATTGATGTTGGGATGAGTTTTGGATTAACTCATATAAAGACATCTTTATAGGGGTTTGGTGAAGTTTTTTCACCATTGAGTCTTGAATGACTTGTGAAGATGTGGGTTGGGGGGCAACAAGAATAGAGATCTTAGGATTTGTTGGAGGAGATTATTTTGAGAATGGATGAGCCTAAGGGGTGGTTGATTTTTCCTTACCTTTATAATTTTTATTTTGAGACAGTGTGGCCACATTAATTGTGTTGATCTGGAGCATAGGTAGAGAAGGTGGTGGAGGCAAAACATTGTCATTGGTCTTAGACTCAGGTGAGGTGGTAGGTGGAGTTTAGGATAAAACTAGTTGAATAACTAAGATGTTAAAAAGAGGCTCCTTAATGAAAAGGTTTTTCATATCAAAGTGTTGTTGGAGAATAGTTGTGAGATTTTTACAAGTTTTTATATCATGTCTTGGTGATTGATGATATAAAAAAACTTGTGTGTCATCAAACCAAGATGATTTTGGTCTGAGAGGCTAATAAGGCTTGATTAGAGGAAGGGTTATGGTGGAAAATTTCAATAAATGACATAGGAGAGAGGCATGAGATCCTACTAGTGTCTTAGCACTTGTTGTCACAATAGGGGTGGACACATTCCTTGATTGAGGAGGCATGGATAAGGTTTTGCATGGCACCCTTTTGGGTGGAGTAACCACTAGTTTTGTTGAAACTTTTTTAGTTGTAAGTGTCAAGGTGCTAGATGTGTAAGGGATACTAAGTGGTAGAAGAAAAAGAAGAGGTAGCTTTGCCTTTTGTCTTGTTTGGAAAGAGATCACTCCAAATAAAGTGGAAGGATGGGGTCCCAAGATCGAAGGAAAAATTGAGGGCAGAGGAGAAGTGGAATGGTCAGGCCTAAGAAGCTTAACATTATTCTAATGTTTAGGCCACAGAGCTCTAACTCATGGTTGAGGATTCAAATATAACTTTACCTATGGATGAATTAGATTAGAAACCAAGATAATGCCCAATGATTTGATTTGCTTTAGTGTAACAAATGCCCATGATGGTGATGGTTCTAATGGAGAAATTTGAGCTTCTAATGGTCCTGGTGAAGAAGTTATACCTTTGTCAAAAACCTTGGGGTAAATGTTAGTAAAAGGATTGGTGGTAGAGGAAAACATTTATTGTGTAGGATAGATAGCTTTAAGCTGGTCCCAAAATGCTGAGTGGTCTAACTTCTTGGAGTTAAGAAAGTCTAGATTTTTGACCAACCATAAGAAGGGTTTAGATGAGGTTTTTGTAGGCCTTAAATTTGCTTCCATAGAAGACTTAGGTGATTGGGAAAGAGGGAAGGTGTTGGATTTTGTTATTTTGGGCCAAAGATGAGTAAGAACCACAAATAGGTCTTCTTTAATTGAGGTAGGAGAAGAGGCATGGTCCTCTCTAGGTGGGGGAGGAAATGATGAAGTCAATTATTCTAATAGATAAAGTATGGGTATGATTGCCTCCCCAACATGTAGATGATGAGCAGGCAAGGTGTGCTCTTCTATTGGCAAGAGAAGGGGTAAAATTGTTTTGATGCGTGTAGGCACAATGGGTCCCTTAATTAGTGCAAGGATAGATAATGCAGACTCCTCTATATGTGAAAGAGGAGTGGATGGGGCACTACCCTCCATTGGTGGATGGAAACTAGGTGAAGGATTCTCTTCAAGAGGGTAGAACATATGAATGATGTTCCCCTCAACATGTAGATGGGGAGTGGGCATGGCATGCTCCTCCAAAGTTAGGAGAATAATCAAAATAAGTATAAGAGGAATAGGCATTATGGGTTCCTTACATGTTAAAAGGATAGGTAGAGGATGCCCCTCCACACATGGGAGAGGGATAGGTAAAATAGTATCCTCTACTTGTGTAAGAGGAATAGGTAAAACATGTTCCTCCAGTTGTGGGATAGGTTAGACCAGAGGTAAAGAGAAGACCATATTGATAATATGAATATTGTGATCAAGGGAGTTGTTGATCATGGCCTAAACATTTAATTGATTAATTGAATGGTTAGGAAAAGTTTATTTAAACACATCCATGCTTTGGTTAGTAGACATGTTAGGGTTATCCAAGATAAGCTTGCCTTTATCAAGCATATCTAGAATAATTTTTTTAAATGTTTTATGGTTATTATAATTGTGGCCTTTAACTCAATGATAGCTATAAAACTCATCCTACTTATACGAAGTTGGGATAGGATGGGAGGGATCAAACTGTATAGGAGATCTAATTTAGAGAAGGGTAATAGCTCCTTGCTACAATCATTTATCCAAAATGGAAGTGTATGACTCTCTAATATGAGTGTATTGTCTTTGTTCGTACTATTGTTAGAATTGTTTGGTTAGATTTTGTGAGGTGGATGGCCTAGACTAGTTGACTATGGTATAAGAAGCTAATTTAACCACCACGGTATTGGTGGAGCCTTTTGACTTTTGATTAAAATAATATGCTTTAGAGGAAGAGTCATTAGGTTTGGATTTGGTATTTTTATTATGCAACTTAACCCTATATTCATCTATAGCCTGAATCTTTGACTTTTATGCCATTGTAAAATCTTCATCAAATGTGCGAAAAGCCTCGACATGGAGGGTAGAAGAGATGTGTTTGGCACATGCTCTTTAGAAAATCTTGATAAGCTTAGGTTGAGGTAAAGAAAATGATATTTGAATTATTAAACCTCTCCAATGAGCAACAAAATTAGTGATAGACTCATCATCAAACTGTCTAATGGAATAAAGGTCCGTAATAGAGACCTTTTTGGAAATTTTGATAGAGAAGTGGTCTAGGAATAGTTGACAAAGTTAGATAAAAAAGGAAAGGGAGTGCCAGGTTATGGAACTATACCAATATATGGTAGCACCTGAAAGGGACATAGGGAAAGTGTGAAATAATAATGCATCATCATGTCTTATTAGGTAATAAGCATGTCAAAATGCTTGTAAGTTCTATTGTGGGTCCTCCTTACTCTAAAAATGAGTAGATGTAGCGAGATCCCACTAACTCAGGTAGGGGAAAATAGGTATATAAATATGGATGGGTTCATTACATATTTGATCATAAGATAGAACATTATTTGAACTCAACACATATGTTTTTAGGTTAGACATCTTATCCATCAGCATCTTGATGAGATCAAAGGGAGGATTAGTGTGAAGATCACCCCCTAAGTTATAGGGTGATTGAAGGGAGATAGAGGCAAGATATGACACACCTTATTATGGTAGTGTAGATGCAACATACTAGTAATGAGTCATGGGCTAAGGGGTAGAAATGAAAGAGGCTTGTCCTATGGGGTTAGAGACAATACCTTGGCTAGGTGCCATCACCAGAGGTTGGGTTGTGGTAAGGTTACACGGTTTGAAGGGTGAGTTTAAAATCTTGTAATTATGGGTACAAAATTTGATGGGATGGGCACTAACAAGTTTTGAAATGGTGTTTGACTTGGTTGGGCTAGTAGTGGCTGTGAGGATAAGGGAGATGTTATAGAAGTTGGGTTAAGAAGATGAGATTAAGTAGTTAGGGTGGTTGAATTTTGAGGTTTATTGATGGTTAGGTCACTTTTTGAAGTGGTGGTTTGGGTAACCATAGATGGAACAATGGAAACCATCAAGACTACAATTGTATCCATCAAAGAAGTTGGCATGTCATAAAGGGGATCTCCCATAGTGCGATGGGTTCAGCTCATTATAAGATAATGCTGAAGAGCTAAAATTTTATGATCAAGAAATCTCACAAAGTCAAGATATCCTTTAGGTACAAGGGGGATCTGGTTAGGACTGGTAGGCACAGGGGTATTCTCTGTAGCTAAAGTATGCTCCATGGCAAAATCAAAAAGGAGAGGGAAAGGTGGGAGTGGTTTTCGGCTTGTATAATTGACAAGAATTTTATCTTGGCTACATGTCAAGACCATGAAAAAAGGATAAAGGTAGGCCTCAGACTTTGTATTAGTGATAGAGTGTTATAAAACTAGGTTTGAGTATAGATAAGTAGGTAATTTTAGCTTACTATTTTAAGTAGGCTAAAAATTATAAAATCACACAGTCACCAATATCAATTATTTGACCAATGCTGGTAGGTAATAGGGCCACCAACATTGATGGCTTTATCAATGTCAGTTACTATAGAATCCAAAAAGGAAAAAAATCTAAGGTTTTGGCAACCTAGAGGCAAAATATAGGTAAAACAAAGGATACAACAGGTCTGTACAAGGATAAAGAACACACATAAAACCTAAAACTAGAAGTTAATCGAATTTGAGAGGTAGAAATGCTTGGATTCTATAAATTGATAAATTAAAATCCCTCACTAACTCAAAAATGTATAAGACAAAAGGAAGTAGAAAAGGAACATGCAACCACTAAATGTT
Source organism: Torreya grandis (assembly GCA_037957365.1). Taxonomy (NCBI): domain Eukaryota; kingdom Viridiplantae; phylum Streptophyta; class Pinopsida; order Cupressales; family Taxaceae; genus Torreya; species Torreya grandis. The sequence continues at coordinate 2,301,539 of JARHVA010001336.1, read as the reverse complement.
AACTCCTGGTAATTAATTTTAGTCTCTTGATGGCTTATGCCTTAGAAAGTGTGATAGTAAAATTGGTTTGTGAAATATGTACTAGATGAGCAGTCTAAGGATGGTTTCAGGTTAGTTTCAGTGCTCAACAAATTTTTTTATTAGATCAGGTCTATGGCTTGTTATAAGGGATTTCTCCTTGTACTTCACTATCTCAAAGCCAAGCTAGGCCACTTAGCCAAAATATACCTCCTATCTATAGTTTATACTCCATCAAAGAATAGAGTGGGTCCTCCTTGGTGGTGAAATCTAAGTGGAATCACTAGGTAGGGTAAGGTGATCCATTGGGTGATGAAATCCCAATGGGCCTTATCTCAAGTGAGTTTACATGTTTAATTTTGTGAGAGTGATCTAGTTGTGTAACATTTTTTTTCTATGATTAATTCATGATGCTTTATTTAACTAGGTGAGCTAAATGTAGCAAGAAAAATAATGACATGCAATGAGTTTTAAACCCAAATCAAATTTTTTTAAATTAAGATGAAAAAAATAATGAATAGAAGAAGAGGACGAATTTCACTATCCTAATGTTCAAAAGAGGCAAACAAAAGAAGTTATTTTTTTTAGCTTGTAAGAAAATAATGAATTTATTTTAGAGGCAAAAGAAGAGGAGAATGATAGGAAAGGAAAATTTTAGTCCTTTCCTTAAACAAAAAATAAAAAGTTCAAATTTTTTTTTTTGAGAAAGACAAAGAGAGAGTGCAAAGAATGAAAATTTCACTATGGTGTACCTATATGAATAGCTATACAAGTAATGAAACTATGAAAACTCTAGAGTCCCACCAGGTGTGCCAAAATGTTTTACTACATTTTGAGCTTATTTTACATTCAAAGAGAGAGAGAAATAGAAAAGGGAGAGAGTTAAGGATAAGTGATTAAAACCTAGATAAGTGTGCACCATTATATATTTTCTAGATTCCCCTCTTTGGTTGTAGAAGAAGACACCTATAGACAAGAAAACACTACACAAAATATTTGTTAGTGGAGATATGGGTGGACTGCCAATCTAGTTGCTTGTTCCAAGAAACATGAAACTTTCTTGGGATGGTAGTCTGCTATTTTAAAACAAAGTTTAAAATAAATGTAAGTAAGGAGAGACATAGAAATTTAGAGTTCTATTTATCATGCTGCATGTTTGAGTGTAGCAGAAGATTATACAATGCAAGTTGATAAGTTAGGTTTATGTTTTAGGAAATTTTTTAGGTGATTTTAAGGTTGTTGGTTTACAAACATAGTAATTGACATCAGTTAAAGGACTGATGTTGGTTTGGGTCACCGATGTTAGTTAGGGTATTAGTATTAGAATGAGTTATAAAAGGCTTTTCTAGGAGGGGAAATGGGAGTATGGTCAGGGTGTGAGGTTTGGAAGAGCCGTAAGGGGGTGGGTAAGACTCAGGTGAGTCTAGATAAAGAGTTGGTATGCTGGGTCAAAGAGAAATGGGTGGGGAGCTTTATAACTCCTCCACGGAAGGAGTCAGGGTTCATAAAACAATAAATAGTATAATGTAAATCAATTATGAAATTACTATTTAAAGACTTACAAAACACTGAGATATACTTAGCTAGTGAAATGGGTGAATTGTGACTGGTAGCTATATGACTCTGATGAGGCTTGGTGAATTGATGGGTGAATAGACAAGACAAATGTGTGTTGTTGGTCCTCAAGAGTTCAAGCTCTGTGTAGTGTATCAATTCCTGATCTAGATCAATTTGTGTAGAGTAACGATAAACCTAAATGTCGAGAGTGATGTAGAATGCTCTGATTGTCAAAATCTTGTACATGAATTATTGATTTTTTAACCTAAATACCAACTTGGAATTTTGCTTAACTAACCAATGTCGATGATCCTGCCTACATCGACCAAGGGTTGATCGATGTAGGTGGTATGAGAATAGGTAAAAGGGCTATTTTTAGTCCATTTTTTGTTCTTTCTCTTTCCAAGTGTGGTGTCTATTATAAAATGGTAAAAATGTGAGGTTATGAAGAATGTAGTTAGTTAATAATTTATGTTAGGGGTGAGCACAAGTCATAGGTAGTTAAGATTAGGATATTTAGTCTCAAGGTGACTCAAAGGGTAAGAATTAGTCTTAGGATGATGTGTCTAAGTGAGGTGGCATAAGTGGGTTTAAATTGAGTTAATTAAATATTTTAAGATGAAAATGTGGGTTAGGAATGGTAATTATTAAAAGGTGATCAAGGGGGGTTTTGACACAGGGATTCATGCAAGTGTGTGATGTAATTTTGGTGTCTACATTTGTAACATGGTACAAATCACACCTCAAGATGAAGTTGATGGGTCTTATTTTTCTATACCTACCAAGATACTTCTCATCTCCAAAATTCATAAACAAATATGGGATTAATTGACACAAATTTAATTAATAATCCCACTCATCATCCATCTTCTAGTAACCCTCCCCCTAACACCAATATGAGGAGTGATCCTACCAACACCAACTCACCTCCTTATACAACCCAACATCTTGACCAATTTATTAAAGAAATGAACATAATGAAAAAATCTGATACTAATCAAATTATGTAACTTCAACAACATTTTATTAATATGGATAATCAACCTCCAACTATGCATCCTCAAGTTATTCCTAATTACATTCCTCCACCTCTTTAAGATGCCTCAGGCAATGTTATTCCTCAACCCATAATGAATAACAAGATGCTTCAAACCATTTAAAATGAGCCTTTATCCCCTTTTATTATATACATTGATATTGTTAACATATCTCCAACTATCAAATATGATGGGACTAAAGACCTTGCCTCATTTCTTAAAGCTTTTGACAACCTTTATAAAGAGTGGATCCAAAATAATACCTTTGACACAACTAAACTCTTAGTAAAAACCTTCACTAGAGATGTATTAGAATGGTATAACCAATTTAAAAAAATTATATTTGGTAACCTGATTATTTGGTTAATCCCTTAGTTAAAGAGTTTAACACAATGATCTTCTCAAAAATTGTCTTATCCATTTCATATATGCTAAGAAATCTCGTACTGAATCAGATCATGACTTTATCAAAAGATGGAAATCATTGGCCCATAAAGCCAACCACAACATGACTGATGATAACTTGTTTAAACTCTTTATCACTGCTTTGACTTATTCTCTTCAATATAATGTTCAAACCTTTGCTCCCCAAACACTTAATGAAGCTCTTGACCAAGATAAATGTCAAGACTTTCTTATAAAGGAATTCAAACCTAATCCTAAACTTTTAAAAGGATATTTTCAAACATGTACCAATGATATCACTATTAATACTCTATAGATCAAACCAAGAGTTACCAAAACTAATATTCCTTCACCTTATCACACACCTCTCTCGGTTTAGCAAATGAAACAATTTTTACCACCCTCTAAACCTTTTATCTATCATAATAATCCCCCCAAGTGGTATCACCCTAATCTATTTTTTTGGTTCTATGCCAACATTGGTCATTCCCATAAGTATTTTAGAGGGCTAACTAAATTTTTGGTTTCCTATATGTTGGGTGATTCATTTAATCATGAATCCATGATCAAACTTCATCATCAAGAGTACACCACTACTTCTAAAAAATGATAGTTTCTAAAGCTTCTACCTCAAATAACCAAAATTATTTTTCTTACAATAGTAATCAACCTAATACCAAGGATTTTTGTTCCATTAATGTTAATTATGACTAATATTATAATAATTCTCAATATGTTAAAACTACTAAGGTCAACTATCATCGTAAGATGGCTCATAAAGATCCTATTATCAAGACTAAGAAGCCATCTTTAGAAGTTTAATTCTTATAAGATATTACAACCACTAATATTGCTTTGGAATCCCATGAGGAATCACCTCCTCCTTCTGATCCTCCAACCACATCTATTCCTTCAAAATATAATTTACCTCCTAAACCTTATGTTGGTTATTTTAAATCTCATTGGAACTTTCTTGAAGTACTCAACTCTATGCCTTGTAAGATTCCACTTATAGATTTGGTTCATACCTCACCCTATCATCATAATTTCCTTATGAAACAACTTGAAAAAATTGAAGATCCATCTTCTATAGATGAATAACCACCTTCTATCGATTCTTAACCTACCAACATAAATACCATTGAAACCATGTGTCTTTCCAAACTTATATTGAATTTCTTGAAGAGGACATGATCAATGATGAAATTCTTTTTTGTGTTGATAATCTGCCACTTTTTATCAAAATAACCATTAATACTACCCTTATCCATAAAGTTCTAGTTAATGAAGGCTCTGGTATTAATATAACATCTTTGTGGCTCATCCAACAACTTGGTTATTACAAGAATCATCTTACCTATCAAGGTTTTGATAAAACAAATCAAAAGCCACTTGGTTGAATTTGGCTCCCATTAACCATCAGACCTAAACCATTCAAATTAATCTTATGGTCCTTGATTTACCATTATCTTACAACATACTCCTTGGTTATCCATGGACTCATAGAATGAGGGCCATTACTTCTTATGGTATCCAACGCATTAAATTCTTACATAATGGAAAATGGTATAATCATGAAGTTGATCCCAACCCATAGAGTATTCAGCTTCCTAATCATAAATCCTAATATCATATTCTTACAATTCTTAAGACTAATAGTGGCCCTTTACCTAACTTCATCCACATGAATCCTAACTTACAAGTTACTCTTGCATATTCTGATGACAATGATCACATTGATTTGCAACATACTTGCAATACTACCAAGCTACCTCCATACATTTTTCAGTGGTTTCCTAATTTTTTATTACCCATGGATCATACTTTTCCTCTTATTGATGAGATTATTGACTTCCCCCCTCTATACAATGCTTAGGATCCTTATTTACCATAATATGCCTTCACTTCTAATGTTTTTGGAGTGACAAAATTATTTCAAGATCCTCTCATCACGTCTCCTCATATATTGAGTAATATTGGGATTTCACCTTCTAAATTTCCCCTTGATTCTCAAGCATGTGCAATTTCTCCAACATATTATGACAACTATATAATGGCCTAAGCTCAATCTTGAGACTTGGATGTCCGATATTAATAGAAAACCTTAGTTCAAATTCATGATTTTAACTATGATGTGCATACCATTTCTACATATCATAACCTAGATACTGAATTTTATGTACCTCCTACCAATTCTCCACTTATTGATACCCTTTGGGTGGTTAAACAAATTATATCTTCTAAACTTTTAAAAATTATTGAATCTCTGTTACCACCTATTGATCCAATCATTACATTTGATTCTCTCCCTGTCACTAAACTCATCGATAGTCCAATCCATTTTGACCCATCTACTTATTCTACTTTCAAAATTACACTCGAGTCCAAGTAATTGATGTCCATCAAATACATTTTGAGTATGATCACCATGGTAATCAAATTTTAGATCTTGAAGTAGATGTTGAGTATTATGGTCCTCTTCTTACCTTGCCTAGTGACAAAGCTATCCTTGAACTACTTCATGCCCAAGAACCTCAACTTCTTTGATAACATCATAAACTTGGGAACTTTAAGACAAAATCCCCTTATTTCAATAACTTCATTTCTAGCATTGATCCTAAAACTAATCCTATTTCTTCCTTACCTGATGCATCATACCACCTTCAAGATGGTAATGCCATGATTATTGAATAAACCACTTACATTGAATATGGTACTCCATCTTATTCTTGACCAATTACTGTCTCTCATGAACTCTCACCTATCAGACATTATAATTTCAACTTATTCTTTGATAATTATCATGAGGTTTTCACTATGTCCTATGAGGACATGCCTAGTATTGACCCTAGCATTATGGTGCATAATATCATTAATTATCTTGATGACAATCTTGTCCATCAAAAACAAAGGAAATTTCCACCTAAGGTTTCCACTTTATGTCATAAAAAAATCATAGAACTACTTGATGAGAAATTTATCAAACCAGTGGACTATTATGCATGGATTTCCAACATTGTCCCCATTCAGAAAAAAGTCACTATGGTTATTCATATTTGTATTGATTTATGAAATATTAATCTTACTTGCCCCAAGGATAACATTCATTTACCTTTGATAGATGCCATCATTGATTCTAAATCTGATTATAAAATTTTATCTCTTATGGATGGCTTCTCATGATATAATTAGATTCATATTACCCCTAAGCACCAACATAAGACTATTTTCACCATGGAATGCGGTACCTATTGTTATGTCAAAATTCTTTTCTATCTTATAAATATCATATCCACTTACCAATGACTAATGACACATATTTCATGATCTTATCAATAAAATTATTGAAACTTATGTGGATTATATTATTGTTAAATCCAAAAGTCATAAGACTTATCTGTCATATCTTGTTATCATCTTTGATTGCCTTCTTATATATCAAGTTAGACTCAATCCTTACAAATGTGTCTTTAGTATACATCTGGTAAATTTTTAGGATTCCTAGTCTCTCTTCACAACATCAATGTTGACCCCATTAACATTAGTTCTATCATCAATATGTCCATTCCTCATTCTATTCCTGACATTCACACATACTTAGGCAAACTAGGGGCAATCAGATGATTTATCCTTGAAATATCTTATCGCATTCACTCCATCAATTCTCTTCTTAGAAAGGTACTACTTTAAAATGGATGAACCCATGTCAAAAAGCCTTTGATAACATGAAATAATCATTGCTTCACCCACCTACACTTCATCCTCCTTCTAATGATTGACCCTTGATTATATATACTTCTTCAACACCCATATCAAATGGGGCAATGCTTGCCCAACAAGATGATACTAGCATAGAGTATGTTACCTAATACACTAGTTGAGGCCTCATCGATTATGAGACAAATTATACAAAAATCAAATATGATTGCCTTGATTTTTATTTCATAGCTAAAAAGTTTCACCATTACATGCTATACCAAACTACTTATGTCATTATTCATTCTAACCCCTTTCGTGACTTCTTCTCCAAAGCCTTCTTTCCTAGAGATAGAATTGGGAAATAGATGGTCCTGCTTATGGGATTTTATCTCCACATCATCACTCAAATTTTTTTTAAAGGGAAATACATAGATGATCAACTTACCACATCTCCTATTCCATCTACTTCTTCCCTTCAATATAGTCTTCAGATGACAATATCCTCTATATCGAAGTTCTTAATCAAGGTATTTATCTCAAATACAATTTTCATGACTTTACCACTGATCTTGAAGTAAATAATCTTGATGAACCCTCTATTCTCTAAGATACTACTAAAATTAAAGCATTTATTGATAAGCTTCCTAAAATTAATGTTGAATTGTATGAGGATACCTGGACCCTTCAATTTGATGGTGTTAAATGCCTTTAAGGAGCTGGGGCAAGTTGTATTCTCACAAATTCTCTTGGCAAGGTCATTATTTTATATTTTCACTTCACCTTTGATGTCACCAAAAATATGTCTGAGTATGAAGCTCTAATTTTAGGCATGAGAGTTACTCTTGATTTAGACATTCAATACCTACATGATTTAGGTGATTCTCAACTTATTTGATGCCAATTCAATGGTGATTACCAATACAAAAGTGATAATCACATTACCTATCATCTAATTTCAACCACTCTTGCTAAGGACTTTATTTCTTTCACTATTGAGCCTATTCTTATAGATCAAAATTCTATTATTAATTCTCTTGCCTCTTTAGCATCTCTCTTTCATCCACATCAAGTTTTTTTATCCTACTTTTCTTATACAAATAAGAAAATCTCTATCTTTAACTCAACCACCAGATTCACTTATTTTCTACATCGAGGTTGTTACCCTTTGATAAATCCCATGGTATCAAGACATCATTCAATTCTCTTGTGAAAAGACACGTGTTTGTAAACAAGATTTCAAGTATCTATTTTAACACAACATCCTTTCTTATCAAAATGTTTAGGGTACCTTTTTCCATTGTGTTATACATGATGAGGTCCCTCCTCTTATTTAATAAGCACATGGGGGCATTTGAGGTGGCCACTAGAGCGAACATGATACAACCTGTAAATGCCTACGTATGGGTTAGTTTTGGTCTAATATTGGAAATGATGCAATTGAATATGCTAAAAAGTTCCCTCCTTAACTACTTCATGATGATCAAAATCATTCACCTCCATCTGATATTCAAACTATCAAATCTCCTTAGACATTTTCCACATGGGGATTCGATCTCATTGGCAAATTACCTTACTCCCAACATGGGAATGTTTTTATCATCATCGCTATTGAATACTTTACCAAATGGGTTGAAGCTATGCCCCTTATTAATGCCATCACTCCTACCATTTCCAAATTTATTCTTACCCAAATCATTTTCCATTTTGGTGTTCTCCATACCATCATTTCAGACAATGGTGGTAATTTCAAAAATAAATATGTTAAACAATTTTATGCTAAATTCAAGGTTGATCACAATTATTTATGCCTTATCATCTATAATGTAATAGTCAAGCTGATACCACTAATAAAATTCTTAACAAAATTATCCAAAAGATAATTCATGAAACCTACATAGATTGGCACCTTCATCTCTATCCTACTCTTTGGGACTATTGGAATAGCATACATGCTGCCATTGGGGCAATGCCATTCTCTCTAGTCTACGGTTCAAATTCAGTCCTTCCCTTAGAATTTTAGATTACCTCTCTTTGTATCTCCCTTCATGGTATCATTCCTGATGAAGAATTGTGTGAAGCTCATCTTCATTCCCTTGATGTTTTTGACGAATGTTGTATTTTTGCCTTAAAACATAACCACCAATACAAGGCTCATATTTCCAAATAACATAAAAAAAATGTTAAAATACACACATTTAATTTTGGTGATCCCGTCCTTAAATTATACTACACCCATGATAAATAATTTAATGTTATAACTCAAACCTGCACCTTTGGAAGAGAGTTTATTTAGGCTCATTCTAGTCAGGCCATAAAATGGGAACAACCCTAGGATGCAGGTATCCCATGATGGGGCTAAACATCTGGAGAAGGATAAATTCCTCTTTGATGCTCACTTAAACTAAAACTAAGCCTATCACTTCCTGAAGAAAAGCGTTAGATAGAGATAAGGGTTCCTAAGAAAGTTAACTAGGTGATGCACCAAAAGTATAGGTCGATCCGCTCTACTCAACTTGAAGAACACTAATGAAACTAGTAAAAGAATGGGATCAAAATCCAACTATCTACTATTCATATGAGTTGAGGTTCACCAAATGGTCTAGGCTAAGGGAAATGAAGGAGAGGTCTAAAGTAAGACATTATCCAGTTATAGTATCCACATGTAGTCTTTTAACCAAAAAATGTAGAACACTAAACATGACATATATGAGCAGATGAACTAGTAGTTAGGTGGGATCACAACTTGAAAAGGGATAAAACTTATACCACATGCACAAATTGTACATATACACATTATATCAAAACAATGAAATCAAAACACAACCTTCTATTGACTTTAAGAGGTTACAAATTTTGACTTGGTAGAGTTTGGTCTAACCAAGAGAGGGAACTAAGAAAAATACAAAGAGAGATCTAATTGATTAGATAAAAAAATTTAAGATATATATTTTGGGCTCAAGAGCCTATATTTATATCAAAAAAGGATAGAGAGGAGAAGTTGATAATATTGTTGTTTTTGATAACCAATGAGCTGTCAGCTTTCAAGATATTCTATCATGATTTTGGTCCAATTAAAGCAGATCATCATAAATGAGGTTTTCATGAATTCCACAAATAGCCTCTAGATCATTCTATTTTTAGGCCAACTGCACTAGATGACAAAAGTTTTCCAAAAGTGGTAAGTCATGATCTTGTTAGAAATGAATGTTCCAATCGCCTTCCTAAATCCCAAGCTCTTATGCTTTAAATCTTCCACTAGATCCTATTATGAGAGTGAGATATTCGGTTTTTAAAATGATCAGGGGCACATCATGTCTATTCTAAATAGTATCTTGTCAAGGGCATGACTCGAATTGATTTATAAATTACACACCTATTCCACACCTTGGATATTGGACTGAGATAACTATAGAGGAAAACCAATCTAAGGATATTAGTTTTCCTATAGATCATATAACACTTTATCCAATAATTGATCCCATTTAAGTCTATATTGATCTCTACTTCTTCTACTAACTCAGGTCAATTCTAAGATATCTATCTTATTTTTTGAGTTTGGTTTATCTCATTTGACCATCTTTTGTCAAAATATCTTGGCTTGTTCCTTTGTAGCTAGTTGTCGATGATCTGGCTTGGTTCTTGACACCTTGACCATTAAGCACCATCAGATCTCAAGATCTAATTAAACATAGACCATGGATTTATTCTTTTATGCTTGCCTCCACATTGGTCTTGGGAATTTTTTGACCATTTGACTTACTCCAAGCTCCCATGGTCTTGACACTTATCGACCGTGTGCTCTTTCTCATGTTTTTTTGAAGGATTTTTGAACTCCAATGGCTAGTTCATAGAGATTAATTTTAATGTTCACATCAATGTCATATAAAATTTGTGAAAACATGTTTGACATTCCTTAGACCATCAAATTAAAAATCATATGGATTTTTTCCTAGGTATAAAGTTGACACTTGCATGGATGTCCCTTGTATTTTGGCCAACTTTGCAAACTTGTATCTTGAAGCACATAACTTATAGAGGCAACAAACTTTTAGGAGATGGTTTTAATTCCTTAAAGATCAAACTCATTTGATTTTTTGGCCTAAAAAGATTATTTAGTTAATATATATTAAATACACAAGTTGGCTGGTTCACTTGATCTTGGTTAAAAAATGGCTAAGTATGGAGATTTGGTCATTTTAGTCTATGGAGCCAATTTTTGAGATGCACATCTTCCATCCCACTTCATCACATGAGCTATAACTTGGCATAAATGATCTTGGAACAAGAATGGATAAACTTATATGATTGATTCTTCTTAACTCATCCATATGCACAAACATATGGTAGTATCGAAATGGTCACTTAGTTTTTCCTACTACTAGGGCCAAATGTTTGGATAAAATCTAGATGGGAAAAGCAAAGTAGATGAGTTTCATGCACTCCCAATTTTTCCTAAATATTATATAGAGTCTTATATAGTTATGCAATGTTTTCAAAGGCTTTTGAGCTTCATGAACTCTTTATTCCACCCACACCATCTAGAGCTTGTCCATACTATTTGAATTAATTGCTCAATCAAGAACTCTTTACAAGGATTATTTATCAAGTAGTCACAACTTGGTATGTGGACCAAATGTGTCTAAAATTCTTGGAAATTCATTGGGAAGCATGCATGTTATGTTTGAGAACCTAGTTTATTTGCTAGTCTAATCCATTGGGCATGGAGTCCCCTCTCTGCAATTGAGGTGGTATAGAGCCTCTATTTAAACATAAGTACAAAAGGAACAAAAAAAATCAACTAACCTACTAAACAAATGTACACAAGAGCACTTGGAGAAAATCATGAAATATAATCTACCCTAAACTAACCAAAAAAATGAAACTATATAAAACCATTAACTAGTTGTACAAAGTAGCTACCTTTTCTCAATAATACATGATATTTCATATGCTTGAGGGTTACTAAAAAAATTGAACAAGCACTATATTTTTAATAAATTGATGGTATGCTTCTCCTATAATGAGAAAAAAAAAGAACTCACCCTTCTAGTCTCATTGCTTGGTCATACAAGCCCTATGGAGTGAATGAGTAAGCTAATTTTTTTCTTATTAAAGCTCAAATTTGTGCTTTGAATTGAGCACAATCTTTGATGGATCATCCTTGGCACCTTTCAACCAAGCTAGGTACCTGAAAGGGCATCCTCTTGTCAACACAAACATTAAGCAATCATAGCTTACCTTTCTCTTGCATTTTATCGCTTCATCATCAAACTTTTTCCTTGAAGCATATACAATAAAATCATAGTCTCCTTGAAGCATATACTTGTGTGAAAAGCTCTGTCCATCCTCAAAGTCCTCCATAACACAAGGTAATGATTCACTAAACTACATTTCTTGAGAACTCAAAATGTCTTCCTCATCAACCTCACTCAAGATTTCATCTTGTTCTTTAACTATAATTGAGGGTTGATTTGGAACTTCTAAGTCCAAAAGGACACTTTGGTTCTACTCAAAGTTTGATTTCCTTTTGTCCATCTCTAATGCATCTTTTGGTCCCTGGTTCTGATCCTCTTCTTGATCTATGCATAATGGAATTTTAGTAGTCCATCCTAGGTCTACTCTACTTTCATCCCAAGGAAAGAAGGAAGAGTCTCTAAACTCTTGAACACCAAGCTCACCGATATGGGCTATAGTTTTTTTATTTGCTTCTTGTATGAATAACTCTTTTTTTATCAAAACTAGTTCTTGGACTATCTTAGCTGGCACTTCCTCCCTTCTCTTTATATCCTCTTCTTGGGCGATTATGGTAGAGGGTGGTCTTACAAGTGAAGGAATAAAATATCTAGGGTCTAATGCACTGGAGGAGATCCATGATGGAATGGATTCATACCTTTCTTTTGAATGTATTTTATCAACTGGTTTATATTTTTGACAAGGTGGACTAGGGGGTTGATTTGGATCTTCTAAAAGATGGGATTAAAGATCTTGGAGAGAAGAGGGAATATGAGGCTGATCTAAATGGTCCTACTAGTCTTTAAAATATATTAATATAATTCCCACATCTTTAATTAGACTCCCCATCATTGTCATGTCTTTATTCACATTAGTTATCTATTATCGACCCTCGAGGATAGACCATTCATATTCGACTGATTGGAAATCATTCATCAATCTTTGTATAACATGGGTAGGGATGATTGGAGAAAACTCTAAACCCATACCAATCTCTTTTATTAACCCCATATAGACTATCAATTTGTTCTTGACTCTTGATAGGGATGTAACAAGTTAAGCCTAGTCTTAAAAAGGCATAAGAGGAGGGAAAAAGTTATGATATGGCTAGTGGGCCTTTTGAGGGTCATTAGTAGGGAACATATAAACATTTTCCATATAATAAGATAGGGAATAAGGCTTATAATAATCATACTAATCAAACTGTGGTTGATTGTACATATTGGATAATGATGATTAGACACTTGGACTACTAAAACTAGATGAAATATGCTCAGAGTCACCATTGATGTTTTTTGAATGCCTCTAATGATTGATATGTAGAAGGACAACACCAAAAAATATTCTACTTATTTGAACCTTAGTACCATTGAGTGTTATAAAAATTGTTACGACTCAAAATTACACCCTTAGAAGAGAGTTTATTTAGGCTCATTTTAGTTAGGTCATAAAATGGGAACAACCTCAAGTTGTGGGTATCCTATGATGGTTTAAAACCTCCAGAGTAGGCCAAATTCCTCTTTTATTCTCAAATAAATTAAATAAAACCTAGTGCTTCATAAGGAAAATGGTTAGAGAGAGATAAGGGCTCCTAATAAAGTTAACTAGGTGATGTACCAAAAGTACAAGTCGATCCTCTCTACTCGACTTGAAGAACACTAATGAAACTAGCAAAAGAATGGGCTTAGAATCCAAATATCTATTGTTCATCTTAGTGGAGGTTCACCAAATGGTATAGTCTGAGGGAAATGAAGGAGAGTTCTAAAGTAAGACACTATCCAGTCATAATATCCACATGTGGGATTTTAACCAAGAGACACAAAACACTAAACATGACATACATGAGTAGATGAACTAGTAGTAATGTGAGATCACAACTTGATGAGGGAGAAATCTTATACCACATGCACAAATTAGACATGTACACACTATACTAGAATAATGAAATCAAATCATACCTTCTATTGACTTAAAGATGTTACAAATTCCATCTTGGAAAAGTTTGGTCTAACTAAGAGAGAGAATTGAGAGAAATATTGAGAGAGATCTAATTGATCATATAACTAATCTAAGATATCTATTCTGGGCTCAATATACTCTATTTATAGCTAAAAAATCAAGAGAGAGGAGAATCCAAGAAGCTTGTTGTTTTTGATAACTAATGAACTGTCAACTTTCAAGATGTTCTATCATGCTTTTGGTCCAATCAAAGTAGATCATCATGAATGAGGTTTTCATGATTTGCCTAGATAGCCTCTAGATCATTCTATTTTTGGGATATCTATACTAGATGACAATATTTTTCCAAAAGTGGCAATTCATGACCTTTCTATAAATTAATGTTCCAACCACCTTCCCAATTCCCAAGCTCTTTTGCTTTTAATCTTCCACTAGATCCTATTATGAGAGTGAGATCTTCAATTTTTAGAATGGCTAGGGACACATCATGTCTATTATGAATGGTGGCTTGTTGAGGGCATGACTTAAAATGACTTATTAGTCAAACACCTAGTCTACACCTTGGATCCTATATCAAAATACTATAGAGGAAAACCAATCCAAGGATATTAGTTTTCCTATAGATTATCTAGTACTTTGTCCAATAATCAGTCCCATCTGAGTCCATATTGAGCTCTACTTATTTTAACAACTCGAGTCAAGTTCAATTTCTATTACTTTTTTTTTTAGTTGGTTTCATCCCATTTGATCATATTTTGTAAAAATATCTTGACTCACTCCTTTGTAGTTATCTGTCAGTGATCTAGCTTGGTTCTTGACACCTCAACCATCACACGCCATCAGATCCTAAGATCTAATTAAATGTATACCATGGATTTATTTATTTTATCTTTCCTCCACATCATTCTTGGGAATTCACTAACCATTTTACTTTCTCTAAGATCCTGTGGTCTTCACACTTGTTGATCACATGCTCTTTCTCATGTTTCTGCCAAAGATTTGTGAACTCTAATGGCTAGTTCATAGAGATTAATTTTAATGTTCACAAAAAAATCATCTAATGTTTATGAAAATGTGTTTGAAGTTCCTAAAACCATCAAATTAAAACTCATGTATTTTTTCTTGGGTATAAATTTGACACTTGCACTAAATTTCCTTGTATTTTGGCCAATTTCACAAATTTGTACCTTGAAGCACAGAACTCATGGAGGCACCAAACTTTTAGGAGTTTATTTTAATGCCATAAGGAGCAAACCCATTTGATATGTTGGCTTATAAATCTTCCTGAGTGAAGATATATTAAATGCATAAGTTGGTTGTTTCACTTGATCTTGGCTTTAAAATGGCTAAGTATGGAGATTTGGTCATTTTAGTTTGCAGAGCTACTTTTGGAGATGCACATATTCCATCCCACTTCATCACGTGAGTTGTAACTTGGCATAAATGATCTTGGCACAAGAATGAATATACTTATATGATTGATTCTTCTTGAGTCATCTATATGCATGAAATCTCATAGTATTGAAATAGTCACTCAATTTTTCTTGCTACTCAGGCCAAATGTTTGGAAAACTTTAGGATGGAGTGAGTAGAGCATATTAGTTCCATGCACTCCCAGTTTATCTTGAACATTCCATAGAGTCTTCTAAAATTCTAGAGTGTTTTCAATGGCTTGTGACCTTCCTGACCACTTTGCTCTGCTCACACCATCCAAAGCTTATCCATATTATTTGAATTAATTACTCAGTCAGGAACTCTACATTAGGATTATTTAGCAAGTGGTCACAGCTTGGTATGTGGGCCAAATATGGCCAATAGTAAATATGGCCAAAAATGGTGGGGCCCCTATTTAATCAAATATATTCTTGATCTAGGTACTTACTGCTTTCAAACTAATGAAGTCCATGTTTTCAAAGAGCCCACTAATGAATAGTTCCTTAAGAAGTACTTTGCCTAAACATTTCCTTCTTTTCATATTTTCTATCTATATCTATCTAGCACTTTTTGAAGGTTAATTACATGAGTCTCTTCTTATGCAATAATTCTTTCTTGTTACAAACCTTTAATCCTTAATTTTTGGGTCTTTTGGTTTCTTGATGTACCATAATCTTCTTTATCTTTATTATTTTTACATTTATTTTTACATCCCTTAGATTTATATTTTGTGAGTTTACAGTGTAAGGCCATGGATAGGACCTGGATCTCCTCACAAAATACCACCTTTTTACTTTTTCTCTCATTCTATTATATCACATACTTATTTTTAGTACCCTCATGGGTTTCTCTTGTATGGAGTTGCAATTTAAGACCATGGATAGGAGCCAAACCTCCTCATAAAATTACCATCTTATTATTCCTTACATAAAAAAATGTTATTTGATCTTTGTTCTCAACTTTAGCTTTTAGTTTCTTTTGGTAGATGGAATTTGCATAATAATCTATATTAGCATGTTTTCCTCCATTTCCCTCATTATTATGATAAAAAATCACATGTTACTATAATTGTATCCATTTTTCACCCTTTGTCATATATTTTTTAATTTGAAGTAACTTGAATTGTTCCATGTGTTACTCCTCTTGATTTCCCCTTTCCTTTAACACATTATTGGATAAAATAAGGTCAAATTCAAGATAGAACTTTTATTTCACCTAGATTTATGAGACTCTTAGAACCCATGCTCTTCTAAGTTCTCTTTCTTAGCAATCAAGTCTCAATTATTCAAATGAAATTCATCTTTAGCACCCATTTCTAGTTTTCCAAATCCATATGGAGGAGGAATAGAAAAATACGTCAAAAATTTTAAAAGCAAAATCATTTGAAATAAAAGTCAATGATATACAAAAGGAAACATACAAATAGCAAAAATCAAAATCACACCAAATGACATGATTCCAAGCATATCTCCTATCTCTAATTGAAGTTCAAACTCCATAGTTGGCCTCACATAGAGCTGAGGTCCATTGGGGTATAGTATGTTAGTAGATTGGAATAGGGAAATTCAACAAACTCTATGGTGCTACCTAATTTATCACATAAGAATCCAATCTTCGTAGTAGACCAATGACTCTATAAGGGGTCCTGAGGAATAGGGAACATGTTGTGGGAGGGTAGGTCCATTTTAATTTTCATACATATAGCCTTCATGGTATGATATTTTTATTGCATTTGTTGACCTAAGACTTGTGTGGCTAAAATAAATTCTTTAGAGTCCTTAAGGTCAAAAGTCCTCTTGTTTTGACAAACTTAATTTGAGTGTCTTGACTTCGATAAAGATTCCCTCTACCTTGCTTTTTCCTTCATTTTCCCCTCCACCCATTTCATTGCCCCCCTTGATAGGCAAATTTTTATTCCAAATTTTTTCTCTCTATTCTATAATTCCTTCTTCTTGATCTCTTCAAAACATGCTATCACTACTTTGTTTCAATTTTATCTATCCTTAGAGAAAAAATAACATGTTTGAGCAAATATGAATTACTCTCTTTACACCATAGATTTAACTTTATAGACTTATTTTACTTTCATCTTACCATTTATCATTTATTGTACTATCTTATTATTATATACACCTAAGTTCATACCCTTTTTCTATTGTTGAGTGAGGTTGGCTTGTTACTTCTCACTCGGTAATGTTGTTTTCCATTTTTATGAATCTTTTTCTATTGATGATTGAGATAAGGATTGCTACTACTCACTCATCATTGTTGTTTTACCATTTTTTTAGTCTTTTACCATTGATTACCATTATTTTTTACATGTATCCTTGGTTTTACTTGGTGATTTTGCCTTTCTTACTTAAGGTTTATTTGTTTGAGTTTTTCGATCTTTAGTAGCCTTCACTATTTGGTTACCTGATTTACTCTAAATTTTAACTTGGTCATTTGGTCTAACATAGCACTTGTCACCCCATCTTGACAAATTCTCAATGTACATCTCATCTTCATTGCATTATTTATCTTGGATTTCTTGTGTTTATTTGTTTTTTCTCTTTAGTTTTGTATTCTTGGGTTTGTCAAAAGCAGTCTTTGTGACTTACACAATCAAAACTAAAACCAAAATAGACAACCATCTAGTGATAAAGGTAAGTTAAGGTACACATCATATTTACTTTTTTAGTTATTTTTGCTTTAAAATATTACAACTTTATTTTAGCATCAGCGTTACGTGTCCTTCTATTCTTTCTCGAAGCACCATCCCCTATTACACCTTAGTGATACATGATGATCTTCGAGTGGGATATATGTATACATATAATATTTTCAATTTTTATCACTTACTAATACTTTACATATTGTAGTAACCTATCAAGACTCAATCTCTCTGAGTGCACGCCCATAGGGGTGTACTAAGAAAGGTGTGGGTAGACCTTTGGTGCTTCACAATATTGTTGTCTCTTATTACCACATATTACCAATCCAACCAGATTTTTAAAACCATTACCTAAGCTATTACTCCTCCCTTTCACACTCCTATAATATTTTTCCTCTTCTCATCCTTATTTCCTCACTTTGACCCCCTTTTGATAGTCGGCTATACAAGGTCAATTGGGTTGACCTTGTATAGTTTCAAGATATTTTCACTTGAGAGTTAGGTTAGCACTTGGCCCACCTAGCTCAGGACCTCATGAATTATTGACCATAATTTTATAGGGTTGATTTGGTCAACCCTATCCACTGATATTTTTGGAAGGGTTTAGGGTGAAATCACCTATAAATACAAGATCATTTCATCATTATTTCAAAATACAATCAAGATTTATTATTTCTCTCATGCTTCTTTACAATCTACTCTTCCACCATTCTACTTGAGGAGTCTTAGCTTAGGGTTTTTACTCAAATAATTTAGTCTTGTAGATAAGTCTTGGATGTTTTGGCCTTTCTTAGTGATCCTTACAAACCACACCAACCTCTTATGAAGTCCCTTTTTCCAAAGGAGATATTGAGTCTCAATGGGTTCACATTCAGATAAGTAATTTCTAACTTTGTTAATCTCTTTAGTAGATAGAAGTGGCATAAGTATTGGATTTGAATAATATTACAATTCATATTCCATGTATTAGGGTCGTAATCATACTTAGCTTAATTGAGATTTTCTTAGACATGTTTTGATTATTTACTAACCCCTCATGATTGTGTCACAAGATTCGGTGAGCACCAGATTATATTTACTTTCTTGTTATTAAAATAGTTGAAATATCAAAAATTAGGACCCCCTTAGGGTTATTACATGATTATGTTAGACTAGAGGCTTTAGAACCCTCCTTAGCATAGTGTATTATGATAATTGATCCCCTATTCTAGTCTAATAGATCCCCATATTGGTCATGTTCCTACTTAAAAAATGTATTCCCAATTGGAAGTGTAGGTATGTTCTTTCTTCTCCAAGCTAGGATTTATTTATATACATGATGCATTTTTGATTGCATACAGGCTTGACATAATCTATTGCTCCTAAAACTTTGAAATAATCCTACAAAATTTCTTTATTTGCCTCTGAAGCTACCATGTATTATTATTATGCTAAATAAATATATATCACTGATTGCTTCTTTGAATTCTAACTAAAAAAATGATGTAGAATTCCCATATCCAAAATAAAAATAATAGTCAATAATATGATTATCCAACTTGTTTAAATTATCTTACCCTAGAGTATAAAAGCCCAAAATTTTGTGTTTCTTTTAGATATTGAATGACTCTTTTTTATGTTACCCAATGTTTTTTTTAGGTTGCATGAATCTATAAATAACACCAAAAATATATATATAGTCTTATATAGATTATACTTCCAATGATCTGATTTTATTTAATGGTAGCTACCAAATTTGTATTATCTTCTGATGTCAAATTCAAAGTTTTTCCATGGGTGTAATGAGAGGCTTGTAATATTTCATTCTGAATTCACTTAGAATTTGATTGACATAACTTTGTTTATTGATGAAGTTATTATATTATTTTTAATTCACTTCAATATCTAAATAGTAATGAATATTACCCAGATCTATCATTTCAAATCCTTTCATCAACTCTACTTTAATTTTAACAGTGTATCTCTCATTATTTCCTATGATGAGTAGATCATCCCCACACATTACTAGAAATACAATTATTTTGTCAAATATTATGACAAAAACAATTGCATCTTCAAACTCAAAACACTTTAAATTTATGTTCCAGAGGTGATCAATGAGCCTTTTGTAACATGATCTTGGGGATTGTTTCAAAACATAAATTTATTTTTATAGCTTGTACACTTTGTGCTCTTGGCCATTCAATTCAATACCTTATGGTTGAGTGATGCATACTATTTATTTGAGATCAACATATAGGAATGTATTTATTACATTCATTTGCTAAACTTCCCATCTATCTTTTATTGCTAAATCCAACAATTTTTAAATGGTAGTCCATTATGTTATTAGTGCAAAGGTTTAATTGTATTTTATCCCTTATTTTTAAACAAATCCCTTAGTGATAAACCTTTATTTGTGTTTTTCAAGTGAGAAATATAATTTTATTTATTTCTAAATATCTACTTGCAACTAATGGGTTTACAACCAATTAGAAGATCAACAAACTCCCAAGTTCCATTTTTTACCAATGCCTCTTACTTACTCTTCATTGATTTTATCCATGCATAAATATTCTCAACTTTATGGAAGGAAGTGGGTTCAGAGTCAAAATCAACCTTTAATTATTGTTTTGGATTTTCATCCAAGGTAAAATTCTCTATCTTATCTTGAATATCATCTAGGAACTTTTGTAATTATTATCTAACTATATGTGCACTTTGAGTGCTTGTTTTTTAAATGTCATTAATTTTTACATATTTTAATGTTTTTTTGACTTATTTTGGAATATTTATTCATATAAAATGTGAAATTGGATGACTTAAGAATGGATAATGACACCCAATCCATAGGTCTTCTTACTTACTTACCTAACCCTTCTGGGCTATTCCTTCACTGATTCCTAGTCATCCACAACCTTCTAGACTTAACCCTTACAGACCTAGGTAGATATTTTAATCCTAGATCCATTCCCCTAGGTCTAATTCCCTCTATAAAATATTACCCAACTTGGATATGAGCACTAAAACCTAGGGTGTCCTAATTTTAACATTGTTGTTGAAAATTGGTCCTAACGGTCAGATTCTTTGAGATCCTTATCTTTTTTATTATTAACCTAATGTGAATTTATTTAACCCATGATCATTAATTCCCATATAAATTTCCATTTAAATTTAATTTATAAGTTTTTCCACTCATTTACAAGAGAGAAGCAAGAATACAAGCAAGTACACTCAAGCACTCTTCCCTATTCTTTGCATATAGCCTTCTAAGATCATTTCAAGCTTATTCAAACATTTGCACTAGTATTTAGCTATCTAAAGTACATTTAAGTTTGCATATAGTTTCATTTATCATAAATAATTTCACCAAGCACTTCAATGGGATAAATACATTAGCTTGATCCCTCCTCAGAGTATTGGTATGTAGGTAGCGTGCCCACACATGGGGTGTGAAGTGCATCCAACATATCCTTTACACACTAACCCTTTCTCTATATTTTATAAGTTTTCATTAAATTTCAAGCATAAATATATCCTAAGGATTTTAACATTAAAAATAGATACACAATGAGCTCCATAAGCTTTCAAGATTTGATATTTCACTGATAAGGTAACACAGACCTGCCGAACAGAACCCAAAAATCTTAGACCATCTAGACAACAACACCAAAAAAGGATCATAACACTGGATAGTAGGGTGTCCTAATTTTAGTGCTCCTATCCAATCTATAAATTAATCTTAGGATCCAATTTTTGATAGTTTCCCAATCCTTCTCCTCCAGTATCAAACCATGTCTTAGTTTGGATCATTCAGAATAAGCTAAGTTAGATTTCTCTTATTTGTTACTATATTTCGAAAAGGAAAAAATACAAATTTGTTTACACAAATTAGGAGATTAATTACTACATATTATTTACTAATTTACTTTTCTCAAACATGTTTATTTAACTAGAAATAAAACCCCATTATTCTGAAAATAATAAAACATTTAATGAACCCGACTTACTTCAAATTTTGCACAACAATCCTAGGAATAATTATTTATATTTTTTTCCCATAATTTCTTGATTTTAACTACATTTAAAAATCATAAATATAAAAATTAATTTCAAAAATATCACATATTTTGTTAAAACCCTAGTTTCTACATACTAGGTCCTTTTTGCATACAAACACATTCCAAACACTAGGAAAAATATATTGCTAATTTTAAAAGTATTTTTTGATTTTTAATAAATTTTATAAATAAAATTATACAAATTTTCTATAAATTCATATCAAATTTTTAAAATTATCATACTAATTTTAAAAATTCATTCAATAATCTCTAGTTGAATTAACTAGATCTCAGTGATTTTCCAATACTTTTTCAATCATTTTATAAATTTTTAGTCATATATCAAACTCAAAAAATTAATTTTAAATTCAAAAATTTATAGTATTTTTCATCAATGTTGTTGAAAAATCCTTATTTTCATATACTAGCACATATTTTCTTATTACGGTGTCACCTTACATGTTTAAGAACTCTGTATCCTTTTTGCACAAATTTCAATTAGTTATTTTTAGGATTTTGCACTTCTTATATTCAATACTTTACTTTTCTAGCACATTTCCTATTAAAACTTATTTAAAAACATCCAAACACATTTTAAATTGTTTTCCTACTTTCACAATGGCCCAATATATCAATTTTGGTGAAATTGATAAAAGAAAACTTCAATAACTCTTAAAAAAAACATCTAGATATGAAAGATGACATGCTTATAATTATATAAGAGGAACAACAAAACATTAACAATGGTCAATCTTCTAAAACCATAGAAAAACTAGTTGAGAATGATACTATTGGGGCAACTATGTCTCAACAACCCCTTATAGCAGCCCAGCCTTCTTCTATGCTACTAGTTACAACTAGTACATCCCTATCTCCTAATGTGGAAACCCTTGTGCAAGAGATAAGATCTATTCAATCCAAGTTACAACATATTGAGTAAGGTACCACTATACCTATGCAAGCTTTGGATTCTTTTGCTCTTTTGCATACACCATTGGCACATCATATTGCTTCTACATCCTTACCACAAGGTTTTGTTTAACCCAAGCTCACTCTATATGATGGAAAGGGTGATCTAGAGACACACTTGAGAGAATTTCATGTATAATTCTTGGACTATGTACCCAATGACTGGCTACTTACCAAGATATTTTCATAGAATCTACAATATTATACTTTACAATGGTTTTATAGTCTACCAAATCAATTGGTCACGATATTATATCCTTTAGTAGGCATGTTCCTAGCACATTTCAGTATCAACATTGGTGATAAGATTTATTATGCACAAATTACTCAGCAAAAACAAAGGTCAAATGAGCCCTTCGTAGATTATGTTCTTAGATACAGGACTATTCTAGGTAAAAGCTAACTAGCCCCATGGCTAATCAAGAGTTACAAGACAACTTTAAGCAAAGCTTTCTACTAGCATTACATGAATCTATTATGTTTAAAATATTCTCTTCCTTCATCAAATTATGTCATACACTCAAAGAAAGAGAAGTCAAGCTAATTTCAATGGAAAAAATTAAGTACTCAAGTATCTCAAACACAATAAACAAGAGTAATATAAAAGTCCCATACAAGGTAAAAATTAATGACAATAAGAATTTGAATCAACCAATAGTCAATGCAGCTTCAAAGCCCCCTTAGTGTGTGGTTTTATAAGCACCTCCTCATTGTGCATTCACCAATCCAATCTACTAGTTTCTCCAGCCAAAGTTTTACAATAGTTATTAGAATGTAACATCATCACTCTCCCTCCTATCGAATAAGCTAACCTAGTGAAGCATCTTCCATGGGGATATGATCATCATGCATTTTGAAATTTTCACAAGGCACTAGGCCACACAACAAATAGATGTATCAGTTTGATACATAAGATACATGACTTGATAAAAGATAATCTACTTGATTTGGGCACTTCAGTTGAGCCTCCAAAGGCAAATCCAACACAAGATAAAGATTTGAAAATATTCTTAGATCCATTTCCACAACATTCTAAAAAGGAGAAAGAGGACACCTCAAGTGTTCATCATACATACCATGCACATCCTCCGCTAGCTACATACTAGGCACCTTCAGTCTAGGCACATCCTTTGAGAGGTATGATATGTGTGTATGAGTCTAGAGTTTCAGCAAGAACTTCAATATATTTTTTAGATCAAGAGATTGTGGAGGATAATATAGGTTATAATGCAATTTTTATGAGAGCACATATTCATAATCAACCTATTTGTAGTGTGTTTATTTATAATGGTTCCATCCTTAACATGTGTACCTTAACACTAATATAACATTTGGGTTATTCAGAGCAAGTTATCACTCTAATAGACACAATTATCAATGGTTTTAGTGGACATATATAGAGTTCATTGGGTGAGATAGTACTTCCACTACAAGTTGGTCCTACATATTTAGCAACACCATTCACTATAATTCCTAGTGCAAGAGTTTTTGACATATTACTTGGTTGACCATGGATTAAAAAAATTATGGAAGTACACTCTACAATTCACATATTCATGAAATTCATTCACACTAATCAAGTTATTATAGTTGGTGGAGTTCCTTATGAGTCACCACTCCCTACTTCAGAGCCGTCTACCAGCCTACAAATACTAGCTCTAATTCTTTCACCCTTTTCAATTTATCCTCCAATTTTATTTTTACTTCCACTTCAGATCTAGCCACATTTATGACATCCATCATTGGTATAAAGGGTTCACACACCTCCATATTTTTATTATTCTAGATAGCTTCCAGCTAAAATATTCACACCTAGAGAAGTAACATTAAGGTCTCATGTAACTACACAAAGAGAACCTATTAAAAGAGCTTCTTCTACTTCCATATGGTTCCCTAAGAGCCCTAAAATTGTATCCACTTCTTAGATTTATAGGGGGACCCCACATTCAGTTTCTACTTTAGATATTTTAGAATAGTTATAATGTACACAAATTTTAGCTTCACAATCTCAAACATTCAATCATGCCTCAAGATCATGTATGATTCAATTATTCGATACAGGACATCATGATAGGGCGTCTCATCTGAGACTCCTCAGTTAGTATCATTTCTTCCCATTTCTACCTATACATAGCTTATATCAAAAGACAAAAATAATACAAAATATACAAAAACATTCAAGTATATCAAAATACCAAAAACATTTTGATTGTATGCATCATCCATGTTTTTCATTACTACCATCATGCTAGGACTTACATTTATTATTTTATGCTATTGTATGTCAATTTATCTACATTACCATGCTTCACTTCATCTCCTTTAAGTGTGTGCAGTGGCATCCAGCTACTTGATTACTTCACTCTACCCATTGAGGGGGCATTCCTACTTCTACATTTGAGACACACATATATATACTTACCCACTGGGGGCATATTCTACATGACTACACCATCCAGGTTATGTCAGTCCTATAATACACACTCTAAGTTATCATGATGATGTACATTCCTTTCTAGATTACACATATTACTATATCGACATTTCACTAGTATCTATCACTTATGTATTTTGTATCATATAGATAGTCTTGTATTACACATGTTTTACATACTTTCACATTTACTTTGATTAGTTAGATGTGATTATACCTTTCTATTTATTACATGATTTTTCCTCTTACTTAGTGTAATTTGTGTGATTGCATTTCTAGTTCTTGTTTGTCTCCTATTTGTGCCTTAGGAAATTTACCAATGTTCTTTAATTTTATTCATGTGTATGCCTTAGGACATTTTCCAATGTCCTTTTCTTGTACTCTTCCATGTGACTATGGCCTCTATGCCAACTTTGCTTGTTTCACGTATATGTGTATGTGGCATTTGAACATGCCTTCTATGCTTACTTTCTATTTTGAGTGACATGTGCCCATATCCCTTATTTGCATGGCGCCTTGGCCATCCCTATATGCTTTTTGATTCTTTTTTTTAATTGATTACTTGTTTGCTTCTCAATGAGTGCAATGTCATGATCCACATCATGTATTTTCATTACTTTCATGGATGTCATAATGGACATCATGTCCATCCCTAAAACTAAAAACTAACATATAACATTTATAGTTTTAGTTTAGTACTTTTCACATGATTTTACATTGTTATATCTATCTGGGCATACCCCTATTGATATAACAATCTATCAATATAAATATTGTTATATCTATAAATATATTATCAAATATCACTGCTATATCATATATATATAGATTAATATACTTATAGGACTCTTTCTTCTGAGGGTAGTCATTACAAGTTCATCATTCCTACCCTCAGAAGAGGGGGAAACAAATAGGGGTTTTATCATAGAGATAAAATCTCCTAACAGTTGAGACATCAGCATTCAGATCACCTAGTTCAAAATTTAGAGGTTGAACCAGTCATAATAGAGCATAAAAATAGTGATAGTTATAAATTAACAAACAATTTTAGCATAGGAAAATATCACTAAAAATGGATAGTAGCACCAAAAATAGGGGTCTCCTCATTTTGGAACTCCTATCCAATAAAAAAATACTTAGGTTTTCTATAAATAGACAAAAAGTTTTGTTCAAGTCTAGTTCAGTTAGAATCAATAATTTAATACAATTTTCTTAGAGAATCTAGATATAATGGGTTATCATGCACAACGTGATGGTTCTCACTTTCAATTTTAGATTAGGTAGTTGACATAACTTCTAGATTAGAATCTATGTTCTAGACACTAGTGATTGGGGGAAATGTGCATGGCACATTGGTCTTCTTTTATTTTTGAGTTCATTTTATTGTCTAGGCATTCTCAGTAGTTTCATGCCTTACTCCATCTACATGTTGTTAGCATCACCTTCAAGTTAAAATTTCATAAAAGTTTAAGAGTACTTGAGTTCTTGATTTGGATTTCATATAAGCATAGTACATTAGTTTTAGAGTGGCTATCATACAAGCCTAACCTCCATTTTTAGAAATGGCCAAGAGTGGCCTAATTTCTAGCATATATTCATGTTATCCACACCACATTATTATATTTTTAGAACATCCATGGGCTCCATTAGCCATCTCATATGACATCTATTCTATACCAATGTCACTTCATAGCTTCACTTCATGGGTCAATGATAGAGTTAAAGGGTCAGCCTTTATATTCTTGAGCCACCTATTCAGATGGATTCGACACACAATCCAGACATTGATTAACACACACATGATTTTTTAACTTCACTTAGTTGGTGATGATGGATCCAAAAGGTCATCCTTGCATTCTTGAGCCACTTTTTGGGGAATTGAGCACTCGGATCCATTCATGATATTACTCTTGATTCAACACATACCCAACATCATCTAACATCACAATAGCTTTTGTATTGGTTCATGTACTTGGTGAGGTGTATTCATTCCGTTCTCTTCTTACTTAGCTTTTATACATTATTATTTTAGATATAGAGTATCTAGTAAGAACTGATCTACTTTTATGTTTTCATTATAGATTCACACTTCACAACATGCTCTCTCTATGCACATCTAGCATCACACAACCTCATGAGCTTCTCCCTTACAGGTAAGTTTAGGTATGTTTTTTAGTTTCATTTATCCAAGTATTTCACTTTTTTACATCACTAAAATAAAAGGGGAGAAAATTTAGTCATATAAAATGCAAAATTGTATGACTTAATCATGGTTAGTGATACCCAATCCATAGGTATTCCTACTTTCTTACCCAACCCTTCTAGGTTATTCTTTCACTAATTCCCAGTCATCCACAACCTTCAAAACTTAACCTTTACAAACTCAAGTAGCTATATCAAGCCCAAATCCATCCCCCTAGGTCTCATTTCCTCTAGATAATATCACACAACTTGGACAGGAGCACTAAAACCTAGGGTGTCCTAATTTTGGCACTATTGTCCAAGTGCAAAATTGGTCCTAATGATAAGATTCTTTCAGATCCTTATTCTTTTTCTTATTGGCCTAACGTGAATTAATTTAACCCATGATCATTAATTTCCCTATAAAAGGCTATTCAAATTCCATTTAGAAGGGTTGACACTCATTTACAAGAAAGAATCAATAATATAAGTAAGTACACTCAAACACTCTTCCCTATTCTTTGCATAGAGCTTTCCAAGATTATTTCAAGCTTATTCAAATCTTTACACCAATCCCTATCCATTAAAAGTACATCCAATTTTTCATCTAGATGTATTTGTCATATATAATTACACCAATCACTTCAATAGGAGAACTACATTAGCTTGATCCCTCCTCAGAGTATTGGTTTGTAGGCAGTGTGCCCACACATGGGGTGTGAAGTGCATCTAGCATATCCTTTACACACTAACCCCTTCTCTCTCTTTTCAAATTTTTCATTCAAGTTTAAGAACAAAGAGATCCTAGATTTATTAATATTAAAAATAGATGCAAAACGAGCTCTATAGGCTTCTAAGATTTGATATTTCAATAACAAGGTAACACAAGCCTACCAAACAGAACCTATAAAGCTCAGACCACCTAGACAATAATAATGAAAAAGGACTATAGCACTAGAAAATGACTACAGTGCTAGACAACAAAGTGTCACACTTTGAACACTCCTATCCAATCTAGAAATGACCCTCAGGATCTAGTTTTTGATAGTGTCCCAGTCCTGCTCTATTATCAAACCCTATCTTAGTTCAGATCATTCAAAAAAAGTTGAGTTAGAACTCTCTTATTTATTACTATATTTAAGAAAGTCAAAAATACAAATCTATTTACACAAATCAATAGCTTAATTATTGCATATTATTTACTTATTTACTTTGTTTAGACCTATTTATTTAACTAGTAATAAAACCTTATTATTCTAAAAATAATAAAACATCATTTTTATTAACTTGTGGAATCACAAATGCCTCTTTTTCTTGATTTAAAACTCCTTTTTCTAACATAAGAACACCTTCTAATGAAGTTTAATTTTATTCCATAGGTGGAGTATCATTTTTAATTATAGGAGTTAATAGAGATTAAATGATTTCCCAATTACATGTCCCTCTTTCACTATTTATAACCTTCATATCAATCTCCTTGAAAACATCATATTTCTCAGATCGATTTAATTATTGACTAAGGATTGTTATGACCCTTGTAATTTCACAAAATATAAGATATCTTGTGAAAATATATTTCTTTTTGTTCTCATCATATATTCTATATGCCTTTGAGGACTCTAAGTATCCCAAAAGGATGCATTTTACACTCATGTGGTCCAATATATTCCTTTTCTCTTTGGTTATAAATGTGTAGCATGTGGACTCAAAAATCTAAAGATGTCAGACTCAAGGAAGAAGACCACACCAAATATCATGTGTATTATTCATTTGAAGTGTTATTTATTATGACATGTTATGGATATACAATACTATTTGAGTTTCTTCAACCCAAAAATGCATATTTAACCCTTTGAAAAACACTATTACTCTAAATATGTTCATCAGAATTATGTTCATCCTCTCAACTAATATAATTTTTTAGGGGTATAAGAGACTGTGAGATGATGCTTGATCCCATTTTTCATGAGATATAATTCAAACACATTTGATGTGAATTTATCACCAATTTTTAGTCTTGAGTATGCCAATATGGGATTGCGATTCATTTTCATCCACTGTTTGAAAATTTTCAAAAGTTTTGAAGGCTTCTAATTTTTTATTTCAAAATTATATCCTATTCATTATAATATAGTGATAAATAAAATATAATAATTACTTATTAACATCAATGGAAATAATTGGAAGAGAAACAAATCAAAGTGAACCAACTATAATTTTCTATATGCTTTCCATTTTGACCATTAAAATGGTTCCATTTCATGTTTAGCCAATCAAGCTTCACACTTTTCAATATTTTTGGGTAGTGTTGGAAAATATATAATACCATTATTTTGCATTCTATGAATGCTATCATAGTGAGTATTCCCAAATATGACATGCTAGAGAATAATTGTTGGCATTCCTTCTTCAGGGTGATGATCAAAATTTCTTGGAATCGAAGACTCATCCTTGAGTTTTATCAATGTTATTTCCTCAAATATATTCAATACAGCTATATTATCACATTTTATTAATATCTTCACTTATAAATAATCCAATAAAATGGAGTGGCCTTGTTTTCAAATGAACACTAGAGGCAACACATTTATTTTCATTTGAGGAAGGTATAAGACATTACAGCAAATGAAATCTAGAATACCTAGTGACTTGAGTCAAATTGAACCTTTGTATTGAGGTTGAAGACTTATTTTATTTGCTAATTATATTAGAAAACAAATTAATTCATGAAAATATTCAAATTAATTACCTAAAAAATTCATATGTTGCATGGCATCAATGTCTAGAATCCAAGCATTATCCCAAGTTAAACTCACTAAGGCATTATTTTATTTATCTAAAATGGAAAGCACACATTCAATTGAAAACTGAGTTTAGTTTGATTATGAGATTTTATTATTTTATTTTTTATAAAAAAATTAAATATTTTCCCATGATGTTTTACATCCATGGGTCTCATGACTCCCTTTTATTTTACAACGGTTGAAAAAAAATGTGTTTTCTATTTTCTTGCTTCTCCTGATGTTGACCATTATTTTTTATAGATTTACCACATTTCCCTTTATTTTTCCCTTTACATTTATTATTTCCAATATTATTTTTGTAATTATCCTTTTTATTAGCATGAAAAATGTTTTTTCTTGTGGATTCAATATTACTTCAAGAGGAGTTTCTTATTTTGTCCATGTTCTCAACCAATTGATCAAAAGTGAGAGTCTTCAATAGATTACCTACTTTAAAGTACTTCAATTAGGTTGAGTATGTAGAGATAAGAAAATTTATGAATAAGGTCATGTATACATAAATATTTATATTGAAAGCATCAAAATCATGTTTGATAGATTGAATTTATTGAGTCCAAACTCATGATATCACCAACCTTCAACTCAAGATTGAAATTTTTCAAATGCAATTTTATGAATTCCAAGTAAGAATCATAAAATTCCTTCAATTTACATAATGCTTCACAAGGAGTGTTTCAGCCTGTATGTGATGAAAAACTTCAACATCAACTAAGGCTCTCAACAAGGCTAATGTTTTTTAATTATTTTGTTTCCATGATGTTAATTCATTTGATTTCTTTGGTTTAGGTTATTTTACATCCCCGTCATATATCTCAAACTATAAGTTATTAAATATGAGTGTTCTCCACCTATCTTGACCATTCTAACCA
The DNA here is from genome assembly GCA_037957365.1 of Torreya grandis. NCBI lineage: Eukaryota > Viridiplantae > Streptophyta > Pinopsida > Cupressales > Taxaceae > Torreya > Torreya grandis. The sequence continues at coordinate 2,270,248 of JARHVA010001336.1, read as the reverse complement.
GGTGTCCTAGAATAATTATTTTGATTGAGTGAATTTTTTATGTTTAGCGAGATGTATTAGTTCCTTATCACTTTAAAAGGTTACATTTTATATATACCGCCCAACTAATATACCGAATCTCTCAATATGATTTTCCTTAATATATAAATAGAAATATGTGTATAAGCTTGCCCTTTCTATATAACCAAAGGTACATGAAATAGCCATAAAATTACATGAGATCATAATAATAGTGGTACCTAGGTAATACATGAAAAGGGTTCACTCTATCTATAACACTCACTTATTAATAAGTCCTTGTGTGTGGGCGTAAAAACCTAATATTCTCATAGTATTCTTACTTTTAAGTTTTATGTCTAATGATAGATTAAAATGGATAACAGAGGCATAATGAAAAAATTAAGTTTTATTCTTATTTACCATCACTAATTTATAGGGAAAAAGCCTCAACTGTCATTTTTATATCTATATTAGGTGAAAGATGTAGTATTTTGATCAAAATACATTACTCAAAAATGTGAACCAAAGGAACCATTAATACTAAATTTTGTGATTTGTATGGTTTCACACAATTTGATTTATTTTTCAAAATTTACTTATTTTTTAAATATAAATTTGATTGAAATTAATTTTCACATGAAGATGACTTATTATAAAGTATTTTAATATGTCTTAAAATAATCTAATGGAATATAAGGACTTTTATTTTGAAAATTCCTAAAACAATGAAAATTTTCAAAGTTTAAAATAAAACTTAGCTTGTATTATGGTATGATATACTCCTATTCCCACAAGGTTTCCTCTTATTGGGGTCACTATATATATATATATATATATATATATATATATATATATATATATATATATATATATATATATATATATATATATATATATTTGCATCAACATGACACACCATTGTTAGTAAAATACTCCATGCAGTAGGTGAATTAATTATTTTCCAAATCAAGTGTAGTCCTTATTAGACCAAAACACCAACTTTGAGGAGCAATAGTTCACAAAAATATGCATTGTCATTCTATTTTTCCAATGTCAGCTGAAAAAAAAATTAAAAGAAGCTCCATATAGTATAAGGTTGTCATAGAAAAGGGAATAGGTCACTTCTAGCTTGTATAGCATAGTCCAAATAATTGTGAACAAGTGATGTCCAAGTGGAATTTCGCGTTCAAAACTCCTTTGGTAGTATAGAAATGTCATCATTCTCATAAAAAATTATATATTCTCTAAATTTCTAAATAATCACCTCTACTTTCAATGTTATCTACATAATTTTAGCACCACAATTGATGGTCTATATGGTTGGGAGAAGAATTAAAGTTTTCTTGCATAAAAATATGACTAGTGTGAAAAACAATTGTAGTGAAATAAAAAGAATGAAGGATAAGAAAAAATGAATAGGTTGTGGCTCTGATACTAATGTCAAGACAAGAATCATAGAATGATAATAAAAAATTATTTGGTGTAAACCAAAATTGTATTAAAAATATTTTTAATGAATATAAGTTATAAAATATATAGCCACAAATGTGACCATTCACTTCACCTTCTAATGTGACTCTTCATCTACTACTATGAGATAAAATCTATCCTACACGTATGCATATATGATTAATTAATATTTTGTAGAATAATATATCAAGAAAAATGATAATAGCATAATAAAAATAGACTAGAATGTTGAAATTTAAAAATCTACTTTCATTCTCTTCCAAGATCATTGTATAATTAAAAATGCACAAATAGGTATTGAGTTTTGGTTGATTTTTTTTCTCACATCTGTTGATATCAAAAAATTCCTTATTCATGATTGCCAGTGGTTTCCTCATTACTCCCATTTTTTATGATCATGAAATAAAACTTTGTGATATTTGGCTATAGATAGCCTAATAGGATTATAAAGGCCTAATGGAAGCACCCTTAACCAAAATATTGATCTTGATAATAATAAATTTTATTCTTATCAAGGATGCAAAATTTATATGCAACATAAATGCAAATGCATGAATTGATTTTTTTATTGAGATTACAAAGGGGGTATTTACAAAATACCACTCACCAACAATTCATAGGATCTTGACAAGTGTCAAGATTGTATGAGGTGAAAAATTAGTTAAAAAACCCTAAGTAAACTAAACTTGATAAAAAGTGAATGTGACCCAAGAGTGGAACTAGTTAGGGAAACAACCTTATTCACACTTAACAGTAGAACTTGTTAGGGAAATAAACCTATTCACACCAACATCCCCTCTTAAGTGAAACTTAGGGATAAAATAAAATGCAAAAATTAAAAAAAATTGGTTCCAACAAGAATTTTTGATGGGGTTCCCATATACAAAATGATCCCCTCAAAAATAGAAGAGAAAGAGAAAAACCATAGGAATAAACTCCCCCCCCCCAATGAGAGGATGATTGGGAGAAGGTCAAGTGACCCATTCAAAAGAAGTGTCCCACACCCCCAAAAGAGTTTTCAAGTGATGGTAATTACTCTCAGTGAAGGGTTTGGTGAAGATATCTACAATCTATTCTATTGTAAGATAATAATGTAGTTCAATTACCTGGTCCTAAATCAACTCCCTAATATAGTTCATGTGGATATCGATGTTCTTTGTCTACTAATGGTGAACAAGGTTATTTTATATTTGAATGGTATTATGTTATCACAAAGGAAGATATATCATCGAGGAATATTCTGAATCCAAACTCAATCAAAATATTCTAAAGCCAAATAGCCTCAATAGTGACATTAATAGCCCCCTGATATTTAGCTTTGGTCTAAGAGAGACAAATAACAAGTTACTTGTTGAATTTTTAGATATTGGGGCCTAAACTAAGTTGAAATTTGTAATTTAATGTGGACTTTCAATCTTCATAATTACAATCTCAATCATAATACGTATATCTTATAAAGTATAGACTAGTCCCTTTTGTATAGTGAATCCCATGTCAAGTAGTGTGTTGGATGTAATACAATATGTGTTTGATAAATTTACAATTAAGTAAATGTGGTTCATTCCTGAATAAATAAAACATGCCAACCATAAAATAAATGTTAGAGTGTGCATTAAATAAATGAGGCTTCCAACAAGATAACAATACAAAGAGGCATTGACTAGTAGAGTGTAAAACAGCACCTCAAGATTAACTCTTGACAGAAAAAGAATGGGTGAAGGTTTACAATAAGCCATGTGAAATTGAGATATAATATCAAGAGCATACTTGGGATAAGAAATATTTATCCCAAAATAATACTAAGTGATCTCAATACTGATAAATTAGTTAAGAAGGCCCAAGTTAGTCATACCAAACTGATCATTCAAAGTAGGTTTAACCCTGCCAATAATGAATGCAAATCTCTCATTAAGAATCAATTCATCAACATAGAGGACTAGAATAAAATGGGAGTCATCATGTGGTAGAATTTAGACATTGGGATCTGAGTGATAGTATGATAATTTGACCAAGAAAAGAAAGGATTCCATATTTTCATACCAAGATTGAGGTGTGTTTTTGAGGCCATAGAGAGACTTCCATAATTAGTATACCAAAGAATATTCCTCCATGAACCCTTGTGGATGTTCCATGTCAATATCCTCCTGAATATCCTTGTGAATAATTTCACACTTCACATCCATTTGATGTACATCCTAACGACGAGTTGAAATAATAGAAATAATCAAGTGAATGTAATACATCATATAAATAAGGGGAGACATATTAGTATAATTAGTACTAATAACTTATGAGAACCCTTTGGTGATAATTCATTATTTGAATTTGTCAATAGTTATATTCACTGCATAATTATTTTTGTAGATGCACATAAAACAAACCATTTTACTTCCCTTAAGAAAGGGGACAAGGTCCCAAGGGTGGTTCCTCATCAAAGAACTATACTCTTCTTCCATTACTAAATCCCACTCAATGAGGCATGATGCTTCACAAAAATATAGTTTATCTAAATCAAGGTAAATATACATATGTGAAGATATCAATACTTTGAACAAGTCCTTTGAGTGTCTGAAAGATCCCTGACAAATGTGTATTCTAACTCTAGAGTCTATCCAACCCAATGAGGTGATGAATATAATGGGGTTGAATATGTAGAGTTTGTATCTACTGAAGATGACCCCTAAAAATGTGGAGGTGAAGATGAATCCTTTGAGTTATTATCATTCAAGTCTGTTGTGGATGGAGGAGGTGAATGATAGTTCAAGGTATGAAATTTTTCCTTGAACTGAACACTCCTCTCAATAAAAATATCTTTCATTTTTGAATCAAAGACTCAATATCCCTTAACACCGTCAGTATATCTAACAAAGAGGCAAGGCCTAATTTATGTTTCAAAATCATTTCATTTCTCTGAAGGATTGTGTGTCAATGTAAGAGAACCAAAAACTCAAAAATTCCACACAATTGGTTTCCTATCACACCAAGATTTAAAAGGAGTCATGTTTTTTAAGACCTTGTGGGGAACCCAGTTCTAAATATGAGTGACACAATTAATAACTTTAACCCAAAATTATGGACTAAGAGAATGAGAATGTATCATGCAAGTATCCATCTCCTTTAAGCTCTTATACCTCCATTCATAAACACCATTATCTTTTAGTGTGTATACAATGGAATGTTGAAGGTCAATCCCTTCAAGAGTGAAAAATTTCTCAAGGTGATGTTTCACATATTCTTAGAATTTTTTTGTATAGATAATTTTGACAAGTTTCCCATAATGCTTATTACCATGAGCCTTGAAGTCTTGAAACCAATTTAATACTTCACTCTTTTGATGAAGGAAGTAGACCCAAGTGTACCACAAATAGTCATAAATAAATGTTAGGACATAATGAATTTTGATGAAAGATAAGATGTGAAAGAAACCCATAAGCTCACTATGAACTAACTCAAGGACTTGTGAATCCCTCTAAGATGTCCATTTGTCATAATTCTCCTCTAGGATCTTATCAATTATACAACCTAGACATACACCATTGGTAAACTAAATAAAATATAGTCCTATGACCATATCCTTCTAGTTAAGCTACTGAATATAATAGTATTTGAGATTGTTAAACTACTCATGCCATAGTTTACTCACAAAATATGAACAAGTGAGTAAAGTAGTAAAAGAAGAATGAAGCACAAAGTGGAAGAATTCATATATATGAGACTCATGATCATCTTTTCCCACTAAAACCAAGGTATCATCCTCAAGATCCTAAATTTCCATTGAATCAAGGAAAAAATCAACTTTATTTTCATTCCCAATATGAGTGATTTAGTAGACTAAAATAATGTTGGCATATCAGTTAGGAACACAAAGAACATTCTTGAATGAACTTTCATGCATGTCAATCAAACCTTTTTCACCAACATCGACTGATTTCTCATCACTTGTAAGAATTTGAGGCAATGAACAAGGTTACATAGAATAAAAATGTTCCTAATCAGAACCCATATGATGTGTATCCCCAAAGTCAAATATCCATTTCTATGAATATTTGCCCATAATGAATAGTGATTATCCTTTTCATTTATTAGATTTTGAAGTTATGGAAGAGGTGATTCATGTATGTGGGATGATGAAAATTTGATGTGATTTTTATTGACATAAAAACACTTATATCCACTATAAGCTCAACCAAATGACATCAAAACACTGCACATGACCTGTATAAGCTAGCTTACTAGTAACTAGGTGAGAATAAAAACTTGACAAGGGAGAAAAAATCTACCACATATGAAAATTAATTGACATAAACACACTAGACCAGCATAATTAAAAATGGAACTATCTTTTATTCTTTGAAAAGGTTACAAAACTCAAATTTTGGCAGTGTCTAGTCTTGCCAAAAGAGGGATCTCTCTCGTAAATGGATTTTTAAGCCTACAATATATAGTAAAAAGCATAAAATAGCCAATATATTGGAATTTTAAATAAAATAGGAGGTCAAATCCACTTCATGTCAAGTCCAAATTTAATTACAAAATTATATTAAATCTTTGAATAAATCTCCTTTTGATGAAAAACTTGCATGAACTTCTCTTTTACATTAGAACAAGGAATGGTGGGTCCCATTGACTTTGTCAACTCTCTTTTCATGATGATATGCCATATCTTGGATGTTAACTCAATATTGAATCTAAGTGGAGTTCATTTAAATTCCTTATTTGCTTGATAACTAAGGATAATGCATGATGTTGGTCAATTAGTCAATTGAAGCTTTGATTGCAATTTCAAGGCTAGTTAACTCCACTTGGCTCTCCCTTGCATGAAATTTAACTTTTAAGGATGAAAATATACATGAATATATTTTTTAAGATCATATATTTAGTGTGGAAACTCCATGTAAGCTCCTTTGATAGCCATCCCAATGCCAAATTCAAACATGACTATTTGACCAATTAGGCCTATTAGGCCAATTAGGCCTAAAATCCTATCTGTGCACTTGGACTCCATGAAACCTACAAAAAACCATGACACCTAAAAAAAAATTATACTTAAATCAACCTCTCTGATCATGAGAGATGTGATTTTGATGAGAAAACTCTCACCATTCAGTTAATAGGGTTGACTAGGCCCACTTTGCTCTATTTTTCTATAGACTAGCCATTTTTATTGATCTAGTATGGGAACTTCTGGGAATATTTTTTACCAAATAATTATTTTTGGATGTATAACAAGTCTCAATCTTCAAGCTCCATTGATTATATCCCATTGAGCTTCCCTGTACTTCATTTTCAATACTTTTTTCAATAAAAAAATGATTTATGTCCTGATTCGTATAGATCCATCTATAAAATTATCATTTATATAATCATGTCTAAGTTTACTTGACATTTTAAGAGGTTCTAGGTTGATCCATGGTGATTTGGTGGCAATAAAATCAACTTTTTTCAAAACTAGTTTTTTAAGGGTTTGGGAGGGTTTTGAAGCTAAATCTTCAAAACAATGATTAATGAAGTAAAAATCTCCAAATAAAAAAATATTTCCATTTATTTGTATCACATTTACCCCCTTAACACCCCTAAAAATTTTGGGCTCCCATGTAAAATATGTGCAAAGTTATCACGTGGAAGAAAACTGCTTATAGGATTTTACTTGCATTCTAGGTTGCCTATGCTCTTAGTGATTGTTCATAAATTACAGATATAAAATTCCCTCAATTTTTCATGTATTCTAATTGAATAGGTTTTATCAAAACATACTAATATCATTCAACCAAACTCTTCACATGGTGAAAGATACAAGCATCTGAATAGGTGGCTTGGAAGGGTGTCTAGAACTGCAAAAACTAAAAATACTCACAATGATGAAACTCAATATTCCCCTAATTATTAATTATTTTAAAAAATGATATGGGTTCTTTACCATGCTATCAAAAAACTTTGAAATTATTTCCTTGCTTAAAAAGTCAAAATTGCCCTTTTGGCTTATATGTTTACTTGCTTGAAAAACCCTGTATGAGCATGGTTTGCATATAATCTAGAGTTTTTACACTCTTTATAGGTATTATGATGATTTAAAAACATCATCCCATGATTTTCAAACTTTCACCTGGACTTTTCAACCTCCATATCACCTCAAAACACTACCTACTCTAATGGTGACCTCGTATGGACATGATGATGATTGTCACAAAACAAAGAGCACTTCAACTTGACATATGGCCTTAAAACTTGTATATATTACTCCTCAACTAATTATTATTCTACACACGAAATTTTAGGTATTAATTCCTCTTGGAAATGCCATAATCTTCAAATTTCCTTCAAACATACCCCTTTTGTATGGTATGATAATTCATTTGACTATGTTTTTGTGTTTTACCACCTTGGTTTGCACTAAAACGTGATGAACATGATTTTTAATGTCATTAAATCCTCCATTTTTCATTGGTTTCAAACTCTATGGTCAACTTTCATATCATACTACCCCTTTATGACCCTCTCTTTACAAAAATACTCAAAATGACTATTCTTTCACTATTATAGGCACATATTTCAAGAAAATGAAGAATTTGGTAGGTATATTATCCTTATTTGTGCTAAGGAGACCATATTACCACCTGAGAACTAGTATTTCATACTCTTGATGCCATTTTTCCTCCTCTAACAAGGTTTTTTGAGCCTTCACACAACAACAGTCCATACAACAGGCCTGTAGGTGCTTGTATTAGGGGGTTAACCTAACTGTATAGTTTATTTATGATTTTTAAATGATGAAATTTGATGAGTATAAATGATAAATATCATTCTATAATATCCTTTTGAATTGAAACCTCATTCTAGGCCCTTATGCTTAAAAACTCTTGGATTGATTGTGCCTTGACTGCATATGTATGGTTGTAGCACGTTCTACAAAGGTCTTGACTGAGCTACTAAGTGTTTCAATGTTCATTATATTGTCAAAAAACCTATTCATCATGCCTTTCTCCTTTTAAACCTTCATTATTGACAAGAGCACCACCTTCACTTGCTTGGAACCCTTGTTTGTTCATGACCTATGAGAGAGAAAGTAAACCTTACTTAGTTGTAGGCTTAGGATTTTAAAGTGTATGACTATAAAAATGTGCTCCTTTATATCATCTTAATTAAATTTTAAACTAATTTAGTCCTTTTATTAAAATTCATTCTTATAAACACAATCTCCTCATAACCTCAGACCTTGTAGTAGGTTCTTGACTATGTTTAGCCTCTTAATGGCCCTTGTACAAACTGTAATAGGGATTTGAGGTGGCTTGACCAAAATATACTTGTAAATAATAACTAATAAGGTGTATTTGAGCTTCAAATTTATATCACTTTATCAACCTATGATCTTTAGGTCTCCATTTACAATACCACCTACTTGGTTTTAGGTCTCCTCCAATGATGGTTATAGGTTAACTTTAGGGGTTTGTACAGATTGTCATGTCTTGACAAAAGCTTGGTCATGTATTATAAAAATTATAAATCCATTATTAGTCTCAATTCATCTTGGGATACCTCTTATCAGGTTTAAAAACTTCTCCTTGAATGGATAATTTGGGATTGTATCTTGATTTCATCCTTAGCTACCCTAGTTGTAGCTTCTTAGGGAAAGGGTTGTAGGTTTCATTTAGTGTTTTGAGTCCTATCAAAAACTATGATTGAATGCTTAACCAATGTCATAATAACCCTCATGTTACCATGAATGCATTGGGTCCTCCTCTAGTTCTAAAGGGTCTCAATACTTTTTAAAAGTCCCTAACTACTATAGATGACTATATATGCCTGTATGTGTTTTTTTACTACCTATAGGTTAGAATTTAGGTAATGACACCTATCTTTTAATCCCCTATTTGATCTTAACTTAGGAAATTCTTATTCATTGACTCCAATTTTGACATCCTTTAGGTTCTCAACCCCTTTAAAAAGTGTTTTTTAATATAAAATAAAACCTTACTTGGTTGTAGGTGACCATCAAGTACATTCCTATAGGTTATTTGTAGTGGTTCCTTCTTGATGGATAGAGAATAAAGTGCCATTGTTTGTATCCATGGTAGCATGATCACTTCACAACATTAATGACCTTATTGAAAAATTCAATCACCCTTTATGCACACTCAAAATACCAATTTACCTTCTTGATTGTGTCCTAGCTCCTAAGAATGGTTGAAGGTGTCTGTAAGCTTGGCTATAGGATACATTCTTGTGTGTATTTGGCTACTATAATCTTGATTAAAAACCCTTTTAGGTATTCTTTTGATGACCAAAAATTATCAACACCTTGGCCAGACCTCAATCAACACTTTCTTGAGAATAAGCATATCTCTCCTCAAATATGACTATGTATATATATGACCTATGTATGGAATTGACCAATTCTAACCTTAAGGAAGGCTCAAAAAAATTATTTGACCTTTGATAAAAATTCATTGATATTATAGATAAGGTTATTGCATAAGACCATATGAAATATCCTTCTCATTTTTTGAAGATGTCCTTTGTATATATTGATGTACTTAATGGTACTTTCCTTTGTTGTAGGCTTTTATGTGAAAAGAATACTAAGAGTCAAGGTTCAAGGTTTCCTTAGGACCACCCTCATAAAGGATTACTTCCCTATATATTAATTACTTGATATTATTTACCTTGAAGGATGTTTCTCCTTGAGATTGATGTATACTCATAATACAAGTACTTTATGATCACCCTTGATTGGGTACCCTGTTATAAATGTTCATTTTGACTATGTTGTGATTCTTTTTAGGTGATTATCCTCCCTTTCATGATCATGGTGAAATATATTTATTTATCACTTGATGTTAACATGGAAGGGAGATGGTGTGGGGATGGTATAGATGAAATATGGTGTAAAGGTGAGGAAAATTCATGAAAAGAGGGTGAAAATGGAATAAGAACACAGTGGTAAGGCTCTGTATGGTAGTGAGATGGGGTGGATGAGATAGAGGTGGGAAAGGAGAACCTAGAAGAATCATAAAACCAAGATAATAAGATACAAATGGACATATGATCATCATTCCACCTGAATTTAGAGGCCATTGGAGGAAAGCTACAAGCTGAGAAGGAATCATAGTTTTCTCTAAAAAACCTTGAAATATGCAAAATTCCTTAACATATGCTAAATTATACCCTTTTGAGAGACATTAGAGCATATAAATAGGATAATAAATGGATCTCCTAGAGGATTTATTGGAAAAATCATGCTTAAAAACATGACAAAACATGATATAAACCCTGTAAACATAAATTCATGAAAATTTGAGGTTGCCTTCTTCCTCCATGACTGTACAACTTCTCCTTGAAAGCATGATATACAACATATTTAAATTGGATATTATTATGAGATTTGTGGGACCCTAAAATTCATTAATAATAGATTCAATATACCATGTAAAGGTATCTTGAGTCCTCAATATTTTGTAATAACTTTAATTTTCATGAAACTCAGCTTAGGTGAGGAGAAACTGAAGAAAATTGGTTACCTTTCTAGTTGCAAGGCTAAAAAAAAATCTTTATTTAAAATTTGTGGTTAATGATAATGGATAATCGAATTAAAAAAGCACCTAATACATGAGTAATCCTTTTGAGTTTAGTTTTTACACCCCAAAAATCAGACCTTCATCATTCTCCAGCAAATCGTACCACCAAAAAACCTGTAAGTACGTCACTTTGTGCAAAGAAGGAGATTGCATGAAGGTGAAAGGTTTTGGGGATATAGTTATTCAAATAACCATGAAATTACTTATGATTATTCACTATTCTATTTTCTTCAAACATCTCTACTGTATATGTACAGAATTTGTATGGATCCATACTATGCTCTTGAAAAGTGAAGGAAATGGCCTCATTTTTTATCTTTTAAAGCTAAGTGAATCTTCCACAACAACAAATATAAGTTTAAATAATTATTACATGGGATTATCATGAAAAATATAATTTTAAAACTATTTTCATGCTTTAGGAGGCCAAAAATGGCACGTGTGGGCTCAAAATGGCTATTTTTTACTTAGAAAGTATGTTAAAACACCTTTTTAAATCTTGAAACTTTAGACTTAGGATAAAGTCATATTTTAAAATATAATTAAAGGTATTTTATGATTATTAATGAAATTTTTATAGAAATTTTTGGATTTTAAGACCAAAAATCTTCATTTTAGGCTCAATATACATAGTTTGATGAGTTGCAGAGGGCTATTGAATGGATTTTGGTAATTTTCATATTATAAGGGTAGTAATTTGGCCTTGACAGGGAAAATTACTAAAAATTTTGAGGAGTTGACCAGCCTTGTGGTCAAGGTAACTCATCAAACTTTAGTGACATTAAATCTTTTTATCTTTGTAACACATTTTCTAATCTAGACACAACAAGACTGAAAGGAAATAACAACTCAAAGTATGTGCACATGTGCACTTAGAGGAAAGAATAAAACTATATAGGGAAGTCTATTATTTAAAAACTAACCTCCACCTTGCTGGTCCTCATATATCAAAAGGAAATTTCTTGATTTTACTTCCTTGATGAGATGGAAAATGATGTATTACATGTTCCCTTGTAAGCTTCATGGTTGAGGAAGAAAGTATCTTTTTTTCCAACTCCTTTGGCATGCTCATATGTGGAATAGTAGGAGAAAATTAACCTACAATGTAAACATACTCACTTGTTGGGTCTTCCTTTTTTTCAACATCCAACTAAATTAAGTGCCTCAAAGGACACCCTCTTGTAATGGCAATCCTACTAGCAGCCCCTAGCTTGGATTCAAGATCAATTCCTTCATAATCCGGTTAACTAGGCTAAGCACAAAATAGACCTGTATTAACTTTTAGAAGCATACCCATGTTTTTATCTCATCAAGGAGATGATATCCCATTATAAACATCTAAAAAAATTCCATGTCTTTAATGACCTATTGAGGTGTTATAATTATAGGACTTCCCACTCCATGTTCTTTGATTTACTTGATAAGGTTGCTCTCTTAGACCATAGTCTTCCTAGAGAAGATCATATTCAATTCCCAAAACTTGAAATAAGTCCACCAATGAGATTTTTTTGATGATTAGTAACATCTATCTACCCCACAAATTCATTAATTTTATCCACTATTACATTCATTTCCTCATCCTCTTCATAGGATGGTAGCTCATCCAAGGAGTTAATAGCCTCAACTTCTTAATTTTCAACACAAGTTGGTATCTCTACTTCCTCACCCTTGAAGGTAGAATTGCCTCTTTCACATCTAATAGGGGTAACAATATCCATTTCCTCTTCATAGACATTTGCATCCTCCTTAGCACATTCTACTTGAAGCTCATTTGAATCTACAATTTCCTATTTTAGTTCCCACGTGACATTATCCTCTTCCTAAGTGTGAATGGTAGAAGTGAAATATGGCTCAACTTCTAATGTAACTTGAATTGTTTAGCTAGCCACAACCTAGAGAGTGGGAGAGAAGCTCATGAAGCTTGGAACCTTGAATGAAGTAGATTCCTTTTGATGAAGGTAGGCATATTTTTGTGCCATTGTAGCTTTAGTTTAACTTCTATGAAGTCTTATAAATCTATCTAACTCTACCTTATCCTACTTATTGACAATTTGTTGCTCCAAAACTACCTATCTTTTCTCTTTAATGGTCTCTTGAATTGACTTCCAAGATGGGAAGGCTGAAGGAGGATAGGAATGACTTGAAATAGATTGAGATTGGATTTATAATGGAAGTATAGGTGGCATATATGAAGGCTATCTTGTAACATATTTAGGTACATGAGATTGAGGACAATGTACCTTCTATCCTTCAAGACTCCTAAGCTTGTCTTCTATGCTTACAATGAAACCTCAAATATCTAGCATACCATCTAAGAGATTTTGGTGATTTTCCCTCTAAATGGGAGTCCATTCTTTCTTCACTAGCTGAAATAATTCCCTCAAATGATGAATCAGTATAGTAGAGACATATTGGCCATAATAGCTTTGTGATTCGAACTCTAGTGCATGCTTTTCAAGGTTCACTAAAGTTTGTCTAAGTATTGATATGGATTGCGTAACTACAAAATAGCCATGATTATGTTGGCTAGATGAGTAGGATGACTCATGATAGGGATGGTAAGGGGAAATATTATGATGGATTAGATGTTCATAGGGAGTCTCAAGGTAGTACTCCTATATGTATGATTGATATAGGTCCTCATATTACTAGTCCTCATACTATTGGTGAGGATCATAGTGTGGTTGGTCATACTAATCATAGTGAAGAGTATATGGATCCATACTTAAATAAGCCATTAGATACCATTAGTAATCCAAATGTTGAAATTAATCAATATTTGAAATAATACCTAATGTTCATAACCAACCTGAGTGCCTAAAGGTTGCACTAATATTCTAAATACCTCCAAAGGCTAGTGTGTAGAATGAGGTCCCATCGGGCATGCAAAAACTATTAGCTATCTAGATAACACCCAGTAGAGATCAAATTGCTCAAGTCTGAATCATATCATGAATAACATAGGAATGATCTAAGGCTATGGTATGTTTGTGTTTAGATTAGACCTCTAGATTGTGAGGCTAGATCCTTTGATCCATCACTATGCTCTGCTACTAAACAAATGATTGTTGGGATGAAAAGGGAGAGAAGGAAACTAAAAAAATACTACTTAATTTTGGTGATACACATGAATAGTTATTTCATCCACTCTATTTTGATCTCCTAAAACACTGATTAGACAAGCAAAGACTAAATCTACTATTCCAAATGACACCTATGCATCAATATTTCATGTGGAGGTTTCATCAATTGATTAGAGCTTGAGGGAAATGATGGAATTGAAATAATTTAAGTCACTAACCAACCACTTATATCCACTATAAGCTCAACCAAATGACATCAAAACACTACACATGACCTACATAAACTAGCTTACTAGTAACTAGGTGGGAATCAGAATTTGACAAGGGAGAAAAACTCTACCACATATGTAAATTAACTAACATAAACACACTATACCAACACAAGTAAATATGAAAGTATTTTATTTCTCTAAAAAGGTTAAAAAACTCAAATTTTGGAAGAGTCTAGTCTTACCAAAAGAGGGATCTCTCCCCTAAATGGACTTTTAAGCCTAAAATATATAGAAAAAAGTATATAATAGCCAAGAGATTGACATTGTAAAGACAAGAGGAGGTAAACTCCACTTCATGTCACTTCTAATTCGAAATACAAATGATATTAAAGCTTTGAATAAATCTCCTTTTGATGAAAAACTTGTATGGACTTCTCTTTTCCATTGGAAAAGGAATGGTCAATCTCATTGACTTTGTCAACTCTCTTTGCATGATGCTACGCCATATCTTAGATGTTAACTCAATATTGAAGCTAAGTTGAGTTTATTTAAAGTGTGTCTTTGCTTGATAACCAAGGAGAATGCATGATGTTGGCCAATTAGCCAACTGAAGCTTTTATTGGAAGTTTAAGGCTAGTTAACTCCACTTGGCTCCCCCTTATATGAAATGACACTTTTAAGTATAAAAATGTGCATGAATCTCTTTTTTAAGATCAGATATGTAGTGTGGAAACTCCATTTAAACTCCTTCAATAGCCATCCCAATGCCAAATTCAAAATTCACTATTTGATCAATTAGGCCTAAAATCCTATATGTGCACTTGGACTCCATATAACTTGAAAAAAACCATGAAACCTACAAAAAAAAATGACATTATAATTAAATAAACCTCTCTCATCATGATAGAGATGATTTTGATGAGAAAACTCTCACCATTTAGTCAACAAGGTTGACTAGACCCACTTCGCTTCATTTTTCTACAAACTGACCATTTTTATTGATCTAGTAGGGGAAATTCCAAGGATATTTCTAACCAACTGATGATTTGGTGATGTAAAACAAGTCTCAATCTTCAAGATCCATTGATTGGATCCTATTGAACTACCTTGCACTTCATTTTTCATGAATTTTTCCACAAACAAAATGATTTATGCCCTCTTCCATACAGATCTATATTGTTTCTCTACATTTTTGATAATTACATTAAGAAGAAGAAGAAACTAAAGGTTAAGGTTAGGGATTTGATTGATACCCAGATTAAGTTGTGCACCGTATCCAAGCATTATAGGAGCTCCTCTTTGGCTATGGAGGAAACACCTGTAGATAAGAATAAGACTCAAACAAAGAGAATATTAGAGAAAGATATGGTGGACTGCCATGCTACATGCTCGGTCTCGAAAGTGTAAAGCTCCATAAGGGATGACAGTCCACTATTTTATGAAAAGAATGTTGTATAAAAGAAATGGTGAAAGACTAAGAAAGAGAAATATAGATAATGCATACCTATTCTCTGTAATCAGTCTATCATAGTGACCGACATCGGTAGTATTGCTGAGGTCAGTTTGTCAATTTTATCGACGTCGGTTAGGCTGCCGATGTCGGTAGGGGCAATGGGCCTTGGATGGGTTTCAGGTTATGTCTATCGTCAACAGAAGAGTCTAGGAGTTTAAAGGTTTGTGTAGAGTTGTAGGAAAGTGGATAAGGTCTTAGGAGGGACAAAGGCAGAGGGTAGGTGTGGAAAGAGGATAAGAATAAGAGGAAGGCTTTTTAGCCTTTCTATGGAAGAAGCCGGGTTGCTTTGATAGTATTTAGAAATAGTAAATGGAAACTAATTACCAATGCTTTCTAAAATATTGAAATGAGATAGAATAATACTTAGCTCTGCTTAATGAAGAACCAGAGGTGTTAGAACGCTTATTCCTATTGTGGCTAATGTTTTTAGGTCCTCGTATAGTGTTTCAATCCAATATGGAGTGACTTGTGTAGAGTTTTTGTAGCTAGGAGAGCAATGGTTGAATTTTTATGCTTGGTCTCAGAGTGTGCACATTGATGTCCAAGAGTCTAGGGGGGCAAAACTCAACGTTAGAGCTTAGTTTAAGTAACCGATGTCGGTGATCCCACTAGCGTCAGCCGACAGTTGACCGATGTCGACAGATAGAGAATGGGTAAAAGGGCTTTTTTTTAGCTCTTTGCCCATTTCTCCATCCACCAAGTGAATTTTCTATTGGATAATGGTCAAAAGATAGGTTTATTATGCACGAGAGTTAGTTAAGAGGTTAGGATGGAGTGAGAATAGGTCATGGGTAGTTAGGATTTAGATGACCTAGTCTCAGGGTGACTCATAGGGTAGGAAGTGGTCTTAGGGTGAGGTGTCCAAGGTGAGGTGTCCAGGGTGAGGTGTCTAGGTGAGGTCATTAATTTAAAATGAGTAGTTTATTTTAAATTAAAAAGGTGTGTAAGTGTTTAGAAGGGGACCAAGGGGGGTCGACACAATATTGGTGTCTACATTTGCCCCTTTTTGTCTTGTTGGTTGTTCTGACAAATTGCAAGACAAAAATAGGAGTAAGTTGCCCCAAGTATGGGATAAGGTGTAGGTTGCCCCAGGTATGGGATGAGGTGTTCCAACTCAAAACAGGAATTGAGAGAAGGCAATCTGAAATCAGTTGCCGATTTGATAGGCAGTGGATGTGTATGGTGAAGTTGGAGTGTAAACACTGCAATAGTTGAGATTGCACGTATACCACTTCATGTGATAGGCAAATCAAATTGTCACAGGAAAGGTTAAGGAGTGCTAAAATTGAAGTAACCAGTCCCCAGCTTATTAGTGGTACCTGATTGGGTTAAACGATCAAAGCTATAGCTAAAAAGGTCGAGGAGGACTAAAACCAAAATAACCGGTCCCCAGCTTATTAGTGGTAGCTAATTGGGTTAAACGATCAAAGTTGTACCTCTAATGGTCATCATATTCCAAGTATCTGGGCTAGGAAGTGCTCCTAGAAAACACAAAAATGTCACAAATATTGGGGATCAACTTGGGTGCGATCCGATAATAGGTGTGAGGGTCGTAATGTGAGGTGCGTACAATTTGCTAACTATTCGTGAGGTAGCATATATGCAATCAAAACAACTAAGGCAAAGTTGTCTCGAAAGTGGTCATGGTCTAAGGAGATAGTCGCGATCTCCAAGGTCATTTGTTGAGTCGAGTTGAGATATAAGTGATCTCAAAAGTTGTTTGTGGTGGTCAGGGAGATGTATGTGATCTCCAATGTGCCCCATGAGAAGTCTAAGGTGACTTCTATTGTGTCAGGGCTGGTTGTTTTGGTCATGATTTTAGACTAGGTATAGATAGTTGGTCCATCAAGTAGACAAATGAATGAATGGTTGAGCTAACCCCAGAAGACTTCATGTCAACTGAGTGCTGCCTACATAGCCCCTGTTTGAAGGGCCTTAGGCCAATGTAGTTCTCCCCAAAAGGGAAGAAGAGGGTAGGTTATGGATTGGGTTTGACTAGGTTAAGTCATGGTTAAAGATTATATGGTTGGTCCATCAAGTAGATGAACAAATTAATGGCTGACGTCATTAGGGAGATGAATGGGTGAATGGCTGAGCTAACCTCAAAAGACCCTATGTCAATTGAGTGCTGCCTACATAGCCCTTGTTTTAAGGGCCTCAGGCCAATGTAGTTCTCCCCAAAAGGGAAGAAGAGTTAAAGTGTTTGATAGTTGTTTTGGTCAGGTTAATGTTGTTAGCATTTCCCATATGTGTGATGGTACATGCTTGAAATAATGAGTGCATGATGATGTTATAGCCTTTTCCATATTGTGTGATGGTGTATTCTATAACATTGGTTATGTGGTTTTTCATCCCTAGCAATTTTCCATATTGGTGATGGTGTATGATAAAAAAATGAAATGAGTATATTTATGCTTCAGCAAGTTTCCATATTGGTGATGGTTTATGCTTGACATAAATTGTGTCTGGTTGATAGTTTCTATGTGTATTGTTTTTCATAGAAACTAGTGTGAATGGGCTATGATAATTCATATAACACAAATTGGTATTTGTATTAAATAAATCATGATGTCATGTTAGTGGTTTGAAAATGTTTGAGTTTGGTTTGGTTTGGTATGGTTTGGTTGTATGTGACAAAGGTGTATAAGAAGTGAAAGGCACGGTGCTCTTTCATTGACAAGGACCATAATGATATCATAGATAAAGTTTTTGGAAACAAAAGCCCCGTTCATGCATTACGTCGTTGACCATTGATTTTTGTTAGAGAAGTATGCTAATCACTTGACATTAAGTGAGCTTAAAATCCCTTGAGTATGTTGGGGTAATATGTGTGATTATGTGATATGTGAGGATAGCATAACCCTTTTTAGAAGGGATAACTTTGCCCCTTTTATAGGTGACCTTGAGAATGACTATAGGCAAGTCCATGACTTAATAGTTTGTCAGACAATTTTCTTTTTTTTGATAGACTGATCAATGTGGGAAGTCTACTTGGGGATGTTGTCTTGTTTTGGTTTTATGGTCATGTTGAAGCTGATCGATGCGAAAAGCTTCTAAGAGGGTGCTATTTATGTAGAAAAATTTAGGCATAGCCATCCTTCAAGGGAGTGGTATATATCTTGATTTGTATGTTTTAAGTCTTTGAATAGCTGTCCTTCAAGGGAGCAGTCTATTGACTACAACAATGATGTAGTTGTCCTTCGAGGGAGCAGTCTACATTTATAGTTTATGACCTTTGTATATGTGGTAAGCATCCCAATTTTATGTTTTTGTTTTTTTTGACTAAACTTTTTGTCATGGATGAGACTATAGAGGTTTATGGGTTTCCCTTTTATTAGGATAAAGCATTCATGCTTTTACAAAAGGGTTGACTAATGTTTGTAGGGAAAAAGGGTTGAAAGGAATAATAATGAGGATGATGAAAGGTGCTCAAGGGACGAGCTCAAGTTAAAAATCAAGTGAATGATTACTTGGTTAACAGTAGAATGGTCGAAGATGCAAGGTATTAAGGGGCTCAGGTTCTGGCCGGCCTTCGAGAGAAGACAGATGATAAGTGCCTGATCCATACTTGTGCGTTATGATATAAGGTCCGAGCCAATTAGGAGCAAACTTGCCTCATTTGCTTCTTTCCATATTGGTCACGTGTTGGTTTTCCTTAAGGATGAGATCTCTGATTTTGAAATCTCGCTCTTTCAGATTTTTATTATAGGCATGTTTTGGTCAATGTTGGACGTGAAGTCGGTTGGTATGTTGTTGGCATTTGGTACAATGCCGAACATAGTCATTACAATTTTGGTTAAGAGTGGGCCAATAACAACCTAGGTAGAGGATGCACTTTGAAACCACATTACCATTGAAATGTCCCCCATAAATCCCATCATGGACTTGTTTGATGACATGAGATGTCTCAGTGGAGGTTAGGCATTAGAAAAAGAGGCCATCGAGACATCGTTTGTAGAGAAGACCCCCTAGCATGGTGTATCGAGTAGTACTCTTGATAAAAGCTCGCCGTCCATTACTAGAGAGATTAGGAGGAATGATAGAATAAGTCAAGTAGTCAACAAGTCATTTATACCAAACGTCATGTGGACTAGAGAGGTTAGGAGGAATTTCCCCTAGAGATGTTGGTTGAGAAGCACCCAAGATAAAAATCTTGGGTTTTGGTGGTTGAGAAGGCTTGATGAATGGATACATCAAAGGAGTAGAAACTTGCTCTTTTCCTTTATCTTTGAGGGTTTGGGGCCTAGTGGCCAGATTAATTGTGTTGATTTCGAATAAAGGGGGAGAAGGTGGTAGAGGGACCATAGTCTTGCATTGGGACCCCGATTTAAGTGAGGAGGTTTGGGTGGCATGGGATGGTGTCAATGGTTTGTCAAAAAAGTGGTCAGCAGAATCTGCAATGGGAAGGGTGTCCTTTTCCAAGTGTTGGCAAATGACAACCTTAAGGGTACAACAACGCTCAGTATCATGTCTAGGTGTGTGATGATACCAGCATATTTGAGAGTCATCGAACCAAGATGGTTTTGATCTGAGTGGTTGGTATGGTTTAATGGGTGGGAGAGTGATGCTAGAAGACTGCAACAAATGGCATAACATCAAAGCATAGGAACCCACTAATGGGTCTGCACTCTTTGTTGTAGTAGGGGTTGACAACTTCTATTTAGGAGTTGTAAGAGGATTTTTTTGTACCATCTTTTTCATTGGTGGTGTGGCCACACGTGTAAATGGCACTTTCTTGGTAAGAGGTGTCAATTTATTTTGAATAAATATGTTTTGGATGGGTAAAGGGAGTAATGGAGGCAATTTCATTTTATGCGGTGTTGGAGTTGGGAGCACTCCTGTTAAAGTGGAAGGATGTGGACCTAAGATAGATGGCAATGGTGAAGGTGGGGGAGGAATTCTCCAATGTGGTGTAGAATCCTTCTTTGGTATGGTGCGAGGACCACTAATGTACGAGGTGAAGTTCAAATATACCTTCACTTATGGGTGAGTGAGGTTTGATATAGGGTGAACACTAAGAGATTTAATCTATTTCAGCATGATGGATGCCTGTGAGGGTTTGGGTACAGATGTGGAAGATTGCGCTTTTGAAGATTTGGAAGTGGAAGCCCAATCCTCATCAGAGACTTTGGGGTAAGTTGTCACAAAAGGATTGGTAGTAAAAGGCAAAATGGAATGCGTAAGATAAGGAGCCTTAAGTTGCTCCCATAGCACCTCATGTTTTAGGTTCCTAGAATGGAGAAATCCTAAGTTTTCTACCAATCACGAGAAGGGTTTAGGTGGCATCATGAAAGGATTTACAATCAGTCCTTTAGAGGATTTGGGTGATTGTGAGAACAAAAACATGTTGGATGCAGCGATCATGGGCCAAAGGTGAGAGAGAACCATCACCAGATCTTCCTCGACCAAAGTGGGTGAGGTGGCAAGTTCTCTCAGCAGAGAAAGGATTGGAGATTTGGGCTCTTCAAGTGGATAGAGCGCAGGGATGAACATGGCTTCCACGTGTGGTCTAGTAGCGGGGAAGGTATGATCCCCCATTGATGATAAGAAGGATGAGGGTGAGGCCACCAGTGTTGGTGCCATCAAAGCATCCTCCAATATGGGAGAGGTCAAAGTAGACTCTCCTACATGTGAAAGGGGGTTAGATAGAGGACTATCCTCCATTGGTGGAGGACAAATAAGAGAAGAAGGCTCTTTTACCTATAGTGGAGAAATAAGTTGACTAACCTCTTCAGATTGTGGGAGAGGTTGGTTAGGAATGAAAGGAGAAACCATGTCGACTGTGCGTATATTGCACTCTTGAAGGTCATTGGCCATGGTCTGAACATTATTCTGACTTAGGGGATGGTTAGGAAATGGTTGCCTAAAAATATATATGTTTTGCTTAGCTGGCGCATTTGGGTTATCCAAAACAAGATCCCCCTTGTCTAACATGTCTTGAATAACATTTTTGAAGGTTTTGCAATTGTCTGTGTCATGACCCTTGACACGATGATAGTTACAAAAGTCATTTTCCCTATACCATGCAGGGATGGCTTTTGAGGGGTCAAATTGGAGTGGTCAAATTTGAGGGAGGTTGAGGACTCCCTGCTTCACTAGTTTATCCAATACGGAAGCATATGATTCCCCTATTGGAGTGTATTGACACTGTATATACCATTGTTGGAATTGTCTTGTGATGTATTCTGATGTGGTGGACTTAGATTGGTTGGTTGTGGTAGAGGATGATGACCTAAGTACCATAGCATTTGTTGATCCCTTGGACTTGGAGTGGGAAGAAGAAGGGTCATTGGATTTTGCATTGGTATTTTTACTACGTAATTTGACTCTATCCTCTTCGACTGCGCAGAGTTCAAGCTTTCGGGCCATGGTGAAAGCTTCATCAAATGTGTGGAAAGTTTGAACCCACAAAGTGGATGAGATGTGCTTGGCACATGCTCTTGAAAAGAGCTCAATGAGCTCAGGTTGAGGTAGTGAGAAGGAGAGTTGGTTAATCAAACCTCTCCAATGGGTAATAAAGTTAGCAATTGACTCATCTTCAAATTATTTAATAGAATATAAGTATGTGATGGAGACCTTCTTAGTAATGTTGATTGAGAAATGGTCAAGAAATAGTTGAGCGAGTTGAGTGAAAGAAAAGAGAGAATGACTAGTAATTGAGCTATACCAGTCAAGGGTGGCACCAGAAAGTGACATGGGGAATGTACGAAGTAATAATGCATCATCATGCGCTATGAGGTAGCAAGAGTGTCTAAATGCTCGTAGATGTTGTTGTGGGTCCTCTTTACCCTGAAAGTGAGTAAATTTTGGGAGTTCCCACTGGCTAGGGTATGGTCGAATAGGTACCAAAGGGTGGATGGGTTCGTTACAGATTTGTTCGTATGAAAGAACATTGCTTGAATCGGAAATGGATGTCTCAAGGTTGGACATCTTATCCATCAACATCTTAATTAGATTAGTAGATGGATTAGCAGGAGGGGGACCCCCTAAGTTATAAGGTACTTGAAAGACGTTGGAAGGGGTGTATGATGTACTTGGTTGCATTTGTGTAGGCACAACATATTGATAGTTCATCATAGGGGCCAATGTCGAGGCCAAGGGGGCTTGTGCCATGAAGTTGGAGGGCATAACTTGACTAGATGCCACCAAGGGTGGTTGAATGGTGGCGACACTAGTTAAAGGATAGGTAGTCACTCTTGTATTTATGGGCACAAGAGTGGGTGGGATAGAGACAATCAAGTTCTGAAAAGGTGCCGAACTTGGTTGAATTGTTTGTGGTTGAGGGGGTACAGAAACCCTAATGGAGGTAGGTCCAGAAATAGAAGGGGAGGCCAAATCTTGAACATTGGCCATGGTTGGGTTACTAGTCGTGGCAATGGCTTGAGTGACCATAGGTTGGGTAGCGGATGTTGTTGATATCATTGCCACTTCAACCAAGGAAGTTGGCATCCCATAAATTGGATTACCTAAAGGGTTTAGCATTTGGATTCTAGTGAGATAATGTTGGAGAGCCTTGACGTTGAGGTCAAGTAATCTCTCAAATTCTTGATTCCCTTCAAGAACAATTGGAGGTTGATCAAGGGTTGGCTGGATAAGAGTATGCTCAGTATCTGAAGTATGCTCTATTAGGTGACTTGGTATGAAAGGTGAAGGTGGGAGTGGTTGTTGACTCACATGGTCAATAAGGGATTTGGCTTGACTACGTGTCAAAACCATCCAAGGAGAAATAGGTTCAGGTTCCAAAAATTGTGTGTTTCAGTTTTAGAAAACTAGAATTGTGTTCAACAGCAAGAAAGTTAGGTTTTAAGCTTATTGTTTGGAAAGAAAATTTGTTGACAGTGATTGACATTAGTGGAAAAACTGATGTCAGTGAAGATATGTTGCCGACATCAGTGAGAGAACTGATGTCAGTGAAGATGAATTGCTGACGTTGGTGGAAAAATTGATGTTAGTTTTTATGTAATTCTAGACACACAGAAAATTGATAGTTTTTGGAGGAAGGAGAAATTCTGAGTTGTTTTAGACCTCAGAATAATGTGACCTTACCAACTCAAAAAATCAGATAAAAATAGTAGAATTGATGATTAGGCAAGCAACCTCTAAAACGTTAGATTCCTAGGAATAAATTTTAGAGTCGTGGTGGCTTATGCCTTAGAAGAATGTGTTGAGAGTTGGGCTTGTAAAATAGGTCCTAAAGAGGAAGTCTATGGCTGGTTTCAAGTTGAATTTTGGTGCTCAAAGATCTGTGTTAGGTTCAGTATGTGGCCTGGTGCTAGGGCTTGCTCCCTTCACTTCACGAACCCAGAGCTGAACTGGGCCGCTTAACCAATATATACTTTGCCTATAGTTTATACTCTGCCAGAGAATAGAGTGGGTCCTCCTCTTGGTGGTGAAATCCAAGTAGGATCACCAGGTGGGGTAAGGTATCCACTAGGTGATGAAATCCTAGACGGGCCTTGTCTTAAGTAATTTTAAATGTTTGATTGTGATTGTGGTCTAGTTGTGTAACATATGTGCACTACAATTTATTCATAATGCTTTAATTACTAAGTGGGTTAAGTATGCATTAAAAAAAGAATGAAATGCAATAGTTTTTTTTAAACCCAAATCAAAATATGTTTTTTACATTCAAATAATTGAGAAGAGGTTAAGAGTATGAATTTTTCACTACTCTAAGCTGCAGGCAAGAAGTGGCAAGAAGAAAAAGAAATGTTCTTTTTAACTCTTGCTTATGATTTTTTTTACAAATAAAGAGATAGAAGAAGGATGCAAGAAGAGAATATTTTCCTAATGCATCTATATGAAAATATGCTTTTTAGAAGAATAAACCCAAGGAAAACTCTAGGGGTCCTACCGGGTGTGCCAGAATGTTTCTCTACGTTTTTGCTAATTACATTCAGAAGAAGAAGAAACTAAAGGTTAAGGTTAGGGGTTTGATTGATACTTGGATTAAGTTGCACACCGTATCCAAGCATTGTAGGAGCTCCTCTTTGGCTGTGGAGGAAACACCTGTAGATAAGAATAAGACTCAAACAAAGAGAATATTAGAGAAAGATATGGTGGACTACCAAGCTACACGCTCGGTCCCAGAAGCGTAAAGATCTATAAGGGATGACAGTCCACTATTTTATGAAAAGAATGTTGTATAAAAAAATGGTGAAAGACTAAGAAAGAGAAATATAGATAATGCATTCCTATTCTCTGCAATCAGTATGTCACAGTCACTAACATCAATAGTACTGCCGAGGTCAGTTTGTCAATTTTGCCGATGTTGGTTAGGCTACCGATGTCAGTAGGGGAAATGGGCCTTGGATGGGTTTCAGGTTATGTCTGTGGTCAACAGAAGAGTCTAGGAGTTTAAAGGTTTGTGTAGAGTTGCAGGAAAGTGGATAGGGTCTTAGGAGGGACAAAGGTAGAGGGTAGGTGTGGAAAGAGGATAAAAATAAGAGGAACGATTTTCAGCCTCTCTACGGAAGAAGCCGGGTTGCTTTGACAGTATTTAGAAATAGTAAATGGAAACTAATTACCAATGCTTTCTAAAATACTGAAATAAGACAAAAGAATACTTAGCTCTACTTAATGAAGAACCAGAGGTGTTAGAACACTTATTCCTATTGTGGCTGGTGTTTGAGGTCCTTGTACAGTGTTTAAATCCAATCTGGAGTGACTTGTGTAGAGTTTCTATAGCCAGTAGAGCGATGGTTGAATTTTAAAGCTTGGTCTTAGAGTGTGCACATCGATGTCCAAGAGTCTGGGGGGCAAAACTCAATGTTAGAGCTTAGTTTAAGTAACCAACATTGGTGATCCCACTAGCATCGGCCGACAATTGACTGATGTCAACGGATAGAGAATGGGTAAAAGGGATATTTTTACCTCTTTGCCTGTTTCTTCATCCACCAAGTGCATTTTTCATTAGAGAATGGTCAAAAGATGGGTTTATTAGGCACGATAGTTAGTTAGGAGGTTAGGATGGAGTGAGAATAGGTCATGGGTAGTTAGGATTTAGATGACCTAGTCTCAGGGTGACTCATAGGGTAGGAAGTGGTCTTAGGGTGAGGTTCCAAGGTGAGGTGTCCAGGGTGAGGTGTCTAAGTGAGGTCATTAATTTAAAATAAGTAGTTTATTTTAAATTAATAAGGTGTGTAAGTGTTTAGAAGGGGACCAAGGGGGGGTCGACACAATATTGGTGTCTACATATATATTAAGTTTGAATTTATGGAATCCTTTATAAGTTCAATTGATATTTTAATAGGTTCTAGTTTGATCTAAGTGATTTGGTTTCAAAATAATCAACTTCTTGCAAAACTAGGTTTTAAGGGTTTGGGAGGGTTTTGAAGTTGAATCTTCAAAATGATGATTCATGAAGTATAGACCTCATAATACAAAAATATTTCCATTTATCTATGTAATATTTACCCCCTAACATTCATGAAAATATTGGTCTCCCATGCAAAATATGTGCATAGTTATCATGTGGAGGAAAATTGCATGTAGGGTTTTGCATGCATTTTGGGTTGCCTACACTCTTAGCAATTATTCATAAATTAAATGCCATAAATTGACATAAATTTTTCATGGATTATAATTTCATATGTTTCTTCAAAACATACTAAGATCATTTATCCAAACTCCTCATGTGGTAAAAGATACGAGCATCTAAATAGGTGGTTTGGAAGGGTGTTTGGAACTACAGAAACTGAAAATATTTACCAAGATGAAAATAAAACTTCCTATACTTATAAATTCATGAAAAAAATTAAATGGGGTCTATAACATCCTATCAAAATACTTTTAAAGTCTTTCTTTGCTTGAAAATTCAAAATTGCCCTTTTGGCCTATATGCTTGCTTGCTTGAAAAAGCCTATTTGAGCATGGTTTACATATAATTTGGATTTTTTACACTCTTTAATTTTTTTATGATAATTTAAAAACATCATCCCATGATTTTCAAACTTTCACCTAGACTGTGAAACCTCTGTAGCACCTCAAGACACTACCTACTCCAATGGTGACCTCGTATGGACATGTTGATGACTATCACAAAACAATGAGAAATTACACTTGTCATATGGATTTTAAAATTATATAGATTATTCCTCAACTAATTATTATTATACACACCAAATTTTGGGTCTTATTTCCTCTTGGAGATGTCAAAATCTTCAAATTTCCTTCAAAAATGCCCCTTTTGTATGGTCTAATCATGCATTTGACTATGTTTTTGTGTTTTAGCACCTTGGTTTGAACTAAAACATTATGAATATGATTTTTAATGTCATTAAATCATAAACATTTTTAGTGGTTTCAAACTCTATGGTCAACTTTCATATCATACAACCTCTTTATGACACTCTCTTCACAAAAATACTCAAAATGATTGTACTTTCACTATTATAGGCACATATTTTAAGAAAAATGAAGTATTTGGTAGGAATATTATCCTTCTTGGTGATAATTATACCCTCTTACCACTTTATAACTAGTCTTTCATGTTCTTGATAGCATGTTTTCTCCTTTAACAAGGTTTTTAAGTATTTACTCAATAATATTACATACAACAGGGATGTAGGTGCTTGTATTAGGAGTTAAACCTAACTATATAGTCTATTTATCATTTTTAAATCATTAAATTTGATGACTATAAATTATTAATTTCATTCTATAATATCATTTTGAATTGAAACCTCATTTTAGGCCCTTGTGCTTCAAAACTCTTGGATTGATTGTGCCTTGACTACATATGCATGGTTGTAGCATGTTCTTAGAAGGTCTTAACTAAGATATTAAGTGTTTTGAGGTTCATTATCTTGTAAACTAACCTATTAATCATGCCCTTCCCATTTGAAACCTTTATTACTGATAAGAGCACCACCTTCACTTTCTTGTAACCCTTGTTTGTTCATGACCTATGTAGTCATATAAAATATCCAAATTGGTAGTTTGGGTGTGGCTTGTGACAACCCATCCATAGGTCATTTTTTCATTCTCTTGTGACCCTTCTAGACTTTTTTCTCATTACTAGTCATCTAAAACCTTCTAAACGGTTATTCCACCTCAGCCAGATAGTATTCCACATGCCAATCTTATTCCCCCAAGTCCTAAGCCTGTAGGAAAAGAGTGCCCCATAGAGAAGTGTCCCATTTTTCATGGTCCTATCCATTTGTAATTTGAGCCCTAACATTCATTTTAATCTGGTCATTATCCTTAATTAGGTCATCCTAGCATGAATACATCTAACACATGACCAAATTTTCCCTATTAAATCCCACTCAAAGCTCATTTACAAGAAAGGTGATAAAAATTACAAAGCAAGTAAGAATAGAAACAAAGAACTAAGGTGAAATTCCCTCTTATTTACACATAGTCACCCAACACAATTATAAACTTACACAAATCCTCATACTAGTCCCTAGCCACCTCAAACACTATCAATTTAGTATTTGCATCCGCATCACACTATTGTATAAAGCACACTAGGTTGGATAACTACATATGGCTTGATCCCTCTTCAAAGTATTGGTATATAGGTAACGTGCCCACATAAGGGGTGTGGATTACATGTTCAATACATATTTCACACTAACCCCCCTCTTTCTCAAGTGACTCAAATATCATTCTATTAGGCATGATGGAGGATTAGGGTTTGAAGATAAAATCAGCTCCATAATGAGTTTTATTGATAACTAGTACTTGATTTTTCACAGGCACACTTACGCAAGCATAGCATATCTACCAAGAAAGTTTTAGGTCTTTATGATCAATTTGGATAATAGCGACAGGAATGGACAACAACATCAAACACTAAAGCATCCACTTTTTGGTGCTTTTATCCTTTCATCCAATGAAAGATAGATTCAGGTTTATGACACCTTCCCAATCCTACACAGACATTTTCAAGCTCTATATCAATGATCTGAATCTATTTTCCAGCTAAATTGTATTTCTTCTTATTTATTTCTATTTTTAGAAAGGTGAAAAAGATAGCCAGTTACACAAATTAGGATTGCATTTATTACTATATTTTGTACAATTTATTAATCCAGACCCTTAAATAAAATATGAATAAAATTCCATTATTCTCAAATAATTTAAATCAATTTGGTGAACATGACTTACTTTATTTATGTACAAAATCCTAGAAACCCTAGGGAAAATTCTTTGCTAATTTTAGCAATATTCTTTTGATTTTTCCTACATATATAAATCAAAATTTCACATTTAAATTTTAAAATTCACCATATTAATTTTAAAAATCATTTCTTTCAAACCTTAGTAGAATATACTAGGTCCCTATGCTTTTTGAGGTATCACCTTACATGTTAGTGAGCTTCGTATCTTTTTTATGCATATTCCAATTTTTTGTTTTTAGGATTTTACATTTCCTTTATTTAGTACTTTCCTTTAATTGTATTTTTATTTATTACAACTTATTGCAAAAAATTCAACCCACTTTCACTTTTTTTTCTTACTTTAATAATGGCCCAATATACCATCTTTGACAAAATTGATAAGAGGGAACTTCAAGACCTTTTAACTAAAAATATTGATTTTTAAGATGATATGCTTAGAATACTACATGAATAAAAACAAAAAGCAAACAATGGTCAATCCTCTCAAACCATAGAACACCCAATTGCAAATGACACTATAGGGGCAACTATGTCTCAACAACCCGTATAGCATCTCAACTTTCCTATGTGGTACCACTAGTTACGACTAGTACATCTTCACCTCTTGATGTGGCTACCCTTGTGTAAGATATTAAATCTCTTCAATCTAAGGTGATACATCTTGATCAAGGTGCCTCTAGAAAAACATAAGCTTTGGACTCTTTTTATCTACTTCATACACCATTTTCATGCCATATTACTTCTACACCCTTGCCATCAGGTTTTGTTCAACCCAAGCTCGCTCTATACAATGGCAAGGGTGATCCAAAGATATAATTGAGATATTTTCATGTGGCATGCTTGGATTATGTGCTAAATGACTAGTTACTAACCAAGATATTTCAATAGAGTTTAAAGGATTATGATCTACAATGGTTCTATAGTCTATTGAATTAGTTAGTTAAAGCATTCAATCCTTTAGCTAACATGTTCCTAGCTCACTTTAACATTAACATAAGTGACAAAGTTTCTTATGCCCAAGTTTCACAATAGAAACAAAGGTCAAATGAGCATCTCATGGATTATGTTCTTAGATATAAGACTATCTTAGCAAAAATGACTATCCCCATGGCGAATCAAGAATTACAAGATCTCTTCAAACAGAGTCTTCTATTATCTTTACATGAGTCAATAATGTTCAAAAAGTTTTCTTCCTTCACTGAGTGATGTTAAACACTAAAGGAAAGGGAAGTCAAATTACTTTCAATGGGTAAACTCAAGTACACAAGCATATCAAAAACAAAAAACAAGAGTAAAAATAAATTCCAATACAAAGTAAAGGTTAATGATATAAAAATTCAAAATCAACCTATAGTTAATATGGATTCAAATCCCCAGTATCTCTATCTAGAGTCTCTTTGGTTTTATCAGTGTCTCTTTGGTGAGCCTTTACTAATCTACCAGTATCTCTATCTAGAGTCTTATAGTAGCTATTAGAATGGAAGGTCCTATCTCTCCCTCTTATTTAGGAAGTTGAGACGATAAAGCCTCTCCCACATGGATATGATTAGAATGCATTATATAATTTTCTCAAGGCACCAGACCACATAATGAATAGATACATCAATTTGTGACACAAGATACAAGACTTGATAGATGGTAACCTTGTTGATCTTGTCACTCTAGTTGAGCCTCCTCAGGAAAAATAAACACAAGATAAAGATCTAAAACTTTTCTTAGATCCTTTCCCACAACATTCTAAATAGGAGATAGGGGGCACATTAGGTGTTCAACATGCATATCATGCATACCCTCCACCAGTTACATACTAGGAACCTTCAATTGAGTCACATCCTTTGAGAAACATGATTGGTGTGTATAATTCTAGAGTTCTAGCTAGACCTTTGATCTCCTTCTTAGAGTAGGAGATAGTTGAGGATGATTCAGATTACTATGCACTCTTTATTAGAGCCTACATTCATCACCATCCCATTCATAATTTTCTCTTAGACAATAGATCTGGTGTGAACATATGCACTATGGCATTACATCAAAATTTGGGATATTCATAGCAGGATATCACCCCAATGAACATAGGTATTAGTAGATTCCATGGACACACACAAAGTTCATTGGGTGAAATTATACTTCCTCTATATATTTGTCCAGTACCTATGGCCACACCATTTACTATTATGACCAGTGCAGTAGTATTCAACATGTTGCTTGGTTGACCCTGGATCTAGAAACTTCATGCAGTACCTTCTACAGTTCATATATGTGTGAAATACATTGACACTAATTAGGTTGTTATAGTTGGTGGAATTCTGTCATGTCCCCTTTTTAGTTGACATCTTCAGAATGGATGGTTAGCCTATTATGCAACCTTCGTAGGCTAATAGGATGGATAGAAGGTCTTGATGGAGATTGGCTTGGCTTCGTTTAACAAAAATTTTCCAGTTGGCTTTCGTTTGGGCTCGATCAGACATATATTGAGGGAGATATTAATATTTGATTGATTTAATCAAATATTAATTATTTGGTCTATTTTTAATTAGAAACCCTAATTCTAATTTAAGAAAACCCTAATTAGGGCAAGCACATCTTTTTGAGGGTATAAGGGTTTCTCATGGAGGCCATTATTGATTATGCATTGATTATTGATTTTTGATATTGAAGAATTATTCTGTGAAGACTGAGCCAAGGGTTCCAAGATTCCATCTGCATTGGAGAACGTCCACTCTTCAGTGTGTACGATTCAGAGGCTGTGAAATATCAGCTGATTTATTTCCAAATTGAGAGATAGCTTCATATAGAAGTTATCACAGAGGTTTATATATTTGAGAGGTAACTTCATACAAAATTTGTCACAGAGCTTTCCAGGTATTTCTTTTTTTAGTTTTATTCAATAAATTATATAGATAGAGATCTTCTGTATTAGAGCCATATATTTTTAGATCAAGGGTTGAAAATAGACAGGTTGTGCTTAATTGGCGGCCATACAAAGTCCGTATAGGTCCGTACAGATCCACGCAGACACTGACCTCGGTAGACAGAGATCCCCAGTGACCGACATCGACTGACTGAAGACCGACGTCGACAGAGAAGGATCGACAGAGACTGATGTCGGTAGTATATCGACCGACGCCGGAGACTGTGTGTTTGACACAGAAAGATGAGCCATCCCAAAATTTAGGTTTCATTTCTAGATTTGCAAAAGCTCAGGGTTTTAAGACCATATTTGAATATTCTTTTATATGTATGAGACAAGACTATAATTGTAATTATCTGAACAAGTGATAAGATATTTGATTGGTAGATAAGAGATTTACTGTGGTTTATTGTTTATCTGAATTTATTCTGCAAGATTGTGTCTTAGTTCAGAACTATTTGTGTTTCTATATTCCCTGTTTGAAGGGGATATTAAAAATTCTATATGAGTTACCACTCCCCACTTCAGAGTCATCTCTTACTCTATAGTCACTAGTTTTAGCTCCTTCACTAGTTAAAATTCTTCCTCTACTTGAAATTTAGACATAGTTGAGGCCTCCCTCACCAACACAAAGAGTTCATACACTTGTATGGAGGCCTCTCTTAGAGTGACCACTACATCAGTGATGGTTTTAGGACTCTAGATAGTTTCTAGCTATAGTATTCACACCCAAGGTAGTATCATTAAGTTCTCAGGCCTCTACACATAGAGCACATTTTTTGAGATCTTTTTTTACTACTAGATGGGTCCCTAAGAGCCACATAGTTGTATCCACTTCTCAGAGATATAGGGGGACCCCACAGTCAGTTTCCACTACAGAGATTTTAGAGAACTTACAACATACACAACTTTTAGAGTCATAATCTCAACCCTTCAATCATGTGTCATGATCATGCACATTCCCTTTCCTTGATATAGGACACCATGATAGGGAGTCTCATGAGACTCATCGGTTAGTATCATTTCTTCTCAATATTTCTTGTAAATAATTTCTCAACCTACTTGTACATATCTTCTTTTTTCTTTCTTATATATAGTTTCCTTATGATTAATTATACATAGCTTATTTCAAAATACCAAAAACAATACAATATTTCAAAATACCAAAAACAATATAACATGTCAAAATACAAAAACATTCAAATAACTCAAAACACCAAAAACTTTTAAACTATATGCATTATCCATGCTTTACATTTTTACTACCATGCTAGACTTACATTTTGTTCTTCTATGATATTACTTGTCGATTTATCTACATTACCATGCTTCACTTGATCTTCTTTGAGTATGTGCAGTAACACCTAGATCCTTGATTGCTTTAGTCTACCCATTGAGGGAGTATCCTAATTTTACATTCGAGACATACATTGACATATCTACCCACCATGGGCATCTTCTACATGACTACACCATCTAGGTTATGTCATTCCTACACCACACACTCTACTTATCATGTTGATGTACATTACTTACTATCTTATATAGACTATTCTATTGACACTCACTAGTATATAACACTTGTGTTTTTTTTAGCATCTACCTTGTCTTATACTACATGTTTTTCATATTTTAACTTCTTACTTTGATCAGTTACATGTGATAGTATTTATATCATTTACATGCCTTTATTTCTTAATTTGAGTAGCTAGATGTGATTACATTTCTTAGTTCTTATTTTGTTTTTGATAAAGTAAGGCAGCAAACCAAGGGCCAAACCCTATACAGTCAAAAAAGACAAGAAAGCAAATAAACAAAAAAAGCCTTCAGAGAGACGATGGCACAGCCGAGAACAATAGATAGAAACAAAACACAAGCCATGGGAAGAACAGAGTTAGAGAGGTCTCCCCTTACATAGTTATTGATTTGATAAGATCATTGAGTTTCTCATTCTCTATATTGTCAACATACCCAGTATTACACACCACTTTTAGTATAGACATGTTCAGCAGAATTGTATTACAAAGCCCTTTGGCAAAGACCTTCTCTAGCTTCTGAATGTGTTCCTTCAGGGCCCCAATTTTAGTTTTCCAATCAGTCTCATTCTCAGTGCCCTCACCATCTTCCTCAACATACATTTTCCCCTTATTGTTAGTAGTTCCCATAGTGTCATCACCCTACTCCTCAGTAAACTCAAAATCCCTAATAGCCTACTTCCCTCCAGTGTCCTCTAAAATTTCTTGGATTTCTAGCTCCTCAGACTCTTCTTCCTGGGTTACTTCTTCTGAAGCACTTTCTGAATTCAGTCTGGCCTTTGGGGCTAGCTTACCAGCAATTTGCCTCGACCTTCACACTCCAGAGAGGAATCCTTCCTTATTAATTTTGGAAGGCTTGTGAGATTTTGCCACCTTAGCCCCCCATGGCCCTGCCTAGATTCTATGGGTCCCTTCCGTAGTCTCTTTAATATTTTCTTCCCCTTCATCAACCTTTCTCTTCTTGCCCTTCCTGCTCACAAAGGAGTTGGGGGTATCAATAGGGGTCTTTTCAGGGTCATCAATATGCCTCATTCCTGATAAGTCATCTCATTTTAAATGATCTTCCTAATGTTTAAGGGAATATGAACACCTTGTCACCACACCCTCCAACCTAAAAATTGCTACCCAAGGTTGGCACAAGCATCAGTGACCCTGTTGCCTTCTCTGTAGGTATGGGAAATCTCAACTTCAGAAAACTTTTGTAAAAGAAATTGGATATCATTAATGATGTCTTTTAGCTTGATTCCCACATTTGAAGCTTTATTAACAGCATCTATGACCATCTTAGAGTCTCCTTGTATATTCAAGTTTCTTATTCCTAGGGATATAGTTAATTTTAATCCCTATAGTAAAGCCATTACTTCAGCATAGTTATTGCTCTGGAATCCAATTCCACCAGCATAGACAATAGACATCCATCCTTTATCATTCCTTATAATTCCTCCTCCACTAGCTTTACCATCTAACTTGGATGCCCCATCAAAGTTGAGTTTCATCCAGTTAGGTTTAGGGGGGATCCATTTAGTATTAAGTCTCTGTAGTATTTTGGAGTTATTATACCTAGGGATCATGTTTAAAACCTTCCATTTGGCTATAATTTGGCTTTCAATTTGAGATAGGGGTTTCTCCACAACATGAATATGAGCTATTGTAACACTTTCCATAATGGTCTTAGCAAAGGAGTTAAACATCTGAGAAGCATTTCTAGTAGTGTCCCTAAATTTTTTGTGATTGTGCTCTTTCCATAAAGTCCAACTCAAACATGGCAAAGCTTGCTTCCATAATTCCATAAGCCAGGGATGTGTGAAGGCTGGGTTCTAGTTGAGAATTGCTTCTTTAAGGTCAGAATTGTAGACCCATTCAATACCAAAGTTGTTAAGTATTGTGCCCCATAATTCTCAGGCAAACTCACAGTGGATAAAGAGGTGTGAAACTGATTCCTCTTTTGAACCACACAGGAAACATCTGTTAACCAAAGTAAACCCTCTCTTTTGAAGGTTATCCTGAGTAAAGATTTTGTTATGAGCATTAGCCCACCAAAACATGTTAATTATTGGAATAATTTTATGATTCCAAACCTTTTTCCATACATCTTTATTCTGAGCTTCAGGAATGAGTAGATGGTAAGCAAATTTGACAGAGAATGATCCATTCTTATCTGTCCACCAGTATTGTTCATCCTTCTTGGGAAAGAGAGGGATTCTGATCTCTTGAATGCATTGTTGGATCTCCCAAACTCTTGAGAAAAGCTCAAGCTGGTGCACACAACAATCCAAAAGATTTTTCCAGCTCCTCATCCCAATGTTATTTTCCATATAATCACTGACCCTATCTCCAAAAACTTGGGTAGTCAAGTCAGTAATCTCTCCATTATTTCCCTGTGTGATGAGAGCCTTGTCCTTTAACCAGATATCATCCCAAAATTTAATATGCTAGCCATTTCCAAGTTTCCATCTAATTCCCTGTTTGAGAAGGCTTCTACTTTTTAGCATTTTATTCCATATCACAGATCCCTGGGGTAATCCTGTCTGTTGAAGAAAGTTGGAATCATTAATGCTATGCATGTATTTGGCATACATTATTTCCCCCCAATCATTGTTTTTATGGATTAGTTTCCAACTAACTTTTGAGAGAAGGGCTTTGGTCATGTTCCTGATGGACCTAATATTAAGTCCACCATGAGATTTTGGAAGACACTTTTTCCCATCTAACTAAAGACATTCTCTATTTGTCTTCCACTCCTGTCCATAAAAATTTCCTTTGGATTTGTTCCAGTTTCTCAACAAAATATGCAAGAATTTTAAAAAGAGACAAGAAGTATGTAGGAATACCTTATAGTGAAGCCCGAAGAAGTTGCAGTTTACCAGCACTGCTGAGTAGTTTCCCCTTCCAACCAAGAAGTTTCCTCTACGTTCTTTACACAATTCCATTCCAAAATCTAAGAGATACCTCTTTGAACAAGAGTGGGAGACCCAGGTAGGTAGTTGGTAGGCCAGCTTCAGCACATTCTAATATATCAATGATTATATGTCTAAGTTCATTAGGAGTGTTGAAGAAATACACATTGCTTTTCTAGAAATTTATCCTTTGTCCTGACTCTCTGGCATAATTATTTAAGATATTCTTCCATCTTCTAGCTTTAATCACTGATGAGATGCCAAAGAAGATGGTATCATCCACAAACTACTATACCACCATAGGATGAAGGGAGGAGGCATGTTTGATGCCCACTAGCTTTTCTGAGGCTATATTTGCTTGTATGTATCTTCCCAGTGTCTCAACCATAATGATGAATAAGTACAGGGAGAGAGGGTCTCCCTGAAAAATTCCTCTCGAGGACAAGAAAAACCCTCTAGGAACACCATTAACTAGCACTGAGAATTTTGCAGAAGAGACCACATTCCATAACAAGCGAGCATTTTATCATTAAACCCAAATTTTTTGATCACTTGGAATAGAAAAGTCCATGAGACTCTATCATAAGCTTTAGAAATATCAAGCTTGAGAGCCATCCCAAGGATTCTACTATTATCCATGGAGTGAATAGTCTCATGTGTGGTGATCACAACATCAAGAATCTACCTACCTGGGATGAAACCTTTTTGACTAGGAGATATAATTTTGTCTAGCAAAGGTTGAATCCTCATGACCAGCATTTTAGTACATAACTTTTACACAGTGTTGCATATACTAATGGGCTTGAAATTAGTGAGGTGTGAAGGTTGTGATTTTTTAGGAACAAGTACTATGAAGGTATTATTAACTTGTTTTAAAAGTTTACCTAATCTAAAAAAATCACGCACAACAGTCGTGAGGTCTGCTCCTACTATCTCCCAATATTCCTGAAAGAATATAGGAGGAAAGCCATTAGGACCTGGGGCTTTAAAATCAACCATGGAGAATAAAATAGCATGGACTTCTTCCTCAGATATAGGCTTTAACATCTCCAAATTATCTTCTTTCATTATTAAACAGGGGATTTTATCAATAAATTGATTCATAGGTCTATCGATTCTATCATTATTATTTTTTTCTGTAAGCAAATTTTGAAAGAAAGCCCTGGCTTGTTCCCCTATTTCATTATCCTTAGTAATAATGTTTCCATTATCTAGGACAAGCTTATTTATTGAGTTGGCTTTCCTATAGTTTTTATTTTGTTACTTGTGTGTGCCTTAAGATATTTGCTAATGTCTTTTGCTTATACTCTTGTATGTAATTGTGGCCCTCATGCCAATCTTGCTTGTTTGTAATTTTATGTGTATGAGGGCATTTTAACATGCCTTTTATGCTTGATTTTACCAATTTGAGTGACATGTGCCCATGTCCCTTGTTTTCTTGGCCCCTTAGCCTTTTGTGTATGATTTTTACTTCTTACCTTACATACTTATTTACTTGTTTACTTCTTAGTTGTTTCTAATGACATGATCCACATCATGCATTATCTCACCTTCTTGGATGCCATGATGGACATCATGCTCCATCCCTCCTTGACCACTAACCAAATTTCTAGTTTTAGATCAGTATATTGCACATATTATTACATTGATACATCTATCTAGGCATACCCCTGTTGATCTAACAATCTCTAATACAAACTATGTTATATCTTGAGACATATTTTGGATTAGCATTGCTATATCATGTATGTTATAACATAACACACTTACAAGGCTCTTTATTCTAAGGGTAGTCATTGTAGGGTCTTCATTCCTACCCTTAGAAGAGGGGGCAATAAATAGGGGTTTTTGTCATAAAGATCAGAGCCCTCTACCGGTCAAAATTAGTTCTTAGAACACTCAAAATAATAATTATAATTCAAAACATGTATAATGGACCAAAAAAAATAGGGAATAACATAAAAAAATCATTAAAAATAGTAAAGGACAAGAACAACCCATTCAGACTACATTGCCCTACAGTAAAGTGTCTACTTTTTATTGTTCTTGTCTAAATAGCCGAAAACCCCAAAAAATTAGAAATAGATAGAAAGGTAAGGTCAATTACAGTTTTGTTAGATATAATGTAGTTTATATTGGGTAGTTTTAGTATAGTTTTACTCAGATTATCTAGATATAGGGGCATGCATGGCATGATGGATCTTGCTTCCATTTTTAAATTGGGTAGTTGGCACAACTTCTAGATCAAAATCCATATTACAGGCACTAGTGATTGGGATCAATGTGCATAGAAAATTTGCCTTCTTTCCTTTTTAGTTCATTATACTACCTATGTATTCTCATTAGTTACATTCCTTATTCCATCTGTAGGTGGTTGGCATCATTTCAGAATGGGTTTCATATAAGCCTAGTTCTCAATTTCAGAGTGGCTGTCATATAAGCCTAATCTCCACCTTTTAGAGTGGCCAATATTGGTCTAGTTCTTATTACACATTTGGCTATCCATGCCATGTTATCAAATTATAGATCATTCATGGGATTCATGATCCATCTCATATGACACACATTCATACTAATATCAGTTCATAGTTCACAATTAATGGGAAACAATGGAGCCAAAGGACTAGCTATCCTTTATATTATTGAGCCACCTACTCAGAGGGATTGGACACACAATCCAAACATTGATTAACACATGCATGATCACATATCTTCACTACATAGTTGGTGATAATGGAGCCAAAGAGCCAGCCTTGATATTCTTGAGCCATGCTTAAGGAATTAAGTGCTCAACTCTATTCATGATATTACTCTTGGTACAACACATACCTAGCATCCCTTAACATCACTCAACATCATTCGACATCACAATAGGTTTTGTATTGGTTTACATACATGATGAGGTGTATTTATTCCTTTCTCTTCCTCTCTCTTTTGCCTAACCTTTATACATTCTTATTTTAGACATAGCATGTCACATAAGAATTGATCTACTCCTTATTTTCTCTTAAATATTTATGCTTCATGTTGTGCTCTCTATATGCACACCCAACATCACACATCCTCATGGGTTTCACCCTTATAGGTAAGTTTAGGCATGCTTTCCATTTTTCCTTTATCTTAGTATTTCACTTTGCTACATCACTAGAATAAAGGGGGGTAAATGTAGTCATATATAATGTCCAAATAGGTATTTTAGGTGTGACTTGTGATACCCTATCCATAGGTCCATTTTTATGCTCGTGTGACCCTTTAGGCACCTTTTTACTCATTACCATTCATCCAAAACCTTCTAAATAGTTATTCCACCTCAACCAGATAGTATTCCCCATGCCAATCTTATTCCCTCAGGTCTTGAGCCTGTAGGACAAAATCACCCCATTTGGACTATAGTGCCCCATAGAGAAGTGTCGCATTTTTGGCAGTCCCATCCATTTACACTATGAACCCCAATGATCATTTTCATCTTGTCTTTATCCTTAATTAGGTCAACCTAGCATGAATACAACTGATCCATGACCAATTGTTCCCTATAAAAGGCCACTTAAATCTTATTTACAAGAGAGATGACTAAACTTACAAATAAATCAAGAATAGAAATAAATCACCAAGGTAAACTTCCCTATTCTTTGCACACAATCATCCAACATAGTTGTAAACCTAATAAAATACTCATAGCAATCCCTATCCACCTCAAACACTATAAATTTGGCATTTTCATATGCATCACACTATTTCACAAAGAACACTAGGTGGGAGAACTACATGTGGCTTGATCCCTATTCAAAGTATTGGTATGTAGGTAGCATGCCCACACAAGGGGTGTAGATTTCATGTTTAGTACATCTTTCACACTAACCCCCCTCTTTTTGAAGTGACTCAAATAACATTTTATCAAGCATAATGGAGGGTTAGGGTTTAAAGACAAAATTAGATCCATAATGAGTTTAATCAACAATGATCACTCTATTTTTCACATGCACACTCACACAAGCACAGTACAACTACCCATAAAGTTTCAAGTCTCTGTGATTAGTTTGGACAATAGTGGAAGGAATAAACAACAGTGTTAGACACCACAACATCTATTTTTTGTTTCTCCTATCCTTTCACCCAATGAAATATAGACTCAAGTTTATGACACCTTTTGAGTCTTTCACAACCATTTTCAACTTCTATATCATCCATCTCATTCTGTTTTCTAGATAAGTTATATTTCTTCTTATTTATTGCTATTTTTAAAAAAGGTGAAAAAGATAAATAATTGCATAAATCAAGATTTTATTTATTACTATATTCTGTATTGATTTATTAATCTAGACCCTTAACCAAAATAATAATAAAAATCCATTATTCCCAAATAAGTTAAATCAACCTATGAGAGAGAAAGTAAACCTTGCTTAGTTGTAGGATAAGGATTTTGAAGTGTATGAATATATCACTCTATCCTTTGTATCATCTCAATTACATTTGAAACCAATTTAGTCCTTTGATTAACATTCATGCTTATAAACACAATCTCCTCATAACCTTATACCTTAGATTAGGTTCTTGACTATGTTTTAGCTATTAATGGCCCCTATACAGACTATAATAGGGATTTGTGGTGGCTTGACCAATATATTCTATGGAATTCATAACTACATAAGGTGTTTGTGAGCTTGAAAGTTATATCACCTTAGCAACCTATGATCTTTAGGTCTCCATTTACAATACCACCTACTTGGCTATAGGTCTCCTCTAATGATGGTTATGGGTTCACTTTAAGGGTTTGTACGGATTGTCATATCTTGACAAAAGCTTGGTCATGTATTATAAAACCTATAAATCCACTATTAGGCTCAATTCATCTTGGGATATCTCTTTTTAGGTTCCAAAACTTCTCCTCCTTGAATGGATAATCTAGGGTTG
This sequence comes from Torreya grandis, assembly GCA_037957365.1. Taxonomy (NCBI): domain Eukaryota; kingdom Viridiplantae; phylum Streptophyta; class Pinopsida; order Cupressales; family Taxaceae; genus Torreya; species Torreya grandis. The sequence goes on along the minus strand of JARHVA010001336.1, from coordinate 2,229,014 downwards.
TATTTTGATTTCATCCTTAGCTACCTTGGATGTAGCTTCTTAGGGAAATGGATGTAGGTTTCATTTAGTTTATTGATCCTATTAAAATATCTAATTGAATGCTTGAACAATTTTATAATAATCTTCATGTTACCATGAATTCATTAGGTCCTCCTTTAGTTCCAAAGGGTCTCAATACTTTTCAAAACCCCCTAACTAATATAGATGACTATATAGGCTTGTATGTGTTCTTTTACTATTTGTATGATAACATTTAGGTAATGACACCTATCAAAATATCTAATTGAATGCTTGACTAGTGTCATAATAAATTTCATGTTACCATGAATTCATTCGATCCTCCTCTAGTTCCAAAGGGTCTCAATACTTTTCAAAATCCCCTAACTGCTATAAATGACTATATAGGCCTCTATGTGTTCTTTTACTATCTATATGATAGCATTTATGTAATGACACCTATATTTTAATCCCTTGGTTACACTTAATTGAGGAAATTATTCTTAATTGATTTTAATTTTGACATCCTTTAGGTTTTTAAACCCTTTGAAATGTGTTCTTGATTGCAAAATAAAACCCTACTTGGTTGTAGGTGACCATCAAGTACAAGCATGTAGGTCATTTATAGTGGCTCCTTCTTGATGGAAAGAGCATAAAGTGCCATTATTTATCTCCATGGTGGCATTATCACTTCACAACATTAATGACCTCATTGAAAAAGTCAATCACCCTTTATTTACAATCAAAGCACCAATTTAGCTTCTTGATTGTACCCTAGTTCCTAAGGTTGGTTGTTAGTGACTGTAGGCTTGGCTATAGGATAATTTCTTGTGTGTATTTAGATATTATCATCTTGAATCAAAACCCTTTTAGGTCTACTTTTGATGACCAAACATTATCAACACCTTGTCTAGACCTCAATCAACACTTTCTTGAGAATAATCATATCTTTCCTTAAACATGACTGTGTATATATATGACCTATGTATGGAATTATCCAAGTCTAGCCTTAAAGAAGGTTCAAAAAACATGATTTGACCTTTGATAAACCTTCATTGATATGATAGATAAGGTTAATTCATAATACCATATGAAATATCCTTCTCACTTTTTGAATATGTCCTTTATACATATTAATATACTTAACTATACTTTCATTTGTTTTAGGCTTTCATGTGAGAAGAATACTAAGATTCAAGGTTCAAGGTTTCCTTAGGACCCTCATGAAGGGTTAGTTCCCTATATATGAATTACTTTATCTTATTTACCTTGAAGGTGGTCTCTCCTTGAAATTGATGTATACTCATAGTACAAGTACTTTATGATCACCCTTGATTGTGTTCCCTAATGAAGATGTTCATTTTGACTATGTTATGATGCTTTGTAGGTGATTCTCCTACCTTTCATGATCATGGTGAACTCCATTTATTGCTCTCTTGATGGTAACATGGAATGGAGATATTATTAGGATGGTAGATATAAAGGATGGTGGAAAGGTGAGGAAAATTCATGAAAGGATGGTGAAAATGGAACAAGAACATAGTGGTAAGGCTTTGTATGGTAGTGAGACGAGGTGGATGAGATGGAAGTGGGAAAGGAGAACCTATAAGCATGATAAAACTAAGGTAAGGATATGAACATGTACATATGATCATCATTCCACTTGACTTTGGAGGCCATTGGAGGAGAGCTATAAGCTGAGAAGGAATCATAATTTTCTCCAAAAAACCTTAAAATATGCAAAATTCCTTAACCTATGCTAAACTAGGCCCTTTTGAGAGACATGGAAGAATGGAAATAGTATAATAAATGGATCTCTTGATTTATTTCTTAGGAAAACATTCTTAAAAACGTTACAAAACATGATATAAACCCTACAAACATAAATTCATGAAAATTTGAGGTTGCCTTCTTCCTCCATGATTGTACAACTTCTCCTTGAAAGCATGCTATATTGTAGATTTAAAATGGATGATTTATAATATTTTTTGGACCTTTAAATGCATGAATAATATATTAAATAGGACATTAAGAGGTATCTTGAGTCCCTAATATTTTGGTATAATTTGAATTTGCATGAAACTTAGCTTAGGTGAGGCAAAATTGAAAAACATTTGTTGCCTTTCTAGTTGCAAGGCTAAAAAAAATTACCTCATTTTAAATTAATGGTTCATGAGTATGGAGAATCCAATTAAAAAACTACCTAATCCATGATTAATCCATATTATTATAGTTTTTAGACCCCAAAATTCAAACCTTCATCTTCCTCTAGTAGACTTTACCATCAGAAAACCTGCAAGTAGGTCACTTTTTGAAACAAATGATATTGCATGGAGGTGAATGGTTTTGGGCCTATGTTTCTTCAAATCACCATGAAATTATTTATATATATTCACTATGCCATAATATTCAAGCATCTCTACTTTCAATGCATGGAATCTGTATGGATCCATACTATGCTCTTGAAAAGTGAAGGAAACAACCTCTTTTTTAATCTTTTAAAGCTAAGTAAATCTTCCACCACCACAAATATAAGGTTAAAGAAGTATTTCATGGGATTATCATGAAAAATACAAGTTTTAGACTATTTTCATGCTTTAGGAGGCCAAAAATGGCATGCGTGGGTTCAAAATGGCTATTTTTGACTTAGAAAGTATATTAAAACACCTTTTATAAGCTTGAAACCTTAGACTTAGGATAAAGTCATATTTTTTAATATAAGTAAAGGTATTATAGAATGATTAATTACCTTTTGAGAAAAAAAAATTATTTAAAGACTAAAAATCTTCCTTTGAGGCTCAAGATACATAGTTTGATGAGTTACAGAGGGCTATTGAATGGATTTTAGAAATTTTCATATTATAAGGGTAGTAATTTAGCCTTTACAGGGAAAATTACTAGCAATTATGGAAAATATGAGTGGTTGACCAGCCTGTTGGTCAAGGGAAGTCATCAAATTTTAGTGATATTGACTTTTTTGGGACTTGTAACACATTTTCTAACTATGACACAACATGACTGAAAGGAAGTACCAACTGAAAGTATGTGCACATGTGCACTTAGAGGAATGCATAAAATTATATAAGGAAGTATATTATGTAAAAACTAACCACCACCTTGCTTGTCCTCCTAGATAAAAAGGAAATTTTCTGAGTTCACTTCCTTTATGAGATTGAAAATTATGTATTACATGTTCCCTTGCAAGCTTGGTGGTTGAGGAAGCAAGTCTATTCTTTGCCAACTCCATTGGCATGCTCATATGTAGAATAGTAGACAAAGTAACATCTAATGTAAACATACTCACTTGGTGGATCTTAATTTTTATCAATATCCAACTAAATTAGGTGCCTTAAAGGACACCCTCTTATAATGGTAATCCTAATAACATCCCCTAGCTTGGATTCAAGCTCCATTCCTTTAAAATTCATTTCACTATATTAAACAAACAATAGACTTGTATTACCTTTTGGAAGCATACCCATGTCTTTAGGCTCATCAAAGAGTTGATAGCCCATTCTAAAGATCTAAAATAAGTCCATGTCTTCAATGATCTCTTGACATGTCAGAATTAAAGGACTTCCCACTCTATGTTCTTTGATTTTCTAGACAAGGTTTCTCTCTTTGGCTGTAATTAGGCCATAGTCCTCCTGAAGAAGAGCATATCCAGCTACTAAAACTTGAAATAAGTCCACCAATGAGATTTTAGGGTAATTGGTAACTTATGGATACCCCAAAAATTCATCAATTTGATCCTCTATTACATCCATTTACTCATCCTCTTCATAAGATGGCAGCTCATCCAAGGATTTAATAGCTTCAAATTCTTAATTTTCAACACAAGATGGTAGCTCTACTTCCTCATCCTTGAAGTTAGAATTTACTCTTTCACATCTAATATGGGTACCAATATCAATCTCCTCTTCATAGAAATTTATATCCTCCCTAGAAAATTCTTCTTAAAGCTCATTTGAATATAAAATTCCCTACTCTAATTCCCACATGACATGCTCCTCTTCTTGAGTTTGAATGGTAGAAGTAGAAGATGGCTCAACTTCTAATGTAACTTGAATTGTTTGGGCAGCCTCAACTTGGAGAGTGGGAGATAAGCTCATGAAGATTGGAACTTTGAATGGAATAGATTCTTCTTAATGAAGGTAGGCATATTTTTGTGCCATTGTAGCTTCATTTTCACTTCTCCACAGTGTTATCAAGCTCTTTAACTTTGCCTTATCCTACTTCTTGATAGTTTGTTTCTCCACAACTACCTTTTTTTCTCTTAAATGGTCTCTTGAATTGACTTTCAAGATGGGAAGGCTGAAGGAGGATAATAATGACTTGAAATACCTTAAGACTATATTTTTAAGGGAAGCATAGGTGGCATATATGAAGGCTATGGTGGAACACATGCAGGGACATGAGACTGAAGATAATGTACCTATTATCCTTCAAGACTCCTAAGCTTTTCTTCTATGCTTGCAATAAAACCTCAAATATCTAGCATACTAACTGAGATATTTTGGTGATTTTCCCTCTTGATGGGTGTCCATTATTTCTTCACTAGCTATAATGACTCCATCAAATGATGAATCAAGTGAGTAGAGACATATTGGCCAAAATAACTTCATGAGTCTAGCTCTAGTGCATGTTTTTAAAGGCTCACTAAAGTTTATCTAAGTGCTGATATGGATTGGGTAACTACAAAATGGCCATGATTAAGTTGGCTAGATGAGTAAGATGGCTTATGATAGGTCTAGTAAGGGGAAATATTATGATGGATTAGCTATTAATAAGGAAGTTCAAGGTAGGAATCCTAAATGTATGACTGATATAGGTCCTCATATTATTGATCCTCATACTACTGGTGAGGATCATAATGTGGTTGGTCATACTAATCATAGTGAAGAGTATATGGATACATACTTAAAAAAATTATTAGATACCATTAGTAATAAAAATGTTGAAAGTGATCAATATTGAAATGATACCTAATGTTCATAACCAACTTGAGTGCATGAAAGTTGCATTGATATTCTGAATACCTATAAAGGCTAGTATGTAGAATTAGGTCCCACTGACCTTTCCAAAATTGTTACCTATCTAGATAGCACCAAATAGATATTATATTTCTCAATTTTGACTCATATATTGACTAACATGGGAATTATCTAAGGCTATGGGATGCTTGTGTTTAGATCAGACCTTTAGATTATGAGTCTAGTTCCTTTGATGTATCACTATGTTTTGCTACTAAACTAATGACTTTTGGGATGAAAAGGGGGAGAAGGAAACTGAAAAGAAATACCAATTAATATTGGTGATACACCTAAATATTTATTTCATCCACTCTATTTTGAGCTCTTAAAACACTGATTAGACAAGAAAAGATTGAATCTACCATTCCAAATGACTCTTATGCATCAATATTTCATTTGGAGTTTTCATCACTTGATTAGAGATTGATGGAAATGATGTAATAGGCCTAATTGAAGGAACTAACTAGCCACTTATATCCAATGTAAGCTTAGCCAAATGACATCAAAACACTACACATGACATGCACAAGCTAACTTACTAGTAATCAGGTGAGAATCAGAACTTGACAAGGGAGAAACACTCTTCCACATATAGAAATTAACTAACATAAACACATTATACCATCATAAGGAAATCTAAAACAATCTTTTATTTATTTGAAAAGGTTATAAAAATCAAATTTTAGAAGAGTCTAATCTTGCCAAAAAAGGGATCTCTCCACTAAATGGATTTTTAAGCCTCCAATATAGAGCATAAAGTATATAATAACCAAGATATTGGCATTGGAAAGATAAGAGGATGTCAACTCTGCTTCATGTCAATTCCAACTTGAATTACAAAATGATATTAAAGCTTTTAATAAATCTCCTTTTAATGAAAAACTTGCATGGACTTCTCTTTTACATTAGAACAAGGAATGGTGGGTCCCATTGACTTTGTCAACTCTCTTTGCATGATGTTATGCCATATATTTCATGTTAACTCAAGATTGAAGCTGAGTGGAGTTCATTTAAAATCCTTCTTTGCTTGATAACTGTTGTTTCAAAAATCAGCTTAGCTCATTTTTGAAAACAACCCCCCCTTTGCGAAACTTGTCCATTTCGCCTTTTGCCTCTCTGGGTTCGTACTTCGATACGATTTTTAAAAAATCATTTTCGTCTTGTCCTTGGGATGAGGAGTGTTTACTATCTCGTCCAGGTCAGGTTTTTCCTTCCCCTTTTTCCTCCCAGAGTTGGTCTCTTCTTTCTTTTCTGTGCAAAGGCGGCGAAATTCACCGCCTCTGCATTCCTTCTCTCTTTTCTGTGCAAGGGTGGCAATTTTCACCGCCTCTGCATGTTTTCTACAAGGGCAGATATTTTCGCCACCCCTGCACTCTGACTTGCAAGGGCAGCGATTTTTGCCGCCCCTGTCAACAACATGTAAGGGTGGCAAATTTTGCCGCCCTAACACGCCTCGATTTCCATGCAAGTCATTAATGGCCATGCACGGCGGGTTGTTGGGGTGGGTTTTTCACCTTATATATTCCGATTTGAGCCTCTTTCTTCTCATTGCTTCTTCCTCTGCTCCTACCTCTTAAACCTGAGCACCTCAAGAGATGTTTTGAAGCACCAGCCTGCGGATCCGACCTCGTGGCACGCACGTTTTCTCAGGTAGGGTTTGTTTTTGTGTTTATTTCTTTTTGTTCTTCTGTTCTAGCTTAATGTTTAGTTGTTTTTTCTTCTTCCCCCCCCTCCTACCTATATTTTTTTCTACCGCAGCCTCATGCGGGTGGCATTTTTTTGCCGCCCATGACTTTTCTATCTTTTCGTGCAAAGGCGGTGAAATTCGCCGCCCTTCCACGCTTCCGTTGTCAAGTGTGGTGGCAGCCATTTTCACCGCCTCTACACTTTTTGTTTACATTCCTCCCTGCAAGGGTGACAAATTTCTCCACCCCTGCATCCTTTTCGCAAGGGCGGTGATTTTTTCCGCCCCTGCGTCCTTCTTGCAAGGGTGGCAAATTTTGCCACCCATGCAATTTCTTCCAATTTATGCAAGGGCGGCGATTTTCACTGCCACTGCATTTTTCTTCCATTTTCATCTAACTCTCAGATTTTTTTTTTCTGAGTTGTCACTTTCACACTTTTTCTTCCTCGTTCTCCACTTCTTTGCTTAACCTAGCCTGTTTAAGTGACCTCCAGTAACCCATGTCACTTAAATTGCGCTCTCCCTCTCTCGCTCACTCTCCTTTCGTCTTTGATCATGGCTGCAACACCTTCAGTGAGCTCCTGTACACCTGCTCCCATCTAATCAAGATTGTCCTCTATGACGGAAGCATCTCCCTCAAAGGCAAAAAGCATGAAATACAAGTACCAGGGCGTCTTCTCACCCACATCAGTCACCTCAAATGTCGATGACATTCAAGATACTGAGATCGGCCACGTCGACATGGCTGAATTCTTGAAGTGAATCAAGGCAACAAATCCCAGCACTGGGATAAAAAGGATTGTTGAGAGCAACATCCACCTGGTGGCTGCCTTTCCGGTAGCAGTGCATCATGCATAATTTGTCCTCCAGTGCACGCGATTTTACAATAAAGAGACCATATCGGTCTCAGATGCCAGTGGCAGCATGATAATTTGGTTGGACCCCAATTTTATTGACAAAGTTTTCCTGTGTCCGCCAGCCACCGAAGTAACCCAAATTGACTTTGAGAATGCACAAAAGGAGTACGACCAAGACCCAGAAAGGGCAAAGAAGGTCATGAATTATAAATGGATAAAGACTCCGAGGACCAGTCTCTTTAGATGGCTGAAAAGCTTCTCCAGGAGTGATTTCATCGAGGAAGTTGGTGACTTAATCACCCTCCTCAGCAGAGTACGGGGCCTCCCATCCTCTTTTGAATTCCATGAATGGATGTATCCGTTCATTAAGATTATCCTTCAAGGTAAACAGACCATCTTTTGGGGGGAACAGATCAGCAACGCTATCCATGAACACCTGACCAAGGTACAAAATTTCTTCAAATTCTACATGACCTTGTACCTCGTCTATATAGCTGCCGCAATGTGATCTTTCCCAAGTTTGACAACAAAGGGAGATAGAAAGACCACCCCGGTCTACTCATACTATACACAGCTGATGCTTCAAGGGTCAACACGTCATTTTAGGTCAGTAAATGACTCTTTTTTCATCGTATTCTTGTGTCTCTTCGATCCTCAACTGGAGCAGAAGAGAATATCAGACGAGGCCTAGACGGTAGTGAATGGTTATGGCTGCATGTTCCTCTAGTTCCCTACGTTCTGCTATCTTCGGGTGGGTTTCTACCAAGGATACCCTTATATGCTCCCCAAATTCCCTTCAGACAGGTTAGTCCTAATGGAGCTTTGCCGACAACGGGTTGTCGTGCACACGAAGCAGATGGAACTTAAGAGACCCAGTTTCAAGTTTCCTATTCAGATTGGCAAATTTTCAATTGCTACATCAACCAAAGCCAAAGTTATGGAAAAAAAAATGCAGATGGTTACCATCAAACCATTTAAGAGATGAGAGAAATTCGACTTCAGAGGAGTCAGAGAGAAGATTAGAAGAAAGACTCAGTTCCACGAACGCATGATTGAGGATATCTGGGTGGACCTGAGGATGGCTGATGAAATAAGAAAAATGAACTATTGCCACCTCACACTGGAGCAAATAGAATATCTCGAACTTGCAGAGGTCCCTTCTGGTTTAATCGATGATGGGAACATCATAAACAATAGGTATCTAACAGAAAAGGTCATTGGTTCCCCTCTCCCTCTAGTTCAGTGGTCTCAAAAGGAGTTGACCTCACTGAGAAAAAGATTTGAACCAATATTGGCTAACACCAATGATTGGTTAGAAGCAAAAGGAATCACCCTAAAAGAATTCATCACAGGATTAGAGGCTGAATACCAAGCAGAGTTGAAGAGGAAGGCAGAAAACTGAACAAAAAACAAAGGTGACGTTCCTTCACCTTCTAAGCCTCACAAGCCTAGGATCATCTTTGTTTCCAAAAAACCTAAGTCAACACAAGAGCCTAAATCAACAGCTGAAAGAACCAAAGATTAAAACCCTGAGGCACAGACGGCTCAACCTATGGAGACACAAGATCAACCTTCAGAACAACCAAGTGTTGGGTCTCCGATCTCGCCGGGACAAGCACAGCTGATCCAGAGCAGCTCTCTTTCTCCCCCTCAATCTCCTATGGTGCCCACTTCTCCTATCTCTCTAATCAGTGTTCTATCTTCTAGAGCTGCTTCCCCTTCCAGAGTTGTTTTTGGTGATCCTCAGGGTCCTTCAGCAGGTTCCCCTCGCTCTTTCGGGTCCATTTCGAGTCTATCATCTCCATCTTTCAACCTACCACCAAGCCCTGCACCCGAGCCAAAATCAATAGTTGATACAGTTTCGTCGATTACTCCAACTGCAACTACTGCCACCACTAGTAGTGTGGAAGCTGCTATAGTGACACCGCCAGAGGCAACCATTGTTACGACGGGTACTTCTCTCCCGCCTTGGATGTCTACTCTCATGCCTAAAAGAAAGAAAATGGCCATCTCCCCAGATGAATTTGATTTTGGCAAGATAGTACCAGTAAAAGTAAGGGATCCTAAGAGGCCAAAAATCCTCTCCAGATTGGTCGAAGAAAAGGGGCAAAAATTTCTAGAAATTGCCAAGCCTCCTCAAGACGTAGCCCTTGAGGGTTTTGAAATGAGCAGTTATTCCGTCTCTCATGTTGAACTTGGCAAAGTTACTCACGAAGGGGCGAAGAGTGATCTTCAGTCAGCAATGGACATCATGGTCCAAAAGTTTGACAGGGAAAAGGAGATGAAAGATTTTTATAAAGCTAAAACTGAATAGTTAACATCAGTGATCAAGAGGTTCACTATTCCGACTGAAGCAGCAACTCCAGAGGCCTTTTCCATGGATGATTCAGTCATTCAGAAAGCTGAAAAGACCTATTTAAAGGGGAAAGTCATGGAAGAATATGTTGAAATGATACGTAATTAGGGAGTCTCTTTGCTATCAGAAGTTGCAGAAAGAACAGGTAAAATGAAGAGATTGAAAACTCAGGTAGATGATTTTGTCTCCCTTATCTCTCAAGAAATTGACAGCTTAGAAAAAGATCTCAGCAAATGGAAAGAAATGAAAGATCTCAAAAAGAGTACCCTAGTATCTATCGGTGTTATCCCCAACAAAGATTCCTATGTTGAGATCAAGGAATCAATGATCTTCAGGATTCAGGTACTCAAGGATCTAATTGATGATCTCAAAGCTTTCAAGGAAGCTAGTGAAAAGAGTGACTTGAGCCTGCTGAACAAGTTAGAAGAGCTGCCATGCAACTTGACTTCTGAGGACCATCAGTTCCTTTCAGTAGAGGAAATGATTTAGAGTTTTGAAGAGATGATCTGGAAAGATTTCGAAGGAGCGTCTTTCTCAATGACTTCAGTGGACAGTATTCTAAATGCTCAGTTAACTTTAGAGAATTTGAAATCTAGGTTAACTGGCCACTCTAAAGCCATCACAGCATTGAAAGACACATTGATCAGAGCAAGGGTCATCTCCAAGAATGCAATTGTGCCAGACAGCATAGGAATTCAGGCATCAATCGCCATGTACGATGCTCATCCGAAGAAGTCCGGCAGCAAAAATTAACTCTCTCTCTTTCTCTCTCTTCTTCTATCCTTATGCATTTCTGTTTTGTGCAGAATGCTTGCATTTTTGTAAATATGTAATTACTTGTAAATATTTTGGAAAATATCTAAAAGTCAAAGATGAGTCATCTTTGACCAGGATATTTTGTATTTTATTATTTTTTGTTATTGAGGATTTTTCTCCCTATATATAGTGGGGACCTCATTTGTAAATGATCTTAGAAAACTTAATAGCCAACACTCTGCTGAAATTGAAGCAACTTTTGAGACTTTGTGCTCAAATTTGTAAATCATATTCTGTTAAATGAATGAAAAGCAGGTTATTTCAGACTTTGTGTTGAGATTGTCTGTGTTATTTAGGAAATAGTTCTTATGTCTTTTTCCTGATAACATCTTGTTTATCTGATTTAATAAGCAAGTGGATGTGTTATTATTATCTGAGGGCACTTCTTGAGGGTAGAAAATAGACTTTGTGCTACTTTTACCTTTGAGATTCTATTATCTTTTGTAGTTTCAGGTGAAGACTTTGTGCTTCACTTTACTCTATGGTTGTACTTGTTTTAGATCTGTGGAGAAGCTATGGAAGACTTTGCGCTTGCGTGAGCGTTCTTATGGACTTTGTTACTTCAGGTGATCTCTTGCTCTTCGTTTGACACCATTCTTGAAATAAGAGGAGTGTCGTTAGCTTTAGACCAAGGATTTTCTTCTTTTGTTCTTCATACATTACTTCTGAAAAAAGAGAAATAGATGCTGTTATACCACCCCCATGTGTTATTTTCTACTTAATTATATATCTGGCACGTAAATATTGATAGGGAACCTCCCCTTGATGAGAGGAGAGATTTACCTCATCTAAATCTGGTAAAGCCACACTCCTCGTGATGTAAATCTCCCTCATGCTGTGGCTGATATCCCCATTTTGTCATCAGTTAGCTGATGACAAAATATTCACCCAATAGTTTTTGGCGACTCCGCTGGGGAACCGAATGTGCAGTCTAAAACTTCAAGTTTCAAATTGAAGCAGTCCCTACCCTTATCCATTATATAATCTGGCAACTCCATTTCATGTCTTACCCATTATCATTATAGCCTTACCAGCTACCTCCATTATATTATTTGGTCTGCAAAACCAGAGCTACTGGGAAGAACGCGCATTTTAAAGCCTCAAGCTTCAACTTGAAGTATTTTCGGTCCCATTTTTGTTTTAAAAACCTGGCAGCTCCACGCTATACCAGGAGTCAGAGATCTAAAGGTGTTGTTGACCCTATGTTCGAGTTGGCACAATAGAGTAATTTTTATCTGTTTCCTCCATCAGCGTCTCTTCGATGGTCTAGGAGTTTTCCTTCTAGCCTTGTCAGGTCACTAACACAAGGTAGAACTCCTTTTCTCGCTGTCAATCGCCGCCTACCTATAAACACTCCACCAAGGTTTGTTATCCCACCTTTTAATCCTCTTATCATAATGGCTCAAGCCCATGGGGTAATTCCTTTGGCCCTCTTAACTTGACCCCACCTCTGCATGAACTACCTCGTAGTTCTAGAAAAAAAATTCTTAAGTTTTTTGGTGATGGGAAGGTTCATCCTGACGAACATGTTTCCACCTTCTCCATAGCATGTGGCGTAATTGGGGTCGAATTTGAAGATGTGGCAGTAAGACTTTTTGTGGAAACTTTACAAGGAGCTGCCGTGGATTGGTTTTATCACCTGCAAGCTGGATCAGTAACAAGCTAGGATATGCTCAAGTCTAAATTCAAAGCTAGATTTAAACCTGCTGAGGATGCACACGCTTTGTTGGCACAGCTAACACAATTGAAAAAAGAATCCCAGGAACCCATGAGGGATTTCATAGCCAAATTCAACAAATTGAGGAATCGAATTCCAACCGTGGCCCAGCCCACACCAGAAAATCTCAAGTGCTTTTTCATCAACTCGCAGCTTCCTAAAGTAAGTTTCCTGTTAAGGTGAGCTGGCCCTATGGACCTAGCCTTGGCTCAAGGTTTGGCTACCGAGATTGAAGATGATCTTATCCTGGCAGGCAAGATCAGAAAAGAGTCTAATAAAAATAAATTTTCTTCATTTGTAGAAAGCTCTTCTACGGGCACTACAGATCCTATGGTGCAAAAATTAACAAATGAACTGATAGCTTTGAAAAGACAAATTACCCAAGGGATGTCCGCTCCTACCTATCGAGATGCGCCCAGGAGGACATTCCAGAATCAGCAATATCAAGGTAATACTGTCTAGACCCAAGGGCAATCAAACTGCCTACCTCCCCCTTCAGGAAGATTAGCCATTGAAGCAGCACCTGCCAATTTAGTGGTCAAATACCTAGAGGCAGAGCACGACAACTCCTTTCAACCACAGCTAGACCAACAAGAAATGCTAACCTCTTTGATGAACAGGATGAGGAATTAGCTGGCGACTCCAATATCGGTTTCCTAGATTATCAAGATGAAGCCGGGGGTAAAGGAGAAGATTCGAAGGGAACTTATGCTATTTTTACCATATCTCAAAATCAGTCAGCTTCACAAACTGACAAAGGAAAGGCTGATGAAGAACCTCGGCAAGCAGTTTCTATAGCCAGATGCGAGACTCCATTACCTCCGCAATCAAAAGATCAGATAACTCATAAAAAAGTAAGTACTCCCAATCACCTGATATTCCCCTCTTCTGCTACTCAGGCCAGTGGAGTACCCTTCAAAGCCTCTGATGATGGAATTTCTTCTTCTATTGCAACTACTTTTCAATCAATTGACATAATTGATCATGCTAGAAAGACTAAAATTCAGATGACAGAGGTTGAGTATTTAAGAGCTAACCCAGAACAGTTTGATAGGTTAGCAGACTATGTTAAAAATAAAGTTGTCTCTATAGGACAAGATTATTTGAAAGTTGTTCCTGATCCCCCCAAAGACAAACCAGCCCAAAAAAATCTGGTTGTGAGTCCTCCTATTGCTCCCAAGAAAATAGAACCTTTCTATGTTTCCCTACTAATAAATGGATACAAACTGAGTAATTGTATTATAGACTCTGGGGCTTCAGATAATGTCATGCCTGCCAAGGTGACAGATTCTCTCGGCCTAACTTTGACCAAGACTTTTGGGAGGTGTTTTTTCATGGAAAACAAACAAGTTCCTCTCCTTGGCCAAATAAAAGACACCCAATACGCTTTTGCGGCTTTTCCAGAGAAGTGGATAAAAATGACGGTTCTAGTAGCCGATGTTCCAGCATCTTACGGCATCCTGCTCGGGCGAAATTTCTGTAAGGATGTTGGGGGCGAGTTAAGCATGGACCTATTAGGAGCAAGGATTCCAGTCCAAGGCGTCATGAAGAAATTGCTTCCTGAAAAGGAAGCCAGGTACGTAGTTACCCATTCTGCAGCGCCTGAAGCTCAAATTATATTTGAGTCTTTAGGCATGGGCACTTATTTCTTATCCAAAGACGAGATCCACGACGCATTAGATGAAACTCCTACTGGTGGTAATTTGGGTTTGGTTTCAGCTGACGTGAAGGGTGGAATGCCCAAGCAAAATGAACAAATAAAACAACCCTTTCTCCAAAATGGGAAAGTCTATATGAAAGAAGTAATACCTGATGAGCTATGGACCTTGGAGTTTGATGGCAGTTGCTCTTCTACTGGATCAGGAGCCAGAGTTGTGTTGGTATCCCCTCAGTGAGAGATTACCTTTTTTTCCTATAAATTACAATTCAACAATACTAACAACATGGCTAAATACGAATCCCTATTGCTTGGACTACAGGCTGCCAAAGAAAAGGGCATTAGGAAACTCCATGCTAAAGGAGACGCTGAGTTGATAGTCTATCAGGTAAGGAACCTCTATCAGACCAAGAATGAGAGGTTGTGCCATTATCGTAATCTGGTATGGGATCAGATCAAAAATTTTGATGCCTTCAATATCTCTGCCGTTCTCAGGGAATTCAATGATCGAGCAGATGCATTGGCTGTCTCTGCCACCCTCCTGATTCCCCACCCAGATTTTAAGGGAGATAAGTATACTATTGAGCTAGTTTTCTGACCAAGTGTACCAGACAATTTCGACCACTGGCAGGTGTTTAATAACGATGATCAAATCATCACCTTCTTAGAGAAAAATGACACTTTCAAACAATTGTGTTTTGAAGGTAGTGAGCCCCAGGAGTGCAGACTAACCCATGAAACCCAGACCAATACAGGTGAATATTTTCTACAGCTCAAGGGGAATAAAATTTCCAAAGGTTTGGTTTCCCTAGAAAAGCTGTTTGATGACCATGACAGGTTTGTCAAACAACAACGAATAGATTCAAGTTCTTCTCAAGATTTTGATCAAGTCAACTTGGGGACCAAGCACGATCCTAAGATGGTAAACATTGGAAAATGCTTCACTTCTGAAGAAAAGTTGGAGCTTGCTAGTTTACTCCACCAATATAGGGATGTGTTGGCCTATTCTTATGATGACTTGAAATCTCTTAGGCCACATGACATCCGTCATGACATCCCCCTGAAAGCCAACTCTGTACCTTACAAACAGAAACCCAGACAATATAATCCAAAAATCCCAGGTACTATCTTAGCTGAGATATAAAAAATGCTGGATGCTCGGATAATTTTTCCAATCCATCACTCCACATGGATTGCTAACATAATATCCATCAGAAAGAAAAATGGTGAGATTCGAATTTGTGTAGATTTCAGGAACTTGAATCAGTTATCTTTAAAAGATAACTACCCCCTTCCCATTATGGATCAAGTCTTACAGATGGTAATAGGTTCAGAAATGTTATCAATGCTTGACGATTTTTTGGGGTACAATCAGGTTGAGGTTGGGAAAGCAGATCAACACAAGACAGCGTTCACCACACCCTGGGGCACTTTCACTTACCGTAGGATGCCTTTCGGTCTGATAAACACAGACACCACTTTTCAAAGAGCCATGGATCTTGCTTTCAAAGATTTGATGGGAAAATTCATTGTAGTGTACCTGGACGATTTGATGGTTTTTTCAAAATAGCGTTCGGAGCATGTTCACCATTTACAAAAGGTACTGGAGTGCTGTCGTCAAAATGGCATCTCATTAAACCCAAAGAAATCCATCTTCGAAGTGACTGAAGGGAAACTTCTCGGACACTTAGTGTCTCGAGAAGGCATCAGAATTGATTTAGAAAGAGTTAGGTCCATCCAGGAGCTTACTCTGCCTGCCAGCAAGACCGTAGTTCACTCTTTCTTCAAAAAGGTGAATTTTCTTAGGAAATTTGTTCCTGAATTTGCTGAGAAAACCTGTCACATTGTTAACATGATGAAGAGCAATGCCACATTTAGGTGGACTGCCGAGGGCAAATCAACGTTCAAAGAAATTAAAGAAGCAATTGCTCGAGCACCAGTCTTGGTCTATCCGGACTATACTAAAAGTTTCAATATATATAGTTATGCCTCTGAGCATACACTTTCAGCTATTCTGGTTCAACCTAATTCAAAAAATGCAGAATCTCTTATTTCATTCATGAGTTGCCCACTCAAAGATCACGAGTTGAAATATTCCCTTATGGAGAAACATGCATACGCCGTGGTCAAGGCTGTCAAGCATTTCAGGTTTTATATCCTAAATTCTCACACCGAAGTTCTCGTACCAGATACAACAATAAAATCTATTTTGACTCAGCAAGAATTTGGTATAAAGAGAGGCAACTAGATTGCCAAAACTCAGGAATTCGATTTAGACATCAAACCAACCAAGCTTGTACAAGGAAGGGGTCTCTGCCAATTGATCACCAACAACATCCCAGATGAATTAAAAAGTGAAGAACAAGATATCAAAAGCGTGCCCACAGTTCTCTTTATCGCCACTACTGATGAGTGGTATTCTAACATTGCTCATTTCCTAATGTATGGCGAGTGTCCTGCTCATCTTTCTTTGAAAGAAAAATAGAATGTTAAATTGAAAGCAGTTGGTTATGTTCTGTGGGACAATGGTCTTTATAAGAGAAACTTGGATGGGGCATTTCTTCGTTGTGTTGACAAAGCTCAACAAGAAAGACTTTTAAAATCTTTCCATGATTTGGCTTATGGAGGACATTTCTCTGCGCCGGTGATGGCACACAAAATTCTACGTGCAAGGTACTATTGGCCCACACTTTTTTAGGATGCTTATAAATGGGTGCATAGGTGTGAGCTGTGTCAACAATTTGTTGGAAAGCCTAAGCTGCCTACTTTGCCCCTCAAGCCAGTTGTGATTGAGGAACCATTTCAGCAGTGGGGTATGGATTTCATTGGTGCAGTTAACCCATCTTCAAGTGCCAGACATGATTATGTCCTCACTGTGATGGACTATTTTACTAAGTGGGTGGAGGCCATACCAACCAAGCATGCTACATCTGAAGTAGTATGCAACTTTCTCAAAGAAAATATCATCTCCCGGTTTGGGGTTCCACTAAAAATTGTGAAAGATAATGCGGCCTATTTTTCATCATATGAAATTACTCAATTTTGTTTCCATTACGGGATTACCTTATCTCACACTTCATATTATTTCCCTCAAAGAAATGGACAAGCAGAATCAAGTAACTGGAACCTGGTCACCATTATCAGGAAATTGGTGGACGATAATCAGAGAACATGGCACAAAGCTTTGTATGACGCTTTATGGGCTGACAGGATAACACCTAAAAGAGCTATAGGCATGTCAGCTTTTCAACTCTTATATAGACGAAATGCAGAAATTCCCATTACCCTTGAACTGTCGGCACTTAAATTAACCAGAGAAATCAAAGACTCAACCTTCGAAAGCTCAGTTGACAAGCGGATCATGTGCCTGATCGAGCTGAATGAACAACGAGTTATGGTGATGGATCAGATCAAGGAACATCAGGACTGGGTGAAAGCACTTTTTGATAAGAAAGCTAGAGTGTGTGACTTTCAAGTCAGAGATCAAGTCTTGTTATGGGACAAGCGACGAGAACCAAAAAGAATGCATGGAAAATTCGACTCCCTATGGAGAGGTCCGTTCACCATTCGACAGCTCTGTGGTGAGGCCAGCTTTTTGCTGGAGTATAAAGATGAAACACCATTTACACTACCTCATAATGGGCAGCATCTAAAGCTTTTCAATCCTTGAAGCTCAAATGAGTTCATTTGTAAAATATGTATAGTTCTTATGTTTTGTCTATTTTTATTTCTCATTTTTCGCTCGACTCCGTGGCCCAATGGCTTGGATGAAGGCACTTAGAGACTAGATTCTGCTTCCGCTAATCTTTTCGATTAAGTAGAAGTTCCCCAACAGGAGCCAGCTGTTGTTTCAAAAATTAGCTTAGCTCATTTTTGAAAACAACCCCCCCCTTTGTGAAACTTGTCCGTTTCGCCTTTTGCCTCTCTGGGTTCGTTCTTCGATGCAATTTTTAAAAAATCATTTTCGTCTTGTCCTTGGGACGAGGAGTGGTTACTATCTCATCCAGGTCAGGTTTTCCCTTCCCCTTTTTCCTCCCAGAGTTGGTCTCTTCTTTCTTTTCTGTGCAAAGGTGGCAAAATTTGTCGCCTCTACATTCCTTCTCTCTTTTTCTGTGCAAGGGCGACGATTTTTGCCGCCTCTGCACGTTTTCTGCAAGGGCAGCGATTTTTGCTGCCCCTGCACTTCGACTTGCAAGGGCGGTGATTTTTTCCACCCCTGCAAAGAGATCGACAACATGTAAGGGTGGTGATTTTTGCCGCCCTAGCACGCCTCAATTTTTGTGCAAGGCATTAATGGCCGCACGTGGTGAGTTGTTGGGGTGGGTTTTTCACCCTATATATTCTGATTTGAGCCTCTTTCTTCTCATTGCTTCCTCCTCTCCTCCTACCTCTTACACCTAAGCACCTTAAGAGACGTTTCAAAGCACCAGCCCACAGATTCGACCTTGTGGCACGCACGTTTTCTCAGGTAGGGTTTGTTTTTGTGTTTATTTCTTTTTGTTCTTCTGTTCTAGCTTAATGTTTAGTTGTTTTTTCTTCTTCCCCCCTCCTACCCATGTATTTTTCCACCACGGCCTCATGCGGGTGGCATTTTTTTGCCGCCCACGACTTTTCTATCTTTTCGTGCAAAGGCAGCAAAATTTGTTGCCCTTTCACGCTTCCGTTGTCAAGTGCGGTGGCAGCGATTTTTGCCGCCTCTGCACTTTTTGTTTACATTCCTCCCTGCAAGGGCGATGAATTTTGCCGCCCCTGCATCCTTTCCGCAAGGGCGGCGATATTCACCACCCCTACGTCCTTCTTGCAAGGGCGGCGAATTTTGCCACCCATGCAATTTCTTCCAATTTATGCAAGGGCGGCGATTTTTGCCGCCCCTACATTTTTCTTCCATTTTCATCTGACTCCCAATTTTTTTTTTTTGAGTTATCACTTTCACGCTTTTTCTTCTTCGTTCTCTGCTCCTTTGCTTAACTTGGCCTATTTAAGTGACCTCCAGTAATCCATGTCACTTAAATTGTGCTCTCCCTCTCTCGCTCACTCTCTTTTCATCTGTGATCATGGCTGCAACACCTTCAGCGAGCTCCTATACACCTGCTCCCGTCCAATCAAGACTGTCCTCTATGACGGAAGCATCTCCCTCAAAGGTGAAAAGCATGAAATACAAGTACTAAGGCATCTTCCCGCCCACATCAGTCACCTTGAATGTCGATGACATTCGAGATACTGAGATCGGCCACGTCGACATGGCCAAATTCCTAAAGCAAACCAAGGCAACAAATCCCAGCACTGGGATAAAAAGAATTGTTGAGAGCAACATCCACCTGGTGGCCATCTTTTTGGTAGCAACGCATCATGCAGAATTTGTCCTCTAGTGCGCGCGATTTTACAACAAAGAGACCAGATCGGTCTAAGATGCCAGTGGCGGCATGATAATTTGGTTGGACCCTAATTTTATTGACAAAGTTTTTTTGTGTCTGCTAGCCACCAAAGTAACCCAAATTGACTTCGAGAATGTACAAAAGGAGTACGACAAAGACCCAAAAAGGGCAAAAAAGGTCATGAATTATAAATGGCTAAAGACTCTGAGGACCAGTCTCTCTAGATGGCCGAAAAGCTTCCCCAGGAGTGATTTCATCGAGGAAGTTGGCGACTTAATCACCCTCCTCAACAGAGTACGGGGCCTCCCGTCCTCTTCTCAATTCCATGAATGGATGTATCCATTCATTAAGATCATCCTTCAAGGTAAACAAACCATCTTTTGGGGGGAACAAATCAGCAACGCTATCCACGAACAACTAACCAAGGTACAAACTTCCTTCAAATTCTACATGACCTCGTACTTGGTCTATATAGCTGTTGCAATGCGATCTTTCTCGGGTTTGACAATAGAGGGAGATAGAAAGACCACCCCGGTCTACTCATACTATACATAGCTGATACTTCAAGGGTCAACATGTCATTTTAGGTGAGTAAATGATGCTTTCTTTGCCATATTATTGTGTCTCTTCGATCCTCAGCTAGAGCAGAAGAGAATATCAGACGAGGCATGGATGGTAGTGAACGGTTATGGCTACATGTTCCTCCAATTCCCTATGTTTTGCTATCTTTGGGTGGGTTTCTACCAAGGATACCCTTATATGCTCCCCAAATTCCTTTCAGATAGGTTAGTCCTAATGGAACTTTGCCGACAACTGGTTGTCATGCACATGAAGTAGATGGAACTTAAGAGACCCGGTTTCAAGTTTCCTATTCAGATTGGTAGATTTTCAATTGCTACATCAACCAAAGCCAAAGTTATGGAAACAGAAATGCAGATGGTTACCATCAAACAATTCAAGAGACGGGAGAAATTCTACTTCAGAGGAGTCAGAGAGAAGATTAGAAGAAAGACTTAGTTCCATGAATCCATGATTGAGGATATCTGGGTGGACCTGAGGACGGCTGATGAAATAAGAAAAATGGACTATTACCACCTCACACTGGAGCAGATAGAATATCTCAAACTTGCAGAGGTCCCTTCTGGTTTAATCGATGATGAGAACATCATAAACAGTAAGTATCTGATAGAAAAGGTCGTTGGTTCCCCTCTCCCTCCAGTTCAGTGGTCTCAAAAGGAGTTGACCTCACTGAGAAAAAGATTTGAACCAATATTGGCTAACACCAATGATTGGTTAGCAGCAAAAGGGATCACCCTAAAAGAATTCATCACAGGATTAGAGGCTGAATACCAAGCAGAGTTGAAGAGGAAGGCAGAAAACCAAACAAAAAACAAAGGTGACATTCCTTCGCCTTCTAAGCCTCACAAGCCTAGGATCATCTTTGTTTCCAAAAAACCTAAGTCAACACAAGAGCCTAAATTAGTAGCTAAAAGAACCAAAGATCAAAGCCCTGAGGCACAGACGGCTCAACCTATGGAGACACAGGATCAACCTTCAAAATGACCAAGTGTTGGGTCTCCGATCTCACTGGGACAAGCACAGCCGATCCAGAGCACCTCTCCTTCTCCCCCTCAATCTCCTATGGTGCCCACTTCTCCTATCTCTCCAATCAGTGTTCCATCTTCCAGAGCCGCTTCCCCTTCCAGGGTTATTTTTGGTGATTCTCAGGGTCCTTCAGCAAGTTCCCCTCGCTCTTTCGGGTCCATTCCGAGTCTATCATCTTCGTCTTTCAACCTGCCACCAAGCCCTGCACCCGAGCCAAAATCAATAGTTGATACAGTTTCACTAGTTACTCCAACTACAACTACTGCCACCACCAGTAGTGTGGAAGCTGCTACAGTGACACTGCCAGAGGCAACCATTGTTACTACGGGCACTTCTCTCCTGCCTTGGATGTCCACTTTCACGCCTAAAATAAAGAAAATGGCCATCTCCCCAGATGAATTTGATTTTTCCAAGATAGTACCGGCAAAAGTAAGGGCTCCTAAGAGGCCAAAAATCCTCTCCAGGTTGGTCGAAGAAAAGGGGCAAAAATTTATAGAAATTGCCAAGCCTCCTCAAGACGCAGCCCTTGAGGGTTTTGAAATGAGCAGTTATTCCATCTCTCGTGTTGAACTTGGCAAAGTTACTCACGAAGGGGCGAAGAGTGATCTTCAGTCAGCAATGGACATCATGGTCCAAAAGTTTGACAGGGAAAAAGATATGAAGGATTTTTATAAAGCTAAAACTGAACAGTTAATAGCAGTGATCAAGAGGTTCACTATTCCGACTGAAGCAACAACTCCAGAGGCCTTTTTCATGGATGATTCAGTCATTCAGAAAGCCAAAAGACCTATTTAAAGGGGAAAGTCGTGGAAGAATATGTTGAAAGGATGCGCAATCAGGGAGTCTCTTTGCTATCAGAAGTTGCGAAAAGAACAGGTAAAATGAAGAGATTGAAAACTCAGGTAGACGATTTTGTCTCCCTTATCTCTCAAGAAATTGATGGCTTAGAGAAAGATCTCAGCAAATGGAAAGAGATGAAAGATCTCAAAAAGAGTACCCTGATATCTATCAGTGTCATCCCCAACAAAGATTCCTATGTTGAGATCAAGGAATCAATGATCTTCAGGATTCAGGTACTCAAGGATCTAATTGATGATCTCAAAGCTTTCAAGGAAGCTAGTGAAAAGAGTGACCTGAGCCTGCTGAACAAGTTAGAAGAGCTGCCATGCAACTTGACTTCTGAGGACCATCATTTCCTTTTAGCAGAGGAAATGATTTAGAGTTTTGAAGAGATGATCCGAAAAGATTTCGAAGGAGCATCTTTCTCAATGACTTCGGTGGACAATATTCTATATGCTTAGTTAACTTTGGAGAATTTGAAATCCAGGTTAACTGGCCACTCTAAAGCCATCATAGCATTGAAAGACGTGTTGATCATAGCAAGGGTCATCTCCAAGAATGTAGTTGTGCCAGACAGCATAGGAATTTAGGCATTAATTGCCATGTATGATGCTCATCTAAAGAAGTCCGACAGCAAAAATTGACTCTCTCTCTCTCTTTCTCTCTCTTCTTCTATCCTTATGCATTTTTGTTTTGTGCAGAATGCTTGCATTTTTGTAAATATGTAATTACTTGTAAATATTTTGGAAAATATCTAAAAGTCAAAGATGAGTCATCTTTGACCAGGATATTTTGTATTTTATTATTTTCTGTTATTGAGGATTTTTCTCCCTATATATAGTGGGGACCTCATTTGTAAATGATCTTAGAAAATTTAATAGCCAACACTCTGCTGAAATTGAAGCAACTTTTGAGACTTTGTGCTTAAATTTGTAAATCATATTCTGTTAAATGAATGAAAAGCAGGTTATTTCAAACTTTGTGTTGAGATTGTCTGTGTTATTTAGGAAATAGTTCTTATGTCTTTTTCCTGGTAACATCTTGTTTATCTGATTTAATAAGCAAGTGGATGTGTTATTATTATCTGAGGGCACTTCTTGAGGGTAAAAAATAGACTTTGTGCTACTTTTACCTTTGAGATTCTTTTATCTTTTGTAGTTTCAGGTGAAGACTTTGTGCTTCACTTTACTCTACGGTTGTACTTGTTCTGGATCTGTGGAGAAGCTACAGAAGACTTTGCGCTTGCGTGAGCGTTCTTATGGACTTTGTTACTTCAGGTGATCTCTTGCTCTTCGTTTGACACCATTCCTGAAAGAAGAGGAGTGTTGTTAGCTTTAGACCAAGGATTTTCCTCTTTTGTTCTTCATACATTACTTCTGAAAAAAGAGAAATAGATGTTGTTATACCACCCTCATGTGTAATTTTCTACTTAATTATATATCTGGCACGTAAATATTGATAGGGAACCTCCCCTTGATGAGAGGAGAGATTTACCTCTTCTAGATCTGGTAAAGCCACACTCCTCGTGGTGTAAATCTCCCTCATGCTGTGGCTGATATCCCCATTTTGTCATTAGTTAGCTGACGACAAAATATTCACCCAACAATAACTAAGGAGAATGCATGATGTTGGTCAATTAGTCGACTAAAGCTTTCATTGGAAGTTCAAAATTAGTTAGTTCCACTTGGATCTCCCTTGCCTAAAATGAAACTATTGATGTAGTGGATTGCACCTAGGGCAAGAGGCTGAGCTCCTGCCTTTCCACACGCAACAATGGAAACTCCCCTCTTGCTTGTGGGACTAGAAAAGCTAGAGGGGAGAGTCTCTAGATAAGGGCTAGCTCCCTCTGATGTATCATTTAGGCCCTAGTTTCTCCTACTGCTAACAAATAAAATGAAAAAGGGGGGATGGAAAGGGAGAGAGAGATGCTGAAAATAGAACCTAAGCCTAAAAATGAAAAGGTGATACACCAAAAAAGTGTGATCCACTCAGGTTCAAACATACACTTTCCACTGAGAACCAGCTCCCATACACTTCATCTGACATGAAAAAACCTTCTACATTAGTGGGTCAGGGGTCTATGGAGATACAGGGAGGAAATAACTGCTAGAGGCATTCTGGGACACACTACAGTAGCCTAACTACTTCACCTATACTCCTCTTGGGACACTTCTGACAGACTTGTAAAAGGAAACTCAAAAATGCACCAGACATGGTAAATTCATTTTGCAAAAGCATTAAGAAAATGAATTAATGCAAAATCAAGGCATAGACACATACTAAAGATGCAAAACTCAGAATGGAGGTGAAAATGCTATGTTTTGATTCAAGGTAAAATTTTGGCAGAGCTCTACCTTACAAGCTCGAGAGATTTTTGGGTAGAGTTTTGCCTTAAGGCTGAGAGTCAATCCCTTCTTAGAATGAGAAGTTTATAATTTATAGAGAGAGGAAGAGAACTTGGCATTTTTTGAAAAATATTTTAGCACCCTTTTCTGCCAGTGGCCCATGTGCATTCTGAACCTTGGGAAGAGGAAGCCACTATTACTAATGTCATCCTTCAAAAGAGACCTACTAGAACCATGTTGTACAATCACCAAAATTGACTTTGGTGTTCAAGCATTAATGTAAGAACATGGCCATGCCTCTTTTCTACAAATAGACTACAGTTTGTCCCCTCATCAATGCCAACTATAGAAAATAGGCTGTGCCGCTCATCTGGAAATAACTCACCTTCCCTTTGCTACTTGGATGCTTTGTCTGTTCTGCTTCTTATCCTCTTCCTACTCTTTCAACCCTTAGGGGCGATCTTCTGGTAAGTCACTACATTCCTTGGGCTCTTTCCATGGTTGGCGCTCAGATAGTTCAAAAACAAAATGGCTACTTCATTATGTTAAATTAGACATTCACACAGCTGTCACCCAATAGCTAGTTCATCTCTTTGAAAATGATGGCTTTCAAGATGTCACCGTCCTTGGAAAAATGTCATTGGGTCTTTTCTATGGCTTTTCTACTGCTT
This sequence comes from Torreya grandis, assembly GCA_037957365.1. NCBI lineage: Eukaryota > Viridiplantae > Streptophyta > Pinopsida > Cupressales > Taxaceae > Torreya > Torreya grandis. Next base: position 2,204,061 of record JARHVA010001336.1, on the reverse strand, counting down.
CAAGCTTTTCCCCATGGATAAAAAGTCCACGAGAATTGGCTGCTTTGTCTTTTCCCTATGTTGGTAGTTTTTTTGAACTGAGCTTCCCCAAAATTCCTTCGAGCTTTTTGTCCAAAGGAATTCCTCTAGACAAAAAGTTTAAAAGAAATTAGGCTTTAAGTCTTCTTCGCACCTTTGAAACACTTCTTTCATTGTCTTTGAAACACTCCCTGCCCTCCACAAGGGCATTTGAACTCAAGACTACCCTCCGCAAGGGCACCTACCCTTCGACCTTGGGACACACCCTTGAACCAACCCATTGAACCAAAATTGTCTCAATGGTTCAATTAGTTTAATAGTTCAACACTGCGTGCTGAGCTAATTGAACCTAGCTTTTGAACTAATTCATTAAACTAAAGGTGCTGAACCAAAATGATTGAACCAATTCGTTAAACCGGTTCAATGGTTCAAAGCCATGCACTAAGCCCTTTGTTGAACCAACCCCTTTGAACCATTCATGATTGAATCGATGCATTGAACCAACACATTGAACTGATGCATTGAACCAGTTCAACGGTTCAACACTACTCACTGACGAACTGATGCCACTGAATTGATTGAGTGAACTGAATGCTTGAACCCACCGAATGAACCTTGCATTGAACCAATGAATTGAACCAAGTGCGTTGAACTTTTCTTAAGCAATGGACCAAAGCTCTATAGACTTGTGCAACCTGAAAATGACTGGCTCTGAAAATTAAGGGAAGAAGGGAACCAATTTTTGGCTTATTGGGCAAAAATGGTCAACAAATTGGCAACTCCTAGGGGAAGCATGCCTGCTATGCTTAGAGACTAGTTGCCTTGTAATCCATTGGGCATGAAGTTAGATGTATCTTGAACAAAGATTAGCAACAACCCCAAAAGATCCAAGAATCAAACATGAATCTTTTTACCCCACACATAAAGGGAAACACACAAGGCTAAAAACACTACTTGTGAAAATTGTACTTAGGGAAAGCAGGAAAGAAACTTAAAGCAAACTACTATATATAGCTAACTATGAATATTTGCCTCCCTCCTAGATTAAAGGGGAAAATTCTTAAGTCCCCTTCCTGGCAAGAAGACTTATGGTGCCAAGCAAGTAGTTGAATGAAAAAGAGAGTTGGTGACCTCCTCCTCTTTCTTGTCACCTGGATTGGCTTGCATCCAAGTGGATCAGATTCAAACATGCTCCCAACATATGTGTACTCTTCTTGTCCTTGGATGTTTGTTGAATGTTGGTCCCTCATGTTGGTGCTCTTCACCAAGAAATCAATGGCTACTGGCTCATCACCATAAGCCCTTTGATGTGTATATCTCCCTTACAGTGCTTCATGGTCTGACATGTTTCCTTCTACCTCATTGAAGACTCTGTCAGACTCATCCTCTGCTTCCTCTTGGCCTTTTTGAAGAAGGGTGATAGTTTTGATGCATGAAATAGAATCACAAACTAACTGCTCATCCCACAGAACATCACCTCTCTATTCAAAACTCTCTTCTTCAAGGCTTTCCTCCAAGAAGACAAACCTCTCCTTTTCCTCTTTGATGATCAGGGTCTCTAGATGTTCAAAGGTATCCTCCTCCAACTTAGGCTCCTCAGCGTAGTCATCCTCCTCATCGAAGCAACAAGGAAGTTCATCAAACAAAGGGGGAGAGAGCTCACCATGCTTATGTTCCTCCTCGTATTGCTGGAACATCTACATATATGCATGCCCTGTGTCTTCTCCATTGCTGATGAGGTCTTCACAAGGAGCCTCCATGATGATTTTGCCTTCATAGTCACTCATGATATCCCCTTGGGAAACTGTAGCTTGGATCTTCTGCTCCTCACTCACTTCTTGCAAAATAGGTTCCTCCTTGAGAAAGGATGAAGTGGCAAAACCATGTGGAAGAGGAGGCAGTCCTTGAGCTAGAATCAAATGATTCTCCTCCTTCCACTTGGCCAGCACTTCATCAATATCAGGTGTGGCTTGATCTCTCTCTTGGAAATGTGTAGGTGGGGTGTGTTCAGACATGCAATGTGTTTTTGGGTTTGAACCATCCATCACACACTAGCTAAGGAATCTCTCTTTAGATTCCAACTCTATAATTCTCCTGGCTAGATCCTCTTGGAAGAACCTTTCTTGGAGGTCACCAGTGTCATCATGAGTAGGAGCAACCTCATCTTCTTCAAGGTTTTGAGAAAAACCTTGCTTTTCATCCTTCTTGCCCCATGATTCTACCATTTTCCCCCAATTTAGGATCTCAGAATTGGAATTTTGCTCCTATGAATAGGCAACAACTTTGTTTTCTCTAAGGTCTTAGGGCTCCTCCACAAGGTCTAGAAGTTCTATCTCTCTTTCACGAAGTAGCCTCATCTTAGCCTCTAAATATTCAATTTTCTTGGCTAGATTATCCTAAAAGAGTCTTTCTTGGAGGTCACCAACATCATCCTCTTCAAGGCTCCAGGTTGGTTCTTGGCATTCCTTCCTCCAACTCAGAATCTACACATCATGTTGAAAAACTTGGGGAGGCTGAGAAATGATAGGAAGAGACTATTGATGCACCAAAAGAGTCTCTAGAAGAGGGACATGCTAACTCATGGTATTCCCCCAATGGAATATTCATAATATAAGGAATTGAGAAGATTGATCTCCATGGGGGGTTTCTTAGATGCCCTTTGATGTTGGAAAGCCAGACGCACATGATTGAGAGTAGATGCATCAGATGAGCTAGAGTAAACAAGTGCTATTTGATAGAAAGGATTTGGTGCACAAGAGGGGGATTTCTTCAGAATAGGAGGGGGCACACAAGGCTGACTGCCTTGAATAAATGGATTTCTCCATTTTTCTACCTCCTCCTCCATGGATTACAAGGCCTAAGATTGCCTAAACAAACACTCCTCTTTATACATCAGCTCTTGCTAATATCCATACTACTCCTCCAGTCTGTTCATCTCCATCATCTACTTCTCAAACTCAAGGGCCACTTCCCTTATCATTATAGGGCAACTAGGAGGACTGCTTGGGGAGATGTCATAAAAAGGCTGAGCTTGATCAAAATTATAGGAAGGAAAACAAGGTCCATGATTTTGTGCAGAAGGATTATACATACAAAAGTGATTTCTTAATGGCACCAGAGCTGCTTAACCAGTTGATTCAACTCAGAGTTGCCATTAGTGTTGATGCAAAAGCCTCCAAAGGTTGGTTGGTTGAAGAACACACCAAGAATTCTTCAACTCTTTGGACACAACTTGTCCTAGTTGGTCCCATCGGGCATGCCAAAAATAGTTGACATAGTGGATTACACTCGAGTCAGGAGGCTGAGCTCCTACCTTTCCACACACAACAATGGAAACTCCCCTCTCACTTGTGGGACTGGCGAAGCTGGAGGGGAGAGTCTCTAAATAAGGGCTAGCTCCCTCTGATGTATCATTTAGGCCCTAGTTTTTCCTACTGCTATCAAATAAAATGAAAAAGGGGGGGATGAAAAGGGAGAGAGAGATACTGAAAATAGAACCTAAGCCTAAAAATGAAAAGGTGATACACCAAAAAAGTGTAAACCACTCAGGCCCAAACATACACTTTCCATCGAGAACCAGCTCCCATACACTTCATCTGACATGAGAAAACCTTCTCCATCAATGGGTTAGGGGTCTGTGGAGATATAGGGAGGAAATAATTGCTAGAGGCATTCTAGGACACACTACAATAGCCTATCCACTTCACCTATACTCCTCTTGGGATACTTCTAATAGACCTATAAAAGGAAACTCAAAAATGCACCAGACATGCTGAAATCATTCTACAAAAGCATTAAGAAAATGACTTAACACAAAATCAAGGCATAGACACATACTAAAGATGTAAAACTCAAAAGGGAGGTAAAAATGTTATGTTTTGATTCAAGGTAAAATTATGGTAGAGCTCTACTTTACAAGCCTAAGAGATTTTTGGGTAGAGTTTTGCCTTAAGGCTGAGAGTCGATCCCTTCTCAGAATGAGAAGTTTAAAATTTATAGAGAGATGAAGAGAACTTGGTATTTTCTAGAAAATATTTTGGCACCCTTTTCTGCCAATGGCCCATGTGCATTCTAAACCTTGGGAAGAGGAAGCCACTATTACTGATGTAATCCTTCAAAAGAGGCCTGATGAAACCATGTTGTACAATCACCAAAATTGACTTTAGCATTCAAGTATTAATGTAAGAACATGGCCATGCCTTTTTTCAACAAATAGACTATAGTTTGTCCCCTCATCAATGCCAATTAGATAAAATAGGTTGTGCCACTCATCTAGCAATAACTCACCTTCCCTTTGCCACTTGGACGCTTTGTCTTTTTTGCTCCTTGTCCTCTTCTTTCTCTCCTACCCCGGGTGCAATCCACTGCATCAACAAGAACTTTAAAGGATGAAAATGTACATGAATATCCTTTTTAAGATCAGATATGCAATGTGGAAACTCCATGTAAGCTCCTTTCATAGCCATCCCTATTTCAAATTCAAACTTCATTATTTGACCAATTAGGCCTAAAATCCTATATGTGCACATGGACTCTATATAACTTGAAAAAAACCATGAAACCTAAAAACAATAATGACATTAGACTTAAATAAACCTCTCTCATCATGATAGAGATGATTTTGATGAGAAAACTCTCACCATTCAGTCAACAGGGTGTACTAGGCCCACTTTGCTCCATTTTTCTCTAGACTGGCCATTTTTATTGATTTGGTAGGGGAACTTCTTGGAATATTTCTAAACAACTGATGATTTTGGGATGTATAAAAAGTCTCAATATTCAGTCTCCATTGATTGGATCCCATTGAGCTACCCTATACTTCATTTTTCATGCTTTTTTCCACAAAACCATGATTTTTACCCTGATCTAAACATATCCATATATTAAATTGGCATTTATGGAATCCTCTCTAAGTTTAATTGACATTTTAGGAGGTTTTACGTTAATCTATGGTGATTTAGTGGCAAGAAAATCAACTTTTTACAAAATTAGTTTTTTGAGGGTTTTGAAGCTAAATATTAAAAATGTTGATTCATGAAGTACATATCTCCAAATAAAAAATATTTCCATTTATTTATATCATATTGACCCCCATAACACCCATGAAAATATTGGCCTCCCATGGAAAATATGTGCAAAGTTATCACATCGAGGAAAACCACCTGTAGGGTTTTGCTTGCATTTTGGGCTACCTACACTCTTAACAATTTCTCATAAATTAAATCCCCTTAGATGACATAAATTTTTAATGTATTATAATTTAATAGTGGTAATCAAAACATACTAATAGTGTTTATCTAAACTCCTCACATCGTGAAATATAAGAACATATGAATAGGTGGCTTGGAAGGGTGTCTATAACTTTAGAAACTAAAAATCTTCACCAAGATGAAAATAAAATTTCCCCTACTTCTCAATTTCTTAAAACATTTATATCATTTTTACCATTCTATTAAAACACTCTAAGAGTCTTTCCTTCATTAAAAAGTCAAAATTGCCCTTTTGGCCTATATGCTTTTTTGCTTGAAAAAACCTGTATGAACATGGTTTGAATATAATTTAGAGTTTTTAAACTCTTTAAATTTCTTATGATAATGTAAAAAAATCATCCCATGATTTTAAAACTTTCACCTTGACTATGCAACCTCCATAGCACCTCAAAACACTACCTGCTCCAATGGTGACCTCGTATGGACATGTTGATGATTGTCACAAAACATAGAGAAATTACACTTTTAATATGTAATTTAAACTTATATTTATTATTCCTCAACTCATTATGATTCTACACAGAAAATTTAGGGTCTTAAATCCTCCTAGAGATGCTAGAATCTTCAAATCTCCTTCAAAATACCCCTTTTGTATGGTATGATCATTCATTTGACTGTGTGTTTTACCACCTTGGTTTGAACTAAAAAATGATTAAAATTCTTTATAATGTCATTAAATATTCCCCCTTTATAGTGTTTTAAAACTCTATGGTTAACTTTCATATCATGCTACCTCTTTATGACACTCTCTTCACAAAAATACTCAAAATGACTATATTTTCACTATTGTAGGCACATATTTCAAGAAAAATTAGGTATTTGGTAGGTATATTATCCTTATTGGTGATAAATATACCCTATTAACACCTTATAAATAGTATTCCATTCCCTTTATGGCTTTTTTTCTCCTCTAACAAGGTTTCTTGAGCCTTCACACAGCAACAGTCTGTATAACAGACCTGTACGTGCTTGTATTAGGGGGTAAACCTGAATGAATAGTTTATTTATGATTTATAAATCATGAAATTTTATTATTATAAATTATCAATTTCATTCGATAATATCATTTTGAATTTAAACCTCATTCTAGGCCCTTGTGCTTGAAAACTCTTGGATTGATTGTGCCTTGACTACAAATGTACGGTTATAGCATGCTCTTAGAACATATTGACTGAGATACTAAGTTTTTTGAGGTTAATTATATTTTAAACCATCATATTCATCATTATTTTATCCATTTAAACCTTCATTACTAAAAAGAGCACTACCTTCACTTGCTTGGAACCCTTGTTTGTTCATGACCTATGAGAGATAAAGTAAACCTTACTTAGTTGTAGGCTTAAGATTTTGAAGTGTATCATTACAGCACTGTGATACTTTGTATCATATCAATTAAATTTTAAACCAATTTATTCATTGTATTAACATTCAATATTATAAATACAATATCCTCATAATCTTAGACCTTGTATTAGGTTCTTGACTATGTTTTACCTCTTAATTGCCTTTATACAGACTATAATAGGGCTTTGAGGTGGCTTGACAAAAATATACTATGGAATTCATGACTACATAAGGTGTTTGTGAGATTTAAATTGATATCACATTAGCAACCTATGATCTTTAGGCTTCCATTTATAATACCACCTACTTGGCTATATGTCTCCTCCAATTATGGTTGTAGGTTAACTTTAGGGGTTTGTACAGATTGTCATGTCTTGATAAAAGCTTGGTCATGTATTATAAAATGTATAAAGACACTATTAGGCTCAAATAATCTTGAGATATCTCTTATTAGGTTCAAAAACTTCTCTTCCTTGAATGGATAATCTGGGATTGTATCTTGATTTCATCCTTAGCTACCCTAGTTGTAGCTTCTTAGGGAAAGGATTTTAGGTTTCATTTATTGGTTTAAGTCCTATCAAATTATCTAATTAAATTCTTAACCAGTGTCATAATAACCCTCATTTTACCATGAATTCATTAGGTCCTCCTCTAGTTCCAAAGGGTCTCAATACTTTTCAAAAGTCCCTAACTACTATAGATGACTATATAGGCCTGTAGGTGTTCTTTTATTACATGTAAATTAGCATTTAAGTAACAATCCATATTTTTTAATCTCCTAGTTGCACTTAACTAAGGTAAGTATTCTTTATTGACTCCAATTTTTACATCCTTTAGGTTCTCAACCCTTTTGAAAAGTGTGCTTGATTGAAAAATAAAACCCTACTTGGCTATAGGTGACCATCAAGTATAGGCATGTAGGTCATTTGTAGTGGCTCCTTCTTGATGGACAAAATGTAAAGTGTCATTGTTTATCTCCATGATATAATTATCACTTCACAACATTAATGACCTTATTGAAAATGTCAATCACCCTTTATACACACTCAAATCACCAATTTACCTTCTTTCTTGTACCCTAGCTCCTAAGGCTGGCTGTAGGTGACTGTAGGCTTGGATATAGGATAATTTTTTGTGTGTATTTGGCTACTAGTATCTTGATTCAATACCCTTATAGGTCTTATTTTGATTACCAAATATGATCAACACCTTGCCCAAAATTCAATCAACACTTTCCTAAGAACAATCATATCTCTCCTCAAACATGACTGTGTATATATATGATCCACGTACGAAATGTCCAAGTCTAACCTTAAGGAAGGCTCAAAAAACATGATTTTACCTTTAAGAAAACTTCATTGATATGATAGATAAGGTTATTTCATAAGACCATATCAAAAATCCTTTTCACTTTTTGAAGATGTCCTTTGTACATACTGATGTACTTAACTATACTTTCCTTTGTTGTAGGCTTTCATGTGAGAATAATACTAAGATTAAACATTCAAGGTTGCCTTAGGACCACCCTCATGAAGGCTTACTTCCATACATATGAATTACTTTATCTTATTTACCTTGAAGGAGGTTTCTCATTGAGATTGATGTATACTCATAATACAAGTACTTTATGATCACCCTTAATTGTGTACCCTATTGTAGATGTTCATTTTGACTATAATATGATGCTTTGTAGGTGATTATCCTCCATTTCATGATCATGGTGACATCCATTTATTTCTCTCTTAATGGTAACATGATGGAGATGGTGTGAGGATGGTATAAATGAAGGATGGTGTAAAAGTGAGGGAAATTCATGAAAGGAGGGTGAAAATGGAACAATAACAAAATGGAAATGCTCTGTATAGCAGTGAGATTTCTATGTACCTAGGGATATGATATATTAATGTATATGGGTTGATGGAGATGCCAACATGTGGCACACATCCCCTTAGTTAGTTATATGGGTACAATATATTAGGATAATAGAGTAACTTATGGAATTATTACATTGGGTAATGGTCAGCCTACAGTGGGATTAGGAGGTTACCCATCAATGGGTTAGATAGATGTCTATATATAGGATATTATTATCATGGTAAAGATATCAAGTAGGCATTGAGACCTCTATGGTAAGAGGATATTGGAGGTTGTCCCCTCGAAGAGACATTGTGGAGTTTTTCCTTCCTAAAGGAGTATTATATGGTGTTTCGCTACCTTAAGGGTATTTCTACATATATTGAATATCAAGATCATTACAAGTGGTATCAGAGCTTCGATTTGGAAAATTTGTGTGGAGAAAAACCCTAGTTTTTTCAATCAGAAATAACTTTTGATTGGTTGCAAATTTTTCCACAATTTTTTTACTAGATATGGAGAATATTTCAAATAAGTCACAGTAAACAAATAGAGATTTTTTTATTATTTTTGAGGGAGTTATTTTTATTTTAGGATTTATAATAATTTTTATATGTCTTCTAAAAAATAAGGAATTTTTATTCTAAACTTTTAATGGAGATATAAGAAGATATAAGAAAAGCACAATCAAAATTTTAGAATTTTTTGAGTTGTTTTGAGTGAATTTCAGCGATTGTATGGTTTTTCATATATTCAATCTACAAATCAAAATTTGTGAAATTTTTTCACAAAATTTTTCCTAAGGTTCCAATATCATAAGAGGAAGTGACATTAAAAATTTCAAACTTTTTGGATTAGTTTTGTATGAGTTATTGGCATTTTAGGGTTTCATGAACCCTAAATTTTTTTATGGATCATGGAGTTGCAAAAAATTTTAGGGGAAGATGATGTTGATACTAGATAATGGTGGCTCATTTTTAAGGAGAATAATACTAAGGAAATTTTTTGGAAACTATAATTATCTCTTTCTTTCTTTGGGCCTGCACGACATTGGTGGTCTAATCAATTGAGCTTTGTGCAACAATATTCTTCATGGGAAATAATGGAACAACTCTTCCTAGATCGATGGGGTATAAAATAAAAAGAGGATGTAGAAGAGGAAGAAAAAAATGATGATAAATAAGAATTAAAATAAGAAGAAGAAGAAGAAGAAGAAGAAGAGAAGGGTTCAAATAATTTGGCTCCAAATAAATTTGAGTCAATTTTTCAATTTCATGGATGCATTTAAAAGAAGAAGGTGGTTGTGTTCATAAACCCTACTAGCAAGTATAAATTCATTAACATGAATGTGGCCAAGCATATACATGTTCAAGAAAATAATATCAAATAGGTTCAAGTAGATGGTAAGAATATTTCAATGTTTTAAAATCTGAAGCTCATTATGGAAAAATATGTTTTACATTCAGATTTTTATGCTTTGGATATGGATGATGTGGATATAGTTCTTGGATATCCATGGTTAGAGACTTTGGGAATAATTAATACTAATTTTAATAAAAAGTTCACAAAGTTTTGGTATAAGAAAAAGAAGATCACTTTACAAGATATCATAGTGAAAAAGGCACCAATAACAATCCAGGTAGATCATGAGGATGAGATTGAAACAGGTGATGAAGATCACGATCAAGATTCAGATTATATAGATAAAGACACACTACAAATGAACACTTCACCTACTCAAGAGACAAAGAAGGAAAAGGTGGAAGAGGTAGAAGAAAAGGTGGATAAGGTCAAAGTATTGGAAAAAGTTGAGGTATATAGACACCCACATCATCATGAGAGGAAACAATCATAGAACCAGATGAGGAAGTGTCATAACAACAATCATTTTTTCTATATAGGAAATAAAATTTCTAATCATTATGGATATGCATGTAATCCAAAGAAAAAATACTATGGCACAGGGAATGAATGTGGAAATCACTATGACTATGCATGGAAGAATACCTATTATGGTCATGGTTGGAATCAGAGTAGCATAGCAGAATATGGTACATGGAATAAAAAGAGGAATAATTATGCTTGGACACCAAAGCAGTATAATTATGATCGTGAACAAAATCAGAGGAGCATAATGGAATTTAGAAACAAGCTTGGAGAGCTATCACCTACCAAGATCACATATGGATGGCTAGATAATCGAGATTGGAGACAAGTGTGCAATGATTTGAAGCACACTCATTATTTGGTTTCTTCTTATGTTTTAGGGATGAAACATGTCAAGGAGGGAAGTAATGTTATGTACCTAGGTATATGATATATTAATGTATATGGGTTAATGGAGATGCTAACATGTCGCACACATCCCCTTAGTTAGCTATATGGGTACAATATATTAGGATAATAGAGTAACTTATAGAATTAGTACATTGGGTAATGGTTGGCCTACAGTGGGATTAGGAGGTTACCCATCCATGGGTTAGATATATGTCTATTTATAGGAGATGATTATCATGGTAAAGATATCAAGAAGGCATTGAGTCTTTAATGGTAAGAGGATATTAGAGGTTTTCCCCTCGAAGAGACATTGTGGAGTTATTCCTTCCTAAAGGAGTATTATATGGTGTTTCCCTACCTTAAGGGTATTTCTGAATATACTGAATATCAAGATCATTACAAATATGGGGTGAATGAGATGGAGATGGGAAAGGAGAACCTATAAGCATGATAAAATCAAGGTAAGGAGTTGCACATGGACATATGATCATCATTACACCTAACTTTGGATGCTATTGGAGGAGAGCCATAAGCTGAGAAGGAATCATAGTTTTCTCCAAAAAACCTTAAAATATGCAAAATTCCTTAACCTATGCTAAAATAGGCCCTTTTGAGAGACATGAGAGAATGTAAATAGGCTAATAAATGGATATATTAGAGAATTTATTAGAAAAAACATGATAAAACGTGATATAAACCCTGTAAACATAAAGTCATGAAAATTTGAGGTTACCTTCTTCCTCTATGACTGTACAACTTCTTCTTGAAAACATGTTATAATGCAAATTTTAATTAGATATGTTTATGAGATTTTATGAACCCTAAAATGCATGAATAACAACTAAAAGAGGCCATGGAGAGGTATCTTAAGTCCATAATATTTTGGAACAACTTGAATTTTCATGAAACTCGGCTTAGGTGAGGATAAACTGAAGAAAATTGGTTAACTTCCTGGTTACAAAGATGAATATATTTTCTTGATTTAAAATTGATGGTTCATGATCATGAATAATCCAATTTAAAAACCACCTAATTCATGAGGAATCCCTGAGTCTAGTTTTTACACCCCAAAATTTAGACCTTCATCTTCCTTCAATAGATTGTACCATCAGAAAACCTATAAGTAGGTCACTTTGTGCAAAGAAAGAGATTGTATGGAGGTGAATAGTTTTTGGCCTATAGGTCTTCAAATCACCATGAAATTACTAATGGAGATTCACTATGCCATGTTCTTAAAAAATATCTACTGTAGATGTGTGGAATCTATATGGATCCATACTATGCTCTTGAAAAGTGAAGGAAATGGCCTCTTTTTTTATCTTTTAAAGCTAAGTGAATCTTTTCTACGAGCCAGGTACTATTGGCCTACTCTATTTCAAGATGCATACACTTGGGTACGTAGGTGTGAGTTATGTCAATAGTTTGTTGGGAAATCTAAGTTGGCCACATTACCTCTCAAGTTGGTGGTGATTGAAGAGCCTTTTCAACAATGGGGTATTGATTTCATTGGTGCTATAAACCCATCCTCAAGTGCTGGACATGACTATGTTCTCATTGTGATAGACTATTTTACCAAGTGGGTGGAAGCCATTCTAGTCAAGCATGCTACTTCAAAAGTGGTATGTAATTTCCTCAAGGAAAATATTATTTCCCAATTTGGAGTCCCAACCAAGATTATAATAGACAATGCTACTTATTTCTCTTCTCGTGAAGTTACCAAGTTTTGCTACTAGTATGGGATTTTTCTCTCCCACTCCTCTGACTATTATCTGTAAGGAAATGGTCAAGTAAAACCAAGCAACAAGAATTTGGTTACCATTATCAAGAAATTGGTAGATGACAATCAGAGAACCTAGCATAAAGCATTATTTGATGCTTTATGGGTGGACAAGATTACACCCAAGAGGTCAATAGGTATGTCACCATTTTAAATTTTGTATGGTTTGAATGCAGAGATACCAATCATCATAGAACTATCATCACTAAAGTTGGCAAATGTAGTCAAAGATCAAACTTTTGAAAATTGTATTGACAAGAGGATCATGTGCTTGACTGAACTAGAAGAGTAGTGAACTATGGTGGTGGACTATATTGCTACACATCAAAATTTGCTAAATAAAATTTTCAACTAGAAAGCAAGGATTCATGATTTTCATATTGGATATCAAGTCTTGTTGTGAGATAAGAGGTGAGAGCCAAAAGGAATGCATGGAAAATTTGATTCCTTGTGGAGAGGTCCATTTTCCATTCATCAAATCAATGGTGAGAATAGTTTCTTGCTAAAATATCAAGATGGAACACCATTCTCACTGCCTCACAGTGGGAAGCATTTGAAGCACTTTAATCCTTGAAGTATTAGATAAGTCCATTTGTACATATGTATATTCTTTGTTTATTTTGTGTTGTTCATTTGATTTTTTGGTGTTTTTCTTTTTTTTTGGGTGTCATGACTCCATAGCCCAATGGCATAGATGAAGGCACTTAGAGTCTAGATTTTACTCCCTCAAATCATTTTAAAATACAATCAATGGAAGTTTCCCAACTGGAGCTAGTTGTTGTTCCCAAAATTAGTCACTCATTTTTGTGGACAACTTGTTAACCATTTTCATCCTGCAGGCCAAAAATGGTCTCTTTCTTTCTCAAAAAATATTTTGAGCAGTCAAGTTATTCAATTACACAAGCCTTTTTAGCTAAGGAAATCATAGGTTCAAAATGTGGGATTTCACAAGGAAAAATTCCAAAACACTTAAGGCATTTCCTAAAAAATTGATAAGGTTCAACCAAATGGTTCAATGTTGAGTTTCAATCAAAATTGTTCAATGACGGGGTTCAATAATATGAAATAAACCATTGAACCATTGAACTTCACTTCAAAAAGGTTCAAAGATTCAAAAGGTTCCAGGTTCAAGGTTCAAAGGTTTGAGTGGATGGTTTAAGTGGAAGACTCCAGAAAAAGGTTTAACCAAAAGGTTCAAATAGTTGGTTCAATGATAGATTGAAATTATAAGAAGAGCAAGTGAACGTAACTCTTTGAAAAACATAAAATATTGAACCGTTGAACCGTTGAATAGTTGAACCATTGAACCATTAAACTGGTGAACTTAAAAAGGTTCAATGTTCAAGGTTCAAAATGGTTCAAGTGACCAGTGATGTCCCCATGGACGTCAAATTTAGGGTAATGAAATAACCATTGATTTTCAAAAGATGCAGACCTGGGAAGAAACTCAATAATCTATTGAGGAAGGAGCTGAAGGAGCCAGCAAAAGGTGAGAAGATAGCCCTAAGAGATTAGATCATCAGGAAGAGAAAAAATGTAGCAAGGAAAGAGGGAATAAAATGGAGAATCTAGAAGCATTGGTGGGAGAGTTATTCTAGTAGGTGGAACAGTCCACCAGGTGGATATCAGAGAGCACAAGCATTTAATGGCATAGCCTATTTTTCTTCATTTGATTAAAGATGAGTGGACAATCATGTAAGTATCATAAATAAGAGTGGCCTTGCCTTTCAAAGGACCAGGTAACCCATGCTTTAGAGGAGACATTTGATATGATTCAAATGCTAAAGTCAAGACTGGTAACTTGCTCCAGCATGGCCCCTACACAGAACTTCCTCTTTCCAATGCATTCAATGTAGCATGGGCCATTTTGTGAAAACAAGTGTCAAAGTCTTTCTTTGGATGCTATATATTGTAATCTCTTAGTTTATAGAAGGGATATCTCTCAGTTATTAGAAGCAAAACTCTACCCAAATTGAAAAGCATTTTTGAGACTTTGAGCTCAGATTGTTAATCATATTTTATCAGGTGAATGACAAAGCAAGTGACCTTTTAGACTTTGTGTTGAAATAACTTGTGTTATGTAGAAAATTATTCTTATGTCTTTTTCCTAAATACAGTCTTATCCATTTGATCAAGTAAGCAGAGCAAGTGAAAATAATCTGGAAGATATCCTGAAGTCGATTATGGAAGACTTTGTGCTACCATAATTGTCTTTAATTTGTGTGTTTTGTGTTTTAGTGTAAATGATATTGGAAAGTCTTGAACTACTTTTATCCTTTGTAATCATATACTCTATTGTAGTTTTTGGTGGAGACTTTGGGCTTCACTTCATTATATTGTGATACTTTTTCTTAAATCAGTAGGAGAAGAAATGAAAGACTTTGTGCTTTTGTGGGTTTCTTGTGGATCCAGTTATTATCTGGGAATTTTTCTTGTTGTTTCATGGGCATCATTTCTAAAAAAAGAGAAATGGATTTAGTTATTACATAGGAGTCTTCCTTTACTTTGTGAACATCATTTCTAAAAAAAGAGAAATGGATGGTATGACCTCACCCCTGAGTCTATTTTCAGTTTATATTAGTTTATAGTAGTTTATAGGGAACCTCCCCTTGCTGAGAGGAGAGATTTATCTCATTATTTTATGGTATATAAAATGATTTTTCCTTCAGTTAGTTGATGACAAAATATTCACCCAACAAAACCTAAGCCTTATAATACACCCCTAACAAACCAATCTATCATCTCTCCACCTCCTATTAAACAAATATGAACCTCTAATAACCCTCAACTTCTCAATCAACCAAATCATCCACCACCTCACCAACCAAACCTTTCAATACTCTTGGTGTGTTCCCTACTCAAATTTTAGTTCACCCATTCTTGAAAGTAGACTTAACTTCACCCAAGCCTATACCTAGGTCTTGACCCACACCAACCAAGAAGATGAAAGAATCAAAAGGACACATGACTAAGCCTTTACCTTCCTCTACCTTGATTTCTATCTTAGGGCCTCACCCTTCCACTTTGATTAAAAATAAAACCCCCTTCAATATATGTTTCCCACTACCATTGATTACACCAGCACATTTATTAGTTGATGCACTAGTCCTTCCTAGATCATAACTAGTCAAACCACCAAATTTAGTTGCGCTAACTATTGACATATCAGACCAAAACCATCAACTAGAAACACCACCTTATCCAAACCATCTCTTACCACACCTATTACCATTAACACACCCATATTATCAACCAAAACCACAATCCCTAAACCTTTATTACCTCTAGAATAATCCTATATGACCATCCTTCAAAGATTAGTGTAGACCTCTTACCTCACATTACCTTCCATCAGACCTTTTGATCCTCTTGGTTGGAAGCCAACCTGGTACAATGACCATCAAATCTTATCCTATCATAAGATACATGGGCATGACATAGAGAATTGGAAATCACTCCATTCCATTATCCACCAACTCTATGATGAGGATGATATTTTGGTAGATGATCTTCCACTAATTTCTCCACCATTGAAACTAACAATTGGCCACCAACATATTCTTAATCCCCCACTCTCACCTTAGAGTGATAAAGAATCTACCCAACCCCCCATCACACCTTCCCCCTTTATCCATACCATTAATATGGTCACATGATCACAAAAAAAAGATAAATGGATAGAAAAAACATCCATTCCATGGACATACCCACCAACCCACCCTATACCAAACCAAACCCAAACCTCGATGTCTACAGTTAAGCCCAAAGTCACTATCTTAGGCATATTAGAGCCTAACCCCTATGAATCCATCAAGAGAGTCATCCTTAAACAACTCCACCAAACCCCCACTAAAATTAACCTTTATGATCTCATTTCCACCTCACCTCACCATCATTAGGCCATGATCAAGGCTATACAGGCATTAAAGTCAGACGAGGGGATTCCCAACCCATAAAAGCCTTCATTTGAGCTCTCCAACTCTCCACCCTTATCACCTTCAAAGACTTAGAGATCCATTTTATCCACCTTGAAGACCTAGATCCCCCTCTATTTATTAGGCCCCACATCAACCAAACCCACATCAAATTGGTTATGATCGATGGTGGAGCTAATATCAACATTATCTCTTCCCATGCCTATGAGCAACTCAAGCTATCAAATAATGTTATGTCTAAAAATTTAACCATCCTTAGATATTTTAAAAACACTATGACCATTACCTTGGGGTCCTTCATCCTTCATATTTGACTAGGACCTCACATGCTCCTCAAACTCTTCTGTGTAGTCAAAGGTGAATTCTAGTACAATGTCTTAGTAGGGAGACCTTAGATTCAGGCCATGGGATGTGTACCTTCCACCCTCCATCATTGTGTCAATTTTGAACATGATGTTCTTGTTACTACCATACAAGCTGACCCTAGCTCTTTTTAAGCATGCAATATGACCTACCAACCTAATGACATTCTTCTACCTTCATTCAAAGCAACCACCATCAAGCCCTCACCCACAGAAGCCAAACCCACTACTTCTTCCTCTTCCATTGAGGCATCTACTAGATCTTCTATCCCCATATACTAGATACCCATCATTGATCCTTTGGAACCTACCACCTAATGGCTCACCCTTGGATAATACCATCTCCTCACCCTTGATTCCCTCCTCATTCCCCAAGAATAAATGAAACTCAACCACCAATTGGGTTATGACCCTAACAATAGAACCATGTACCCCTTGGGGCCTTTGAGCTATCAAAGCCACTTTATTTATGGGATAATTGACAATACACTTAACACTACCATCACTCCCTCTCCACCTCAACCATTCACCTTCACCTTCTTTTATTTGGACAATCTAGACTTCACCAAACTATACCTTCATAGGGATGCCTGAAAGGGATTCACTTTAGGATGATATAAGCATGGCCCACACACATTAACCTTGATTGAGAACTGAAAGTCTCATGAGAATCATGGCCTTATATTCATTCTACCCAATAAGAATAAATCCAAACAAACTACCCCTATCATTTTTGAAGGAGAAACCCCTTCCTCACCAACACCCCCTTAACTTGTGGGTGAGGATGAAGACATTATCCCACCCAAATATTTTTCTACATGGTTACCCTCAGCTCCTTGACTTATCAAAAGGAAGGGGCATCCATATTCATCCCTTTGACCCATGTTGAACTTGTGGGAGATGACTCTCTTACCATTACCACTATTTAGTGTCAAGATGATGATGTTATTCTCACCTACCTTGGTGTACCATATTCTTTCATCCATGAATATTTACCTCTAAAAGCCTAAACCATGTTAAATTAATCTACCATAAACATTGACATAGGCACTCCAAATAACCCCCATATCATCAAACTTGGCCAAAATCTCACCTATGAGGAACTACAAGACTTCTCTACCTTCCTTCAACACTACAGTATTGCATTCACCTAGTCATCTACCAACACACATAGTATCGACCCAGCCATCACTACCCATAACATTGTAACTAATCATGATGCCAAACTTGTCAAATAGAAACTTTGTTGAATGTACCCTCATAGAGCTCTCCTTTTCAAAGAAGAGCTTCAATTCCTCCTTTCCATAAACTTTATTCAACCCATCGATTATCCCCAATGGGTTTTGAATATTATACCTATCACTAAAGCCATATGGGGACTAATTACCTATGTGTACCTTTGTGACCTCAACCTCACCTACCCAAAGGATGAATTTCCTCTACCTAGCATTGACCAACTTGATGATCTTACAATAGGCCATGATATGTTGTCTTTCATAGATGGATTCTTGGGTTATAATCAAATTTTGATTGCCCTTAAAAATCAGCACAAAACTACCTTTATCACCCCATGGGGGACTTCCTATTATAGAGTCATGCCCTTGAGTCTTAAGAACACTGGTGTAACCTACCAACATGTCATGACCTATATTTTCCACAACTTTATCTATACAATCATTAAAGACTATGTGGATGACCTTCTCAAGAAGTCTAAGCTTCAAAAACACCATTAAACTATTCTCAAGATTATCTTTGAGTGACTTATCCACTATCACATCTACCTCAATCCCAAAAAATGTATTTTTAAGGTCTTGTCAAGCAAACTTCTTAGCTTTATCATGTCCCTTCAAGGAATCAAATTTGATCCAGCCAAAATCAAAGCTATCTTCGAGATGCTACCTCCAACCAACCTTAAAAAATCCATAGTTTACAAGGGAAACTTCAATCCATTTGTTGTTTCATCTCTTAGATCTTTGATCGATGTCAGCCCTTCCACTACCTCCTAAAAAAATATGTCTCTTTTAAGTGGAATGTCGATTATCAAAAGGCCTTTGATACACTGAAAGAGTACCTACTATCTCCACTTGTCCTTACACCTCTTAAGGATGGCCAACCTTTCTACCTCTATATCTCTACCATAGACCACTCCCTAGGGGCGATGTTTGCCCATCAGGATGAATAACATAAAGAGTAAGCTATATATTACATTAGCCACACATTTTTATAATATGAGACTTGGTACACACATATCAAAAAAATGTGTTGGATTTAGTCTTTGTGGCCACCAAATTTTGACACAACTTTCTTAACCACAAAACTTTTGTCATACCTAATACTAACCCCCTCAAATACATGCACTCTAAACCATACCAAAACCAACATATGGTTAAGTGGCTCATGCTTTTAACTAAGTTTAATAATGAGTTCATCCAAAAAAATCAATCAAGGGGCAAGTAATAGCTGACCACCTAGCCATGGTACCCCTAGCAAACAATCAACCTCCCCTTCTTGAATTTTCAAATGAGTCAATCATAAGTCTATCTCAAGAAGATTTCACCAATCACATTACCATGTTTTTTTATGGTTCCAAATGTTAGCATGGTAGAGGTGCCACATCATCCTTATCCACCTTATCAGTGAACCACTTCACTTATCATTTGAAATCAACTTCAAATGCACAAATAATGTGGTTGAGTATGAATCCCTAGTAATAGGTCTTAACACTAACCTAGCTTTGGGAGTTAAAATAATCAATATCTTTGGGGACTCCCAGTTTGTGGTCAACCAAGTCAATGACATTTACCAATTTAAGAATGAAATGATGCAACTATATATACAACTCATCACATAACTCTTAACCTCATTCAAACACTACAATATTCAAACCACCCCTTGGTCTACCAACAAGTTTTTTGATACCATGGCTTCTCTTACCTCTATGGGGGTCACTTTAGTGGCCTCATTATGGCCAAGCCTACCCTTAACCAAGATTATTGTGATTATGTGAAAAATTGTGTCAAATGTCAACAACATACTAATTTACATCACACACCTAGTAATAGTCTTCATGTTTCTACAGACTTTTGGCCTTTTTCATAATGGGTTCTAGACCTTATTAGTTAAATCAATCCCCACTCTTCATAATGACATCATTCTATCATTATCATAATTGAATATTTCACCAAATGGGTGGAATTTATTCCCTTTATCTCGACAAAAGCTAAAAATATTATTTAATTCATCACCCACCATATCATATGTCAATTTGGTGTTCCCCATAAGATCATCACCAGTAATGTCAAATCCTTCAAAAACAAAAAAATTCAAGGCCTTTGTGACATATTTAGTATTAATATTAGCTTTTCATCACCTTATCACCCACAAACAAATGGATAAGCCAAATCCTCTAACAAAACCCTTAATAATATGCTTGCCAAAATGGTCAATGCCTTAGGTTAGGATTGGGCTACAAGTAAATAGCAAAATTAAAAGCAAAAGTAAGAGCAAAATAATTTTGAAAGCTACAATCAACTTTCATAACAATAGTAATCTTGAAAAGCTACAATCAGCTATCTTTAGTAGACTTCTCACATTAATCAGTTTATACTTTATATATGGACATAGAATTGTTTACACTACCTCTTTTGACACATATAGAAAAGGCATACTAGTCTTGATAATGGCTCTAGTTTCACCCATTCTCCCTCCACATATCATATGCATGGGATTATAAGCTTACTTGACACAATGTTATCAGGGTCCTTATCTATCAACCTAAGCATGCTAATACAAAGTATCTAAAAGGATTAATTTTACTAAGCCAACCCAATTTTGGGTTTCATGTCGATCTTTACCAATGAAAAGGCATCATTATCTTTCTCTTATCTTTTATTAGTTTATATAAGCTTATCACTATGAACATGAACAATAAACATCACATCAAAAGCATGAACATCATGAGCTATGCCATCAAGAAAAAACATCTATTCATCAATGAGTCAAACACAATGTCAACATATCATACAAACCATGAACATCAATCACATCATAACCCATAAGCATGTCATTACTCCATCAATAGTATAAACCAAACAAGCTGACCAAAATATCAAGGCATATACCATTTTCCATTTCACCCATATAACCATAAATAAATCCATAACATGTATCCATCCATAACATATTCTATCATAACCATGAGCATAATTAGAACATCACATGCCTAAACTACTAAGTCAAATAACCATAACCATGAGTATCCATGACCATAAATCACAAGCTTGAACATCACATAAATTATAGGCATCCTTCATATATAAAACATTGTAAACATACATCATATACATCAAATCATCAAAAAATAATACATGTCACAATGTGTCAGCTCTCTCTCAAAACATATACATCTCACTACATGAGCATGTAGGTTGGTATCAAAATAATACATCAAAATAACAAATCCCAAATCATGGGCCTACACCACTACCACTGGCCCCATCTGTGCCTATACCTATACCTAGTGGTGGTCCCCCTAGTACCCCTCCCTATCCAACTATGGAATCCCACTACCCTAAAGTACCCATCGATGGCCCACCATCCAAGCTTGTTGTCTAATATACATACCTCATATCTTGGGACAACTAGTCTAATACCATCACCTCATAATAGTAACTAGATAACATGCTCAAGGCACTATGTTTGGTGGCCCTCTTACTATGATTGCACTTGTCTCATCCCTCTACCTAATTAGATATCTCAAACTTATAATAGTGGTGAGCTAACCCTACAATTATTGAATTTGGCCCTATAGTGTGACCACCTATCCTTATAATGTAGCCACCTATCCCTATAAGCTAATAACCTGGGCCTATGCTATGACAAGTGATATTGCTGCCTATCTATCTCTTTTTCCCTGATCCAGTGCTTAGGCCAAATCTACAGCCATGGGCTGCTAACCCCCATCACCCCATCTAAATTTTTCCATAGCATACCTACCCTGGGACTAGGCCACATAACTATCATCAATGCCTCCATCATCAATAGGAGCCCTCACCAATAACTCCTCAAAATTAGGCACAACTTCCTATGGCTAAGGTGTAGGTAGCATAAACTCTACCTCCTCTCTCCCATACTTGGGAAAATAAGGTGGGATCCCCTAAAAAATCTTGAACTATCTCTGCACATGATCAAATGGGAGAAGCTCATCCTCACCTTCCATATGGTTATATATCCACCACCAACTCTACAAACCTAAAGTGTGATATCCTAGCCCTACCCACTATTTCCACCTAATGTAGGGCCTCCATATCATGTCTCCAACTACCAGGCCATCTAATGCCCCTTGGAACCACTCAATGTCTCTAGATCCTTTGTCTACCCCTATTGTTATGCAAACTAATTATCCAGTGAATACTAGATTCTTAAGTTTGATTAACATTAATTATCAACCTAGGGTGTGCATGCATTTCAAGGATGTCAGCACTATATATGAATTATTAATTCAAAAATCAACTTATTTTTACTAGTTGTAGTATAATGAACTTATATTAAATTCACCATATAGTTATGCTTTAAAAGCTTATGAAAATAAAAATATGGAAATACTTCACATGGATGAATCACATATGCATCACACTTACATAATCAAACTAATAATAAAATAAACTTACACAATACATTAAAGCTAAGGAGGGTTAGGATATTCACTATAACTCCTTCTAAGGGGGCCATTCCTCATTCAGAACTGAGTTTCAATCCTTCTCCAAGAGAATTCAAAAACTTGTTACAAAATCAATCTTTTCATTACTCAATTCTATAGCAACTATATATTACTACAAGAAGTTATAATATTTAGAGTGCATTGTTGTAATTTAAATAATTTTGATATTATCTATTCCAATTAACTAACTCCTAATATGATCTAGGTTTTTCCATTAAATACAGAAGGCAGTTTATTAACTCTTAACCAAAGATACCAAACTTGGAAAAATACAAATACTTTAGAAACTACCCCAGTCAGCCTTTAAGTGGTTAGTAACTGAAGTTACTTGTTTTAATCTTGACTGGGTTAAAGACAAAGTATACTATTTTTTTGTTTTATTTCTTTTTGTCTCTTTCTCATTATCCTTGTCTTTCTCATTTTTGGCAACACATCTAATATTTTATTGTATATAGGGAATTCATACAACTATGATTCTTTCCAATCATCCATTTAGTTCCCAAGATAGTTGGATATGTCCTTAAAATCTGATCAATAATAACTCTATTTTGCATAGTGGATATAGGTGAAGCCTATAGTTTCTATAGGCACTCTACAGTGGCTACAAACAACTTGTAGGTGAAGCCTATAGTTGTTGTGGTCACTCTACAATGGCTGCAAGTAACCTATAGGTGAAGCTTATAGTTATTTCAAGTAACCTATAGTGGCTACAGCCTATCAAAATTATGTATCCTTATATGACCCTTCAAATGCTTGTTAAATAAAGTCACATAAATATAATTCAATTAGGGAAAAAACATCAATAATTCATAACATATATATATATATATATATATATATATATATATATATATATCAATGTACACACAATATCATAACTTCATTCATTTGCATAAGTCATGGATATTTATGGTATTTACATGGAAAAATACATATACTAAGTATGGATGAGGATATAAAGGTAAGTAATTGGTGGCCTCATCACACCCCTTACTTAACCTCTTACTTGACATTGAACAAGCCTTGGTTGCATTCTAAAACCACAAAATTTTCTAAAGTCTAGGGGTTCAGGGTAGCTTGACCCTTCAAGGATGTAGAAACCTTTAGCATTATCAATGTGTTCCCATCTTTTCTTCTCTACCTCTCTGTTGGTTGGAAATTTTCCTTCCTAGTCAAGAATTAGGAACCAAAATATAGGGGTTGAAACATCAATCCCAACCATTATATTCTCCACTTTCTAACAAATTCAATATACAAGTATACTTTGTGAATGGCCTCCAAAAGGTTTTGAGAGGAGTATTGTTCCTTTATTTTCAAGGCATCTAAGAGTTCATCCCATCTGTGAGATCAAAAAATAAAAACTTGCTTGTCATCTCCTTCCATAAGACTCAAATAATGATTTTGAATTTCTACCTATTATTTGATAACCCATTCCTATGGAGCATTTGTGTTGATAAAGGAAATCCACTCATCTATTAAACTTTCTTGGTTACTAGATTCACCCTTGATCATCAGAGTGACTTTTTTCTCTTATTCATGATATTCTTCTAATTTTTTTCTTCTTCATGTTTCATTCAAAACATATGAAGAAAATGCATTTAACAAGACATCTCCCAAGTAGATGTTTGGATTCCATATTGGTGGATTTAAAACTCACTTAACTGAGCTTGGAGGTTAGGATCAACATGTATATATGCTACAAAGAAATATCTAGGGTCAAAAACCATATAAGACTAATCATTATAGATCCTGTCATATCTGAACTTAAGCCATCTCTCTTCTAAGTACACAACATACATCGTAGAAGGTTGCCTACACTCCATCAATATTTTAGTGGTTTCATGCATTTTACCAATCTTTTCCTTCAAACAACTAATCATAGAGTAAAAAAATTCCATTTTTTCTTGTAATTCATCATGTTATTCTTTTGATTCAACATATTCCTTAAATCTTTGTACCAATTCTCTATGGTAAGCTTCATTATCACTAAATTTTTCCTTCAAAAAAATCAAATATCATCGGTCTCCACTAGCCTAGTGGCTAAGAAATCCACATCATTAACCTATTATAGTATAAAAAGGTACCAAAAACATAGTATAATCTATTGTAGGTGCTTCTATAGCCAAGGTAAATGAAGTTGTTATAGGTTCTTCCATGGAAGCTACTATAGATTTATCCACCAACTTTTCTCTATGCATGGAAGGCTCTACAAATTTTGCTATGCCTAGAAGTGTTTCAATGCCTCTCTTTCCTTTCAATTCTACCGTCTCATTCCTTAGTCTATATATTTCTTTCATAGCTTATTCTAATGTCTAGAACTCCTAGGTATGAGGAAGTATTTCTTGTTCTGCTTCTTTTTCTATAGTATCTTCTTCAACAAATTCCTCTTCTATTGCATGTTGATCTACCATTCTTAATTCTTCTTCTATATACCGAATGTCTTTGAGGAGATCAATGTCCTCCTCAGTGAATCTAGATGGCTAAGGTGATTGTTCTTATTTTGCCTTTCCAGATTCTTTATCAGTAGACCATACTTCAATTTCAAACCCATCAAGGGTCTTCTAAACCCTAATCTCTTTGGTTTTTCATCATCACTAATATATTTGGTTAAGGAGGTTGTAGTGGTCTTTTGTTTCTTAATTCTTTGAGATCTCCTAGGAAGAGGTCTCCTTTTTGACACAATATGTTTCTTTTCTTTAGTTTTCATTTTCCTTTAAGGAGGGATGACTTATGAAACTTTTTCTTCTTGTGTATTTGCTAATATAAGAACCTTCTCCTATCCTAAAAGAGCCATGGTGGAGGAATCAATATATGGTGAGGAAATAATGGGATAAGGAATATGTTGTTGTGGACTTTCCTCCTCTATATTGGAAGGAGGTAGGACTAGTTTCCTTCTCTTTTTGTTGCCCGTAGCAATCTCAGATGGACCCTCATTTGCTATGAGATGGTAAGTAGCATTAGTTCCCACAACATTTTATATAATTTTTTGGGCTTTCTCTATAGCAGATTCCTTCTCATTAATGCCCTCTTCTTGTTGAGGTTCATTATTTTCTAGGGCTAGAAATTGTTCCCAATTTAGATTAGGCCTAATAAATTTTACTCCTTGTTTAGTTATTATCCATATTAGGTAATGATGGGATAGGGATATTTTAATACCCTTTTGGTATTCTTTGGACATCCTTTTTAAAATATTCCATAATAAATTTAGAACATTAATGGTTTTGTTATGCCTTAAGTGATTTAGAAACCTAAATTGAAGAGTGTAAATTAGGGAATACCTTCCTTCATAGGTCATGTATCTGATGATGTATGATGTTATCTCCCTCCATGATGTAGGTAACCTAAGTCTCTCCAAACCTCCTTTTTTTAATACTAATCTTTCATTTTCCTGATAAAACTATTGTTTGGCTTCTTAGTCATTGGGTTTATCTTACCAGTTGTTTAGCTCACCAAGTCTTCAGTGACTGGGAATATGATGCCATGTATAGTGGCTTGGTTTCCATCAAATTAACTTGAAAATTCACTAGAAATAAGCTCTTAAAAATGTTACAACTTCTTAAAATAAATGGTCTAACTAGTTCTATTGAAGACATCCCAATTGGCTTGGTCTCCCTGAAGTTACCTATGATCAGTGGGTTATCTCCTCACAACTACGCTCCCATCTTGCTAAATTCAACTTCTTTGTCAATAATTTCAACCAATAAATAGAAACACACTCTATTTTGCCTATGGAAATTTTCATGTAGCAAAGCAGGGTTTTGTTCAACAATGGCAGATGTGAGGTAGTAGGTTGTAGGGTTCTAAGTTATGGCATGTTGTATTTTTACGTGAATGGTTATACTTGCAAGGGAAAAGTAATGAAATTGATTTCTTTTCCTACATGATATTATGACATCCTTATGGCATCTAATATCACATGTATGGTTCCCATAGTGCATGGTATTCTCACCTGCAACATCATCCCCCCCCCACTTTTAGCTGTCACATGGCCTTAGGTGACATGGAGTGAATAAGAAGGAAAGGATAAAATAGGGTCATAATTAGAGGTATAGGTGTGGGTTTAGATGGGATTTTAAATGAATGACATGACTTATGATTGAATATATGAATTAATATCATACATCCTATATTAAAATAATGTATACTTTTTAATGATTAAAATATATGGTGCCTTTTTGTTAATGGTGTACTGGGGGTGACACTGAGAGTTTACATGTGTGTGTTGGAATGCAAGTATTTTCATGTGAGTGAGTGAAAAAATGCAATGATTGGGTTGGTAGATGGAACTATACTGAAGTGGGACCCTTGTGGAGTGATTAGGAGATCAACATTGGTTAGGTATTGATGATGCACACAACTCACTTGCATGTGATGCATGATAGCCTACATAGAACTAGAACAGGGGTCTAAGACTTAGATGAGAGATGATTACTCTCCTACTACAAGATGATTATTTAAGAGTTAGGTGATCTAAGTGATGGATTGGATAAACCTGAAAGTGAGTAGTTGAGGGTGTTACTACTTGGTGACCTTCCTCTGCATGAATTAAATGATAATTGTCTTTGTGTTGTCTTATTCCCTATAGGTTCTATGCCTAATGGACTTGGATTTAGTAATTAGTAGGGTCTTTAAATATGAGACCTATTTTCCAAATAAATTTAAGATCTCACTATTCAATATAGTGAAATCATCTCCATGAAATGACTAGAAATTGAAAATGAATCACGGGTGTCCCTATAGGCATAAATTATGGTCTGCAACACTTCTAAATGGAGAGAGAAAGAGTATGCTTTATTTTGGATATGTAGCTTGGTATTCAGGGGAATTTTTGAGTAATAAATGTGATGTTTGTTGCTCCAATCCTCCTTCATTCTTCCACAAAGTTGTCTAATGACTTTCATATAGTTCCCAAAACCCAATAGCCAAGCCAAAGGTGAGAGTTATAAGAGGATCTAACCTGCATGCACTTAGAAAGGTGAGAATGGGCATGAGGAGGTACCTATAGAAGTTATATGTGATGCTCATAACAAGTTACAAGGTGATTCCCAACTCTATAGAAGGTGCCCATAGCAGCTACAAATTTGCCCATAACAATTGGAGTAAAACCTTCATTGGTAAAGGTGCTTATAAAAACTACAGAAAACCCTTGGTAACTTGAAAAATTGTGCTCTAAATGATTACCATTTCTCTTTTCCCTCTCTCTCTCTCAAATATTTACCATTAAATAGCTAGTAATTTGGTTTTATATGTAGGCCTATTTTACATTTCTAGGTAGCTAACAGGGTGATTTTCTACCCAAAAGCTACCAACAATTCCCATAAATGGGTTTTCATTATTGGGTTCTCTATTTTTTTAACTCTAGTTGTTGCTTGCAATAGAATGTTTATTAAGTGTCCTTGCCAAGTCACCTAGAAGGGTGACTAATCAAGGACTAGGTGAAGGTCCATTCATCATACCAAAGGAGGGCTAGGATATCCTCCTCTCCTTCTTCATCTAAGTGTGAACTAGTACTCCCTTTGTCTGGTGAGATAGCATGCCTATCCAATATATCAATTTACCCATCTTAGATTTTATTTTGTATATGTCTAGTAAACTCCTCTTAAGTGAGTGGCTTTTTGTACAACTTGATTTTGCGGCCATTGACCAGTAGATAGAATCTTACTAGATCAATGATTTGGAGTTGCACTACTTCATTATCATAAACATGTTCAATTTCAAAAGGACCAAGCCATCTGGTCTAGAGTTTTCCCTTGTGATCCTTGTATTTTGAGTAAAAAATAAGGTCCCAATCTCCTATATTAAACTATCTAGTCTTAATGTACCTATCATACCATCCAATATGCTACCATTGTATAAGATCTATATTTTATACTGCTTGTTATCTATATTCATCTAAGTCATTTAACTATAGAAGTCTTTCCTTCTATACTTTAGATATATCCATCCCAAGTTCTATTGTTGTCCATAAGGTCTTGTGCTCAAATTCAATTATCAAGATAGGTTTCTTTCCATAGACTAACTCATATGGAGTGAAGACTGTAGTGGTCTTTCATGTGATTCTATAAGTCCACACAGCTTCAGGAAGCCTAGCCTCCAAATCTTTACAATACATACTAATAGTCTTTGTCAAAATATTTTCTAACTCCTTGTTGGTGACTTCCACCTATCCATTGGACTATGGATGATATGGAGTTGGTTTCTTATGCCTAATCTCATATTTTTATACTAAGGTAGTAATTAAGTTAGTAGTGAATTGGGGTCCTTGATCATTGACTATTTCTCATGGCACACCATATCTTGTGAATATTTATTCATAGAGGAAAGTTGCCACCTTCTCATCCCTAACATGTGTAAGAACCTTTACATCTACCCATTTAGTGACATATTCAGTACATACAAGGATGTACTCTTTGTTGTTGGATTTTGGATCAAAAGGTCCTAGAAAGTCTAGACCCCATTTTTTGAATAGTTCAAACACCATTTGAGGCTGCAAAGGCATTTCATCTAAATCTGTGGGTCTCCCCATATGTTGACATCTATCACAATGAGCAATATACCTTATTATGTCTTTATGGAGTGAGGCTAATAGTATTTTGTACTCACAATTTTTACTATTGTACAATTAACTATAAAGTGTCTTCCATAGGGTTCATCATGGTAGGCTTTGAGGATATCAGTAACTTCATCCTCTCTGAGACATCATCTGATAATGGAGTTAGGCCCAATATAGAAAATAAATCTAGATAACCATGAATATCTTGCACTTTTTTTAATCAAAGCTCTCATTTTTTTAGGGAGGAAGTGTTGTGGAAGTAGCCCTATTATAAGGTAGTTAGTAATATTAGCATACTAAGGTGTGGTAAGGGTGAGAGAGAACAGGTGATCATATTAAAATGAGTCATCCACTATGGTATCTTCTTTAGGGTATTTTAGGCATGATAATAAGTTAGCTACCACATTATCTTCACCAAGCTTGTCTATAATAGTGATATCAAATTATTGTAATAAGAGAAACCATCTTATCACTCTAGCTAGAACAACTAGTTTGTTCATAAGGTATCAAATGGTTGCATGGTCTATATGAAAAAAGACTTAATACCCTATGATGTAGTGATATAACTTGTTGATAGCATAAAATATTACCAAGAACTCTTTTAGTAACTATGTAATTTAATTATGTTGCCTATAGATTTTTGTTTACAAAATATATGGCATAATTTAGTACTTCCTATTTTTGGCCGAGCACAACTCCTAGGGCAGTATCTAAAGCATCTATCTGAATATGGAAGGTAAGCTTCTAATCAAGGCCATGTAAAATTAAGGTGGTGGTTAATAATTTTTTCAATTGTTTGAAGGCTATATCACAAGTAGGAGTTTAGAGAAATTCAACATCTTTAGTTAGAAGGATGAATAATAGTGTTGTTACTTTGATAAAATTGTCGATGAATCTCTCATAGTAACTAGCATGTCCTAAAAAACTCCTGACATCTTTCTATTTTTGTGGAATAGACAGGTTTTTGATGATGATGATTTTTGTAGGGTCAACTTTAAGTTCTTCAGCCGATACATGGTGGCCTAAGACAATAACTTTTATCATAACCATGTAGCATTTCTTATGATTGAGAGACAGATGGTGCTCCCAACAGTGTTGCAACACTTTTTTTAGGTTTTTGAGGCACTCATCAAATGTTTCTCCATAGATAGTGAAGTCATCCATATAGATTTATACACATTCATTGGACATATCTATAAAGATACTCAGGATATCCCTCTAAAATGTTGCATGAGTGTTACATAGTCCAAAGGGTAATACATCATAAGCATAAGTACCCTAGAGACAAGTAAAGGTGGTATTTTCTTGGTCCTCAAGAGAAATTCTAATCTAGTTGTAACCACTAAATCCATCTAGAAAGGAAAAATATTTCTTCCCTACTAGTGTGTCCAACACTTGATCAATGAAAGGTAGAGAAAAGTGACCCTTCTTGGTTACTATGTTGAGTTCCCTATAATCTATGCATACATGCCATTCTCAATTTTTATTTGGTATAATTACCAATTATGAAACTCATTCACTGTCTGTGATGGGATATATAAATCCAGCAGTCAAGATTTTTTGTAATTCCATTTTGACTATTTTTTGAAGAGCTAGATTCATCCTACATTGTGGCATCTGATTGGTTTGCACTCTTCTTTGATGTAAATATGATGTGTTCATATTTATGTGTTGATTCCTTACATATCCTCATAATCCTATGCAAAAGCACGTTGGTTTTCATGCAACATGCTAACTAGGTGCTTTTCCTCATTTAACTCCAACTTGCTATTAATAAGCAATATTTTTCTTGGAGAGACTTCAATTTGTTATGAGATTGATTTCATCCTTTCTATATTGCTAATAGATCTAGTCTGGATATAGCTATGAGGTAAAACTGGTGGAAAATTTCCTATACAAATGCATCAAAATTATCTTATTCTTAGAGGCTAAAAAATGGGCACTCAACACATTGCAAGTGGTTGAGATCTGTAGAAGGAGTTTGATAATTATGCTAAAGAACATTGGAGAGAATTGTATCTTCCTCCTGATCAACCAATGTGCATGCATGGTCTGTGGTAAATATAGGAATCAAGGGAGGATGATTTGCCTCATCTTCTTCAATCCATAATGTATGCTTTGGTGTAAAAATTTGTTATGTTAGGGGATAAAGAACCAACTTCTTAGTGTGGTTACCATCAGCTATCATCATGTTACATAATCTACAACTGATGAAGGCATCAACTATGATAAGCCAAGGTCATCCTAAGATAAGAGGGTATCCACTAAAATTAGACTTAAGCTATAGCATAATAAAATCTATAGGATACTCCCAAGAATCTATAGTAATGACAAGGTCTTCAATGATTCCTTTTGGTCTGATTGTAGACCTGTTAGCCATTTGCAACATTGTAGATGTGGGATAAATATTATTTAGTTGTAGTTTGTACATGGTTTTGATTGTCATTAGATTTATTATATCCCCCATGTCTATCAATGTATTGGATAGCTTTTGGTCATGGATTTGGATTGTTACTACTCGACATCCTTGAACTGAATATTTATTTCGTAGGGTGTTTCCCAACATGATATCTATCAACTGGCCAATCACATGTACAATATTGGGATATTTTTTCTTCCTTCTAATTTTTAATAGATAGAGGTTTATAACATCTTTGAAATATATGGGTATATCCTTGATATCCTAAAATAGAAGGATTTTGACATAGATTCTTGAGGTATCTCATGAAATCAAACTCATGTTCAATTGTATGGCATTAAAGGCTGAGATGTTCTAGAAATGGTGGGGTTGTTTCATTAACTTTATTTGCTAGTTCAGAGTGTTCTTATGGTAATAGAGATAGGTTATCATGATATTCTAAGGTTTCATGATCTGAATCCATTATTATGGGTGGTGTTTGAGGTGGTATAACTTTCCCTAAATAGAGGTGAACTTTATTGATGTTCACTGTGTATGTTGGGTACTAAACAGGTTCAGTATTGAATGTGGGTTACATCAGCTTATTTGTAGGATTCTATATAGGTTGGGTAGGTAACTAGTTAGGCTTGGGTATAGCTTGTGTATTAGGTATAAGAATAGGAGGTTGTTATTGCTATTGTGGAGGGAATCCTCCTGGAGAGTTTTTCCATGGTTGATTAGGTCTTTAAGGTTGTTGCCACTAGTTTGTGAAGGGTGGGCCTTGGGTTGGTTGCCAATCTTGTATCCAAGGTGGGGATACATTTTATGAAGGTTTCCAAGAGGTGGTGGGGTAAATTGTTTGAGGTGGATGTTAGCTAGAATTAGGAGGTAGAACATTCATCCAAGGACTAGTCCAATTGGGAGTAATATTTGCAAATTATGAATTAAAGGAGGTAAAATTTTAAAAAGGTGTGTTTTGTCCCATACCTTGATAAGATGGTCATTGAATTTATTGCCTTCTTTATGTAACATAAAAAACTAGTCACCATCTCATCTTACAGCATGTAGCTTTAATATTTCTAGTTTTTTAGCTATGATGTGAGATACTAAGCTCAAACCTCATGACATCTACAATCTACCTTTTTCTTCTTATAGTCTAGACAGTAAATGGTCAAAGCTTGATCCAGAGTTGTTTGCTTTTGTCTTGAGTGCAAGTTGTCTATTTGGGTGGCTAAATGACTAATTATATCATGTTTTATGTCTTGTAATAGCTTACTAACTTTAGTTTTTGATAGGCCATTTATAGCTACCAAGGGGAGCTTGATGCCCATGACTTTATTCATGGTAGATTTGGAATAATTCATGCTCAGTTTTTTGATATCTATGAATGGTAAGTGGGAAATATCCTATCCACTCATTAGGTGTAAGGATTCTAGACAATATTATCTAACTCCTTTCATGAATATTAGTTTTAAAGGTTCTTTTCTAAGTGCACTTTGCTTGAATTTTTGTACATTGAACATGAGTTGTTCAACCTAATCTTCTAAAGATTCATCCCCTTCTTGGGTCATCCTAATGATGCCATTTCTTCTATAAATTCTCCCTCTTCCATATTTTTGATACTTAGCCATAAATTTATTTTTCATGTCCTCCTAAGTGTGGATCGAATTACTACCCAGTCCCATGAACTAGTGAAGTGATAAGTATTTAAGAGTGGTTAGAAAAAGTTTCAATTTCTGTGCATCTTGCCTATAGTCAGAGCTTCTATAGAGGATATCAAATTTGAACAAGAATGTGTTTGAGTCTTATAATAATGTAATTTTGAAATTTAGCAAGGCTGAGGGTAGGATATTTTTCATTTGTGTTATGCATGTTTCATCTAGAATAGAAAATTCAAAAGTAACTATGTCTGAAGTCCAATTTTCATTCATAAAGTCTCCTTCTCTACTCATGATGGATTTTCTTTTGATATGGATACCAAAGGTACTCGGGATCTCATGCTCAAATTTTATATTAATCCCTTCGTCAACATGATAGAAAATGTTTATCTACTGATCATCAATCTTTTTATTGGATGAAAGGTTTAAAGATTCTCCTAAGCTTCCTTTGATTTGATCAAGAAAGCCTTGTTGAAATATTGTAAATATGTTACTCTCCAAAGTGTCTGGTTTATGTAGTTCCTCTCCTTCATTTCTTCTTACTAGCTTAGATAATGCTTCCTCTAATTCTTTTTCCTTTCTCAGAGACAATAGTGCTTCTTTTGTAAGCTATCTCCTTTTGTTTGTAGTGTTCTCTTCTTCAAGAGCATTCTGGTTTATGGTATATTTTTCAACAGAATTCTTAGTTACTACATGTATTTATGGTTCTTTCCCAACAACAACTAGTGGCTTATTTGGTAGGAATCTCCCTTGAGATTCTCTTTCTCTGTGCATAAACGTTATGTCACTCTTTCAGCTATCCTATCCCTTCCTACATAGGGTTAGTTTTTTTAATTTTGTTGTGTGTTTCAAGGATTTGTTTCAGACTAATTAAAAAATAATGTGGAAATAAATGAGTGAATAAATAAAAATTATCAAAATTGGAATTCTACTTCTAAAAAGTAGTAAAAATTATCTACTAAAACTGGGAAAATTGTCCTATAAAATAGGAGAAAAAGTAGGAAAATTATTCTAAAAAATAGGAAATGAAAGTGGGAAAATTATTCTAAAAAATAAGAAATTAAAATAGGAAAATTAAAATCATATTTTACAAGAAATAAATTCTAAAAATATGAACTAAGTGTATTACAAGATTGCAAAGAGGCATTCAATTTTATGCACTATTTACTTCTAGAATACTTAGACATCTGGCATAAGACACCATAATGCCCTCACTTGACTTGTCTGTCTAGAACTATATATCCAAAAACTTAGACATCTGGCATAAGAAACTGTAGTGTCCTTACTCAACTTATCCAGCTAGAATTATTTGTCTAGGAACTTAGACATCTGGCATAAGACATTGTATTTTCCTCACTTGACTTGCTCAACTAGGTAGAATAGTACATTAATTATCTTAAAACAAAACTAATGATAGATTTTAGAAACAGTAATTGATAACCTCCTTGATAACGGCACCAAAATGTTGTGCAAATTAAATACCTAGTGAATACCAGAATCTTAAGTCTGTTTAACATTAATTATCAACCCAAGGTACATACACTTTTTAAGCATGTCAATATTATATGTGCATTATTGATTCATAAATCAACTCATTTTTACTATTTATATTACAATGAACTTATATTAAATTCATTAGATAGTTATAGTTTAATATCTTATGAAAGTAGAAATACATCAATACTTCACATGGATGAATTACATATGCATCACACTTACATAATCAAACTAATAATAAAATCAACTTACACAATACACTAAAGCTAAGGAGGGTTAGGATCTTCATTGTAACTCCTTTTGAGGGGTTCTTTCCTCATTCAAAACTAAGTTCCAATCCTTTGAGAGAAAATTCACAAACTTATTAAAAAATCAATCTTTTTATTACTCAATTTTGTAGCAACTAAAGATTGCTACATGAAGTTACAATATATAAAGTGCAATGTTATGATTCCAATACTTCTAATATTATCTATTCAAATTAACTAACTCCTAATCTGATCTAGGTTCTACCATTAAATAAAAAAGGTATTTTATTAACTCTTAACCAAAGACACCAAACTAGGAAAAATACGAAACTACCCGAATCAACCTTCAAATGGTTAGTAACTAAAGTTACTTGTTTTAGGCTTGACTGGGTTAAAGACAAGGTATATTGTTTTGTTGTTTTATTTATTTTTGTCTCTTTCTCATTATCCTTGTCTTTCTCATCTTTAGAAGCACATCCAATATTTCTTTACATGTAGGGAATTCATATAACAACTATGATTATTTCCAATCATCCACTTGGTTTCCAAGATAGTTGGATGTGTCTTTAATATATGATTAAAAATATCTCTATTTTACATAGTGGTTACAGGCAACCTATAGGTGAAGCCTAAAATTTTTATGAGTACTCTATAGTGGCTACGAGCAACATGTAGGTAAATCCTATAGTTACTACGAGCACTTTTTAATGACTATAGGTAACCTATAGGTGAAGCCTACATTTGCTACAGGCACTCTACAATGGCTGTAGGCAACCTATAGGTGAAGCCTATAGTTGTTATGGGCACTCTATAATGGTTTTAGGCAACCTATAGGTAAATCTTATAGTTTTTTTGGGTACCCTGTAGTGGCTATGGTCTAGAAAGATTTTGTAGCCTTACATGACCCTTCAAATGCTTGTTAAATAAAGTTACACAAACATAATTCAATCAAGGAAAAAGAATCAATAATTCATAAAATAACACACACACACACATCAATGTACACACAAAATCATAACTTCGTTCATTCATTTGCATAAGTCACATATAGTTATGGGATTTACATGAAAAAATATATATACTAAGTATAGATGAGGCTATAAAAGTAAGCAATTGGTGGCCTCATCACCTGTCATAGATCCACCTCTCCTCTATCTTAGGAAGCCTACTATATAATATATCAGTAGATAACCCTATAATGGTAATCCTAGGGGTCTTAGTACTGAATGTGCTAAAAAACCTAGAAATGAAGAACAAAATTGATACTAATTCCATTCTACCTATGGTGTCTAAAACCCCAAAACTCCCAGTATATCTATACTAATAAGATTGGGGCCCAACTGAATATAGTCCTACCCAATAACATCTCAACTAGCACACCATATAATGCCATAGAAAACTATCCCCTGACTAATTCAGGTAGCACAAATGTCATCAATGTCATCATTATCATTATAATCAAACATCTGTCTACTGGAGCCATCTGTATAATAGGTCATAGTTGAACTTCCTTGTATGGTACCATGCCTAAGTATGATCATCACCATAGATCATCTCCATTAGATCATCTACCTCCTCACCCTTCACTTGATATACTACCTATCCTCAAATCATTAGGTGCATGATCCTATGTACATCCTTTGGTAGGATGGTGATCTCTCCAATCAATAGCCAAAACATGTTCATCTTAGGGTAACATTTCTCGATGAGTATGATGATCATTATAGGGTCTCATGGTAGATGTTGATAATATCACATCACACCTAAGCCTACATATTCCATATGCCACCACTCCTCTATAGTCATGGCATCTTAGACGTCGACAAAGAGTATCAACACCTGGTCTCTCAGCCTAATCTACTCTCAGCCTACAAGCATATAATACAACACTATATTGTAGTGTTTCACCTAACACTAAGTACTGACTTTTGACCTACCCTTACCCTACCCTATTTCCATCTTACCCCATCCCCATAGCCTAGCTACCTACCCACCCTAGCTAAGCAAACCCACAACACTCACCTACCAGTCCAACCCATTCTCCAAAAACACAACTATTTTCACCTCTGTCTAAACAACACACCACAAAGACAACCTTCCAACTCCCATCATTCAAAAGGCCTGAGCCCATACACTCAACCATCGATGGTTCCTTAACCATTACTGATCACCTAGGGATGTTTAACCACTTAGATTCAATTGATGATGGTCAAGTTTAACCATCATCAGTCACTGTCTCCACCCTATGGTAGAGGCTCAAACCCTATACCTCTTGATAAAACTTAAACCAAGCATCTACAAACTCTAAAACAAAAAAAACCTAATACACACTAATCCTTGTTATGGAAAACCACCCCCAACCCCATTTTCAACTCAAAATCTTCCCCAAACTTGATCTACCTAAATTTTATTCTCCAAATAGCCCCACCCAAAACCCCACCTATGACTTCCATAATAAGCCTAAAATAACATAATCCATAAACAAACTTAAAACCCACCCTAACTAGTAATTTAATCACATCCCCTACCTCATTTCAAGAGCACTACCATGACCACATGCCTCATAAAATTACTCCACCACATCCTTGACTTGACTCCATCCTCTCAGTCTTTTCTTGTCAAATACACCACTAATTTGCTTCCACCTCAAAAACCCTTAGCCCACCACATGCAAAAATCATTGCAATTCACCAAAGCAAAAGCACAAAAGTCCAAATTAGTGAAAATGACACTCACTTTTTACTTTTACCCTAGTGGATTTTAGGTTTTTACCCTGACCATCACTGATCAGGTTAACTAGCATCGGGCAACCCTTGGAGCATTTCCCTAACCATCATCGGTTAGGGTCCCCACCTCACTTTTTTTTTTGCACCTACTAGCAACCAACCTAGTTGCTCAGCCATATCTTTCCCACATGGGAAGAACTACATTTGGACTAAAGTTTTGTTGGATATAGTATCCACATAACTATGTAGACAATGTCCATGTGCCTTGTGCATATAGATTCAGCTCACCCATGACCATCAACCCCACAACCTCATCACTTCACTATTAGTCTATTTTGGCCTATCTGGCATGCAAGTTTGTGGCATTTTTTTGCATAGTCATTTGACCATAGTGACAACATTACCATGTTTACCTTTTGTATTGTGTGCCACCTCATGCACACTGACCCGCTTATGTCTCAATGGAAGCACATCCTACCTTGGATACCCATGATACTTAACCTATTTATGTTTTCCCTAGGAGGACTTCCTACCTTGAATACCCACTAGAAATATGAAAACCACTTAGGAAACTTACATTCATGAATTTTCCCAACTACCATGCCTTTTGGTGGTTACACAGTTTACTTGTCACTTTTTCTCCTTAGCACCAACCCTTACTTTTAACCAACCTTTACAATCATAGTCTTTTTTGTGATCTTAGCTATTACACCATTTTATCTCATTTTATGTGCAAGTTTGCATCACATGTACCCAAACCTTCTTTTTATCACCTACCTCATGGCTTACCATTTACCTATTATCAAACCCATACCCACATATGTTTCACCTCATCATCTCTCAATTTAAGGGGGAACACTTCCTCATACTCTCAAGGTGAACATATTTAGAGTCAATCTCTATTTTTATTTTATTACTCATTCATGTAAGATATATAATAAAAAGGGAAAATATAGACACTAAAAAATTACACACACGATCCTAGTCATTTCAATATCTTTAGTTTCTATTGAACCTCTATCGACTACACATATAGGCTTGACATACCTACCTAGCCTAAACTACCTACCTAATATGGAGTCAATTTAGTCACTTATCTATATTAACTCACCTTTTCACCCAATTTAACCTATCTTTTTCTTAGGTTCTTGATCAGTGATGGTCAGGGTGATAGGCGATGGTCAACCCAATTAATTGCAGTCAAGTTGGATTACCTGGACTCAGCATGCAACCTACATGCAAACCACCACCTTGTTTTTCTAAATATGGTAGTCTTAATCTAGTTATGGGCCCTTTGCATGGATGACTTATATTTAGAAACCTTCTTCAAGTATAGTTTGGGCAACCACTTCCACCTCTTTCTTGTGCCAATAAGAGAGAGAGGCTTAGGAGGTCAAACCATCTACAATTGTTATCAAGAGCTCTTTGTATCTAGAATCTCTTTTGTAGGTCAATCAAGTCAATCCACATTATCAAGTACTATCAGCTATCACATAGGGAGTCTACTTGTCATCAACCCTCTCCTAAGCTCCCAAGTACTATTATGCTATCAGAATCAACCCAAATCCTACCAATAGGTAAATCCATATCAATCACCCCCCAACTAATTGTTGGTAAGACAAGTATTCATTTACTTGTATTTTTTTACCAAGTTTTTATTTCAAGCCTAAGTTATATCCCAGAATACACTTTTT
The DNA here is from genome assembly GCA_037957365.1 of Torreya grandis. Lineage (NCBI taxonomy): Eukaryota > Viridiplantae > Streptophyta > Pinopsida > Cupressales > Taxaceae > Torreya > Torreya grandis. The sequence goes on along the minus strand of JARHVA010001336.1, from coordinate 2,164,731 downwards.
AGATCCCATCAATCAGCAAACCCAAACCCAGTTTCACTTCCAAATTCACTAATAGGTAATCACTGATGGTTACCTAACCAATGATGTTTACCCTTGACCAGTTACAGTTGCATGACTGATGATGGTCACCTATGGTACCAAAAACCAAAAAGCTAGTTTGACCCTCTTAAACCTAACAAAATTCACTTTTTTGTGTCCTTGTCTATTTACAGGCCCCTCTCTAATTTTATGAGCCATACCCTAACCTGTTATCAGTAGTACTAATAAGTTTATCACTAATTAGATAATTTCTAGTCTCTTTTCTAAACAAGCTTTTCTTTTATTTGGTTTCAACACCTTTTGATTATTGATACAATTATCTTCTTTCTAGTTTCATCAACTTGATTGTTTTAAAATAGGTGGATTGACAGCCCTTAAAGAAGCTCTCGCTTTTAGGGTCTAGTTCTCACTAGGTAATCCACCCAACTATCTATCTAACAAACAAGTTTGATTTAGTGTTTTCTTATCTTTAGGTCATCCTCCCAAGCCAAAGATGAGCTCTCATAATATTTTAATTCAACACATGCCCAAACAAATAGGTATTCCTACCATAGCCTATATTGAGTTTCTTTTCTCTCTTTCTTTATAACTTACATGAAAATTTACATAAAATAGTTAATTTAGGCCAAATTGGTGTGATTGGAGCAACATAAATCATATTGGTTAAGCACACACACCCAACCACCCATTTATGTCAATTTTACATGTCATTATGGAGATTATAGATGAAAATCAACATAATAACACCATATTCCCTTGAAACCAGGGGAAATGCATAACATTTATGCTCAAACACCACATATCACTAGGAATTTAGGATAAAGTGGTTTGATTGGGATGATGTAATTAGAATTGGTAACGGGCGCACACCCAAACATCCATTTATATCAATTTTACTTGTGATTAGGTTCCTTTATATGACAAAAATGACACAAAAATACTATATCCACTTGTGACCAAGGAAAATGCACAAAATGTTGGGCACGTTCATATGGAATAATTAGCCTTCACACTAATTTTTATATCATAATGTGAATAATTACAAGAGTAATAATTCATTATTATGTATATCTTATTTGTTAGTTATATTTGGTAGTAATTAGTTGTCATAATATTATTATAAATAATATTACAAATATAGATTAGAATATAATATTTGTTTAGATATATTGTTGTGAGTTAAAAGTATATTACATATATAGGAGTTATAGTATTCATAAGGATTTGGGTGAGATATTGATGGAGAGATAATATCCATGATTATAGGAATAGTTTCTTATAAAATTGTAATGTCTCGAATGAATGATATAGAGAAAAAAAATTATGGTGTGAGAATTAGTTTTTTATTTTAATTATTCTATGTATTTAAATCTTCTATTTTGTGTCAATTTCAATGAGATCTAAACCAATTTTATTATCTAATATTAGAGTGGGTAACTTATTCCATGGGATTTTGATAAATTTAAAAGGGGTAGTTGCTTGGTGATTTATCTCTGTGGATGAAATTATTCCAATGCAAAATGGTTAGTATTTTTTCATAAACAATTGGGATAGTTTTATAAAATTGTAGTGTTTGAGCATATTAGGTGCCCATAGCCACAGTATTCTATAGCAACACTATAATAAATTTGTCATGAATTCTTTCATTTCTTGTATAACATCACACGTAGGCTATATTCAGCACAAGGAAAAATTGAGATTGAGATATTGAAATAGTTGTCAGATTATTGGTTTTTTACGATTAATTATCAGGTGTGGATTGAATAGATGGTGATACACATTGGTATAGAATTTTATATTGATTATTGATTAATCTCAGGATCTCCCCATTCAAATCAAGTCACTTTATTTTTGTCAAATTAGCCTATCCATGCAAAACATTGTGTAGATATTATTCAATAACATCTAATCACCTCAGCTTTACTTCTCTCTACTCCACATTATTTCATAGTTGTTATTTTATACCAAATCACACAACTTCTATTTACCATAATGACTTGTGGACTACTTAAAGTTACAATAAATGACCTGAGCATGTTAGAGTTCTCAACATCATCCAATAGAGGTACTTTGAATGAAATCATGTGAATGATGTTCAAGCTCTTATACATGGTGTATTACATGTAAATCAACCATAATATAATGATTCTTAAATAATAAGAATTGAATTCAGCATCGAACAAGTTTCAGTTGTGACTTGGCTCTCCTATTTGTCAATGTGCATGAAGTTCATGTCAAGCACCATAACTTTTAGGACTATCATAAGCTTTGAAAAAAGTATGTATGGATTTTTATAGTTTTTTCATTTTATAAATTTTAAATTTTGTATCATTTAGATTTATAATATTAAGTCTTTGAGTCATTTTTATGTATTTAGCCTTTACAACAAGTTTAAGGATATGTGTGTTTAATGGGTCTTCTCATCAATATGTGTTATATTTTCCAAAGGTCATAAAATTTTGGTGTGTGATTTTATAACTTTATGTTCTAATGGTCATAGGTCTTTATGAATTTATAAATCAAAATTTATTTGTTTTTTATGTTGGTATATGTAAATACATTCTAAATTGATGTCATTAATTTAGTATAAATAATAGTTTAAGTTTGGTATGCCAATAGTAAATCATTAATTGTCATTTTTATGGACATTATAAAATGAAGATATATTTTTATGTCAAATTTTCCAAAATATCAAAAGTGTCAAAAAGAGTTAAGAGTCATAGTCAAAAGTGTTCAAATTTATAATGATGAATATTCATGTGACCCCGACGTCCTAAGTCAAATGTTTTATGTGTCAGTCTTGTGGGGGGATCTCATTCCATTCAAAGTAACATGTAATTGAGATTCAAATATTAATCAACTAAGTAAGCAACTTCTTCTACTAGAGGTTGGAGGACATTGGAGGATGGAAGCTTTCTACGCCTCTTATTAGCCACTAATAAAGGGGCGGTTATTACTATAGTGGTATATATAGATATTTTTTATATTTTTAGAACTTATTTGTATGTGTGACAAATAAGAGGTATATTTCCTATTTCCCACATAGTACATTACATAAAAAAGGTTTTTAGGAGATACATGAATGTGGTAATAGTTAGGAGAGAAACTAACTACAGAGATCTTAGGATTTCCTTATTTATGGAGATAATTGGCCAGTGACACATCTTTTATGATCACATGTATTAAATTCAAGATGTATTCTTTCACATAGTAGTGGTCATGTGCAACAAGATCTAGATAATAGTATACATACCTAAGAGTATGCATTGGCATAAAATTCTATTAATCCTAGTTTTTAGAGATAGGAGTGAAAGTTGAATAGATGGTTCCTATCATGGTTACCACATTGTATAATTTGATACAATTCCTTAGGTGAATGGTTGATGGTGGATGTTCCTATTCAAAGTTCCCACACTAATTTGATTGATGTGTTATCGACAGTGAATGGTTGATAAGAATTTGATGTGTTCCTTATTTACTTTCATTAAGTCCTGTGAAACATAAACTACCATATAAGGCCTAAGGGGGAATGTTAGGGAATAATTAGCCCTCACAATAATTTATGTATCATAATGTGAATATAGAAACGTAAATAGAAGTGCTGATAAAATGGCTAATTTAGGGATTCATAATATCTCCTTTACAAGCTGAAAAAGTAATGAGTTCCCTAATGACATCACACCTTTTATCAAACTCAATAAAGGACATCGCATAAAATGAAATGATGGGGTCATTAATGATTATTCTTACCCAGCTTAAGATAAAAGATGCTAACACATGTAAAGAAATTATAATCCAACCATTTTTTAAGGATTTACATGCATGGATTATTTTGGCACTACATAGTAATAATTTATTTGGCTTCGCTTTCAACACTCCCTCCATTCTTATTTCTAAGGGATCGAGTTGTGAAGTTTTTAGAAGAAGTTTGTAGAAAAATAAAATGAGAGGCAACCATGACCATTTAAAACCCATATCCTATGTGGATGTTAAGGAGCATGAGTATGTCTAGCATAATATGGTTAAAGGAGGTCTAGTTACATACATAGAGTAGTTGGTTAGGCATGATATAAGCTTTTCTAAGGACTTCACCCATAGGTGGATGGATAGAGAGGTTTGCATGCATGTATTAAGGATTATGATCACTAAAGAGCTCATAGGGGAGATCATGGTGATGGATTGCTTAGGGGTTAAATATTTCAATTATTAAAAAAGGAAATAACTTGTAAACATTTCTTCACCAAAGAGAATAAAAACCTGAAGGCCGCATCTCATAATGGGTTTATGAGGATTGACCTACTGAGAAAGTAGTTAGACATTTTCTTGTAGATCATGCACTATATCATGTTGGAAATAAAACATAAGTTAATATTTTCACACCACTTTATTTTTTTAAACCACTTTAAGGTTCACATTATCAGTCTCCCTTTCTTTCTTTTAAAATATATGAAAACCATGGTTTTCAATTTCAAGAAAAATCCCTTGGTGGATCTTATCCATCAAGGGTTAATTCTATTTTTGGTTAAAAAGGGTAAACCACTATGGTCAAAAATTATGATGGAGGTGATTAATATCAGCAAAAAACAAGAAGACTTAGATAAAGAAGAGAATTTTTTCATGGAATCCGAGTCTGAGAAAGATGGGAATGATAAGAATGATGGTTCTAGAGAAGAGTTTATGTAAGAGGATTCTAAAGGGAGAGGGAAGGACATGGGGGTTCTATGCAATCAAAATTTCATGATGTACATGAATTAATCCTAGATTAGATAAGATAGAGTAAACCTACACTTCTAATTGGGTATACACTTGTTAAGCTGGAGCATGACCAATATGTGGATCCACTAGACCCAATTAGGGGATCACTTGTATTACTTGTCACAACATATCATTATAGAAAGGGTTCTAAAGCCTACAATCTAACACAATCACACAATAACCCTAAAAGAGTCCTATGATTTGATATTTTACTTATGCTAACAAATAACATAGTAAACTATTATAATAATAAGAAAAGTAAACTAATCTAGTGCACATCAAAGCTTGTGGTACAAAATGGGGGTTAGAAAAAAACAAATAAATAACAACTAAACTAAACATGTATAGGAGACAAATACTCACACCAATGTATATGGAATATTAATATATGGAAGAGAAGAATACATACTACATTATCTATTTACTCTTACAAAGGAGAGATAAAGTTATGAATACTTACCTTTGAATATGAACCTACCGAGCCTCAATCTCTCTCTTGGCCAAGGTAATTTGCAAGAGATTATTGTGGTTTTTCAGGATAACCAAAATAAATCAACTCTAGGCTACATAACCTATCTAAGAATCCAAAAGACATGTCCACAAGACAAGATAGGAGCTCCAAATAAAATATTAAACCTTAAAGATTTATTCCTCAATTAGAATGGTCAATAAGCAAATGTTCATTCGCACTTCTTCACTTAATTCAACTCTCTCTTCTTAAATGGTGGTAAATGACCTTATATATATATATATAGGCAAATCTTACCTAAAAAGTTTCAAACATGTTAGTTGTACTAAGTTGATTAGGTTGACCTATCACATTTTTAAGCTAACTCCCTAGGTCCATGTTAGGTCGATCGGGAGGATAACAAACCAAAAGAGCTAAAATGTCCCCAAAAAACACTAGGTCAACTAGGTCGACCTAGTTTGTTGAATAAGTCAAAAAGGGTAACAAGGTAATAAATGAAGGAATAAAGCATGACAATGATTGAAATGAATAGGAAAGAGAGAAATAAGCTTAGGGTTCAAGGTTTTAGGAGATAAGTGTGTAGATGGTAAGTGGTAAAAGGAACAACAATCTTATGAAGCACCAATGGTCTACCCACCCCTTTCTTGGTACACCCCTTAAGGTATGCACTTAGAGAGATTGAGACTCAATAGGTTCTTTTAAGATATGAAAGTGTCATTAATCAATAAAATTTTGAAAATATTATGTGTATATATATGCACCATCTGAAGCTCATCACATGTCATGTAAGTGCAACACAGGATGGTGCTTCAGAGATAGAACATGATAACACACAATATTGATGCTAAGTATGGTTTAGTAAGTAAGAAATAAGATAAATGAAAGAATAGATTTGAAAAACACATACCTTTAACTTACCTTAGTGTTGTAAATAAATAAGAATAATGTAAAAAAGTGAAGGCATCCAATGTAAAGCACACTAGGTGAACCTATAGAAGTTAGTGCAAAAAATACCCAAAAATCAATATTTTTGGAAGATAGCTATATAGTATTGGAAAAGAATCTCTACGTCACCATAAATATAATGTATCCTAGGGTTTTCAAAATGGATGAGCAGAAATAAAGATATGAGCAAAACAAGGAATCTAAAGGAAAATAATTAAAGAATTTGAATTGTTGAAAAGTGGTTTTTAAATAGGAAAAAGAGAAGTCATTTTGTCATTTTGAATTCTAAAAGAGAGGAAAGAGATCTCTATGACTAAACAAGGCTAGGAAGGCGATAGGATGACATGCTAGATAAGGGGGACACCTAGAGGTAGTAACAAGTGCACTACATGCATGTAATTATGGATCTCAAACCAATTTTTAAAATTTGTATTAAATTAAGTGACTTTTTAGGAAAATTTATATATGTCAAACATGAACAAAATTTAGATTTTAAGTGTATCAAATAAGAATACGGTAAATGGGTTTGAAGGAAATACGGGAAAAATAAGAAAAATACACATTTTTAGCAAAATATACTAGGTCAACACACAGAACGTACTAGGTCAACTAGGGCAACCTAGTAGGTTAAATCAAGGTAAAAATCCATATGGTTGACCTAGTAGGTGTAGATCGACCTAGTGTAATATGCAAGCTAAGACCTAATAGAAAAGTGTCTAGTTGGTCTGTAAGGGTCAGAATGGAAACTTAACACCAAGAGAAGAAAATAAGAGGGTTAACATGCAATTTGAAGACAACTATGAAAAATATAGAGAATTTTTGGTCAAAGTAAGTTGACCAGGGAACCAGAATAAACATAGAAAAATATGCCAAAAGTTGAAAGAGGGATATAATAGCCTAAAATGACCAAAGAAGTGCAAGTGGGACCAAAATAGGATAAAATGGATAAAAATGACTAACTTATGCTTGTTTTTGATTAAAAATAAAAATTTATAAAGAATTTATTGTGATTATACATGACATGGAGGAACTAATACATCCTTTATTGTTTCTTGTTTATAGAGATGACTGTAGTTCTAGAGGTTATTAGATGTGTTCTGGTTGCTAGATGTGTTAGGTTGATAGATGGAGACAAAGTTATAATGGTAGCCATGGGTCTAGAAGGTATATCAGATATGTGTAGGATCTTCCTCAGTGTTGATATATTAGTCATGTTCCCAGGATGTTAGGAATGATTGACTAACACCTTTAGATGGGAGGTAGATGGGGATGTGATAAAGTTGGTTATGACACTAGAGGATATCCATGTCATCTTTGAACTGCCTATAGTAGGAGTACCAATGACCGTAGGGATACTAAATAACATAAAGGAGAGGAGAGCCTTAGTCATGTGGGCTATAGGCTCATAGATGATATTATTAGGGTAAAGAGTGAGTATGAATGATGTGTATATATCATAGATTTTGGATCTTTGGAAGGTATTAATAGCCCTTGTAACACAGTGAGTGCTCTGTCACAAGTTAGATGGCAAGGTACCATTATATGTGGTAGCCTTGAGCATGATGATGTTGAAGGAGGGAGTATTATATGATTTGGGATCTGTCATTTGGGTCTAACTTATTCATGATCAATTTGAGATGCAAGTCAGAGGATATATGACCATGGGACCGATCATACTACTGACAACATGGAAATATGAGAGATTTCATATGTATTGGCCACCTAGGTTACCCCATGTGGTCAATGATAGGTTACCTTAGGTGAGGAGATAGAGGGAGGACTAGGTAGTATGGGTTATGCCCCATGTGCCAACACTATAAATGGTGAGATACACTGACATATTATGGAAAAAATATGTGCAGTTAGTGACTACTTGGGAGAGTTGGTACACATTTAGACTAGTTCTAGAGAGGAGAGATGTGATAAGACATTATACATGTTGGAGAGATCCATATCTAGTGGCATGGGTGTTAGGGTAGATGGGTCTACCTCATCCAAAAACATTGATACTCAAACTTGAGTAGTTGAATTGGCATGTGAGAGATCCATGATGAAAGAGGGGACTTAGACCACTGATAGTGAGATTAACATTAAGGCCATGCCAAGAGTGACTATGGACTAATCAAGCATGATGAGGGGTAAAGCAAGAGGAGGTGAAGGTAGAGGTAGAGATACCATATGTACCACCACCAATTCCATATAGAGATGAGCTACAACCACCAAGGATATAACATCGATAGAGGTAAGAGGAGAGAGTGGAAACCATCATCATCCTTAGTGAGTCAGTAGAGGAGCCAAAGGAGAGAAAAATGAGAGAAAGATCACTCAGGTGCCAGTTGAGATGGATACAAGCCATGATAATTAGGTTTGATCTAAGGATGTGACCTACAAAGGAGGTACTAGGAAGTTATATAGATACGGAGACTATGTTAGGTAGTCATGCAGATGGTGAGACCATAAGAGATTAGACATAACTAGGTAAGAGAAATATAATTGATTTATTGCTTAAGTTTGTAAATAGATAGATAGATAGATAGATAGATAGATAGATAGATAGATAGATAGATAGATAGATAGATAGATAGATAGATAGATAGATAGATAGATAGATAAATAGATAGATAGATATATAGATAAATAGATAGATAGATAGATAGATAGATAGATAGATAGATAGATAGATAGATATTGTGATATATGATAGTGATCTAACATCCATTTGGTATGATTTTACAAGTGTACCTAAGGTTGAGGAAGAGATATTAGGGTCCCTAGTTATGGTATCACTCCATGACATCCTATATGAGACTCTATATCCATACAACCCCATGATAATCAAGGATCTATGTGTCCCATCTTCCCTAGCTCAAGCAAGCTGGTTCAGACTAGTGGGAGAGGCCATGAGCTAGATACAGATGTAGAGAGAGAGGGTGAAGCCACTAGTAGATATGGGTACAAGGGAGATGTAATCTTGATAGGTCCTGGCTGATGAGAGATATGTACATCTAGACATAGTGACATAGATGGCATAGGCATATACGATGATGCAAACCCAGTTGACATAGGCATAAACAATGACCTAGACTAAGTTGGTATAGGCATAGGTACATATAACACATCTATAAGGATAGGTAGAGGGATTGAGATCTTGGACTACCTAATTACAATGTATCATTTAAAGGAGTTAGACCAAGGCCTCAGTAGGCAGCATGGCTAGGCCATGATATAGACATGATGGAGCTTAGCCATAGAGATGGAGCATTGTATATGATTATATATGTTGTATCAAACTCGTGATATATATATATAATGTATCATTTTGGCATATTTGTGTTGGTTGTGTTGATTGTCTTTATGATGGTTGTGTTTGTTATATCTAAAGAATCCATAACATCAACCATAATGAACAAACACAACCATCATAAAGACAACCAACACAACCAACACCAATAAGCCAAAATGATACATTATATATATATATATATATATATATATATATATATAGATAATGTATCATTTTGGCTTATTGGTGTTGGTTGTGTTGGTTTTCTTTATGATGGTTGTGTTTGTTCATTATGGTTGATGTTATAGATTCTTTAGATATAATTTGTTATAGCACATGTAGTTAGCTTTATTGTATATGTTATATTAAATATATGTGGTGTGGTTTATTTTCAACCATTATGGATCACACATGCATGGTTAAATATATATAGGTGAAAAAGGACTTGGAAAAAAATAATCAATCAAAGAAATGTACTACACACTAGTTCAAGTTTGGGAAATGTGTAATAACAAAAAATTACTAAGTATAAAAATCCAATAAAATGGCAAGCAAGATGGTAAAAGGGGATTTGTTTTTAAACCAAGATAAAGGATTTTTTTGCCAAATTAAAACAAATGAAATCATATTAAATATCATGTTGGTAAGTATGACAAACAATGTAATAAAATTGAAGGTATGTAAAAGGGCACAAATGGTAATAAAAATAAATCAAATTTAAGTCAATCAATTATACTATTTCACAATGGGAAGTACAAAATAAAAACAAAAATTACAAAAACTTGGTCTTAAATTTATCATACTAATTCAAGCTAAGAAGCATGAGAAATTCAAGAAATGGTTGTAATCTTACATACACTCAGAAAATAAGAAAATAAACGGTGAAAGAAAAATGAAGTAAGCATAAAACATACTAAATATTAAGATGGGAAGTATGTCAATGACATGTAACCTCATTATCAATTGAATCTTATCTCTTATTAGACACATATAATCTAGATGGTGACTTGTTTATTGGAAAACTTTGTGAAGAGGGTTGGGACCTATCCACGATCTTACACTGTAACTCACAAAAGAAAAACCCCAGGGGTATCAAATCAATATTTTTGTAGAAGTATAAGGAATGGTAAATCAATAATTTAGGTAATAAGATGGAAAAGGTGGCAATTTGTGAGGGATGTCGGGTCTTATTCATGGTCTTATAAAGCAACTCACAAATGAAATCCCATGGGGAGTGATCTGAAAGCAAAAAAATATCTCTCAAGAGGAAATATGAGGAAAGGGAATGAAAAATGGAGTGTAAAAAAAAATACTTAAGCATCTTATGAGAATAACTTAGGATGTAAGAGGCATAATAAGGATATGAGAAGACACTAAGTGACTAGTGGTCATCTATGTATAAAAGAAACCTATTACCTATAAACACAAAGCTTTGAAGGCAAATAAGTCTGCTAATAAGATCAACTCATGAAGGTATATTGGTTCAAGGAAAATTGAAATGGACCTACCTCCCTATGATGTGTTCCCCACTCCTCAATACGCCTTATAAAGCCATCGATCTACTACGAAGATTGGGTACTTGCATGAGAAATTAGGTAGCACTAGAAGATTTTTTTTATTCTCCAATTTTAATCTACTAGCCTAACACACCCCAAAGGACCTCAACTCTATCATGAGGCCAACTATGGAGTTTGAGCTTAGACTATAAGAAGGATATGTGCTTTGAATCATGTCTTTTAGTGTGATTAGACTTTTAATATATTGCATATTTTTACCTTTTGATATCATTGCCTTTTGTTTAAATGATTCATATTTTAACTTTATTTTAAAGGATTTTTTAAGATTCATTCTCCTTACAGCTTTGGAATCACCAATCATGAGATAGATAGTGATACACATGAATGAGTTGTAGGCTAAGTCTAAAGGAAGCTAAGTAACAAAAGACAAAATACTGACTAAGACACTTAGGCTTGACAATGAACAAGTATGTGATCTCAAGTCTTAACTATGTATATGCTTAATTTTTAAAAAAAAGGAAGAAGGAAAAAGGAGATCCAAAGGTAGACTAGTAAAAGGAAATGGTAATGAGAAAGATTGTTTACCAACTAATCACATGGTAAAAGGAGATAATAATTAAAGGGAAGAGGTTAAATATAACCAAGTCACCATGATAACTATCTATGAAAAATAAAGATAAGAAAGCAAAAAATCATGAAGATACAAGGGAAGAGTTTTGGAAAAAATCACAAGGAAAAGAAAGCAATGATAAGTGAAAAATAGCAATGATAAGGAAAAGACAAGTATACGTGAAATTTAAAACAAAAACATAAGTTAACTATAGTACAATAAGAAGGAGAAACATGATATAAGATAGGAAATAATTTGACACAGTGTCAAATGATATAATTAAAAATAGAAATAAGATTGGAACACACGTCCAATCCAAATATAAAATGAGGAATCACCATGCATATGCTCATATGTACTGGCAAATCTATCCACACACATTATCCAAGACATCATAGCAATGATAAGGAAAAGACAAGTATACGTGAAATTTAAAACAAAAACATAAGTTAACTATAGTACAATAAGAAGGAGAAACATGATATAAGATAGGAAATAATTTGACACAGTGTCAAATGATATAATTAAAAATAGAAATAAGATTGGAACACACGTCCAATCCAAATATAAAATGAGGAATCACCATGCATATGCTCATATGTACTGGCAAATCTATCCACACACATTATCCAAGACATCTATGCTCATATAGTTTAGAATTCTTGTACTAAAGCATTCATTAAATCCTCTAAACTAGTAATGGAATGAGTTCTAAGTCAATTATACCAATCCAAGGCATCACCTATGAGGGTTTTGGTAAGGATTTTGGTAGTAGAAAAGGTGTTTAATTTGACCCAATCCTTATAAATATTTTCAAATGTCTTAAGATGAAGGGTACGATCGGTTGATCCATTATAATAGATTTTAGGTGTTATACCTCTAATGTCAATGTTATCAATTTGAGTAGTGAAAGATTCATTTTGTAAATGCTTGATGGTTTTATTGACTAAAGGAGGTTGAGGAATGATATTTCCATGAGAATCTCGAAGAGGGGGAGGAGCAACACTTTGGTTATGTGTTCCCCAAGTCATTGATTATGGTTGTGTTTGAAGGTTAAGAAGGTGGTTTTGCATTCACATCATTTGATTCATATTATGAGCTTGGAATATGTTCATTTAATTAAGAGTTTATTTGATTAAGAGTTTACAATAATAGTTGATGAGTTTAATTAGTTTTATTAGAATAATTAGTATTGGTGTTTATGTTTGTATTATTGGCTTGGGTACCACTATTAGTGTTGATATGAGCTTAAAAAGAGCTATGAGAATTTGAGGCACTAGTGTAAAATTTACTTATGAATCAAAAGATGGACTAGTAAATGGTTGAGAGGAAGAAGCACTAGAAGCATGAGTACCTCGGGTAGCAAAAAATGAACCAATTGAAGGATTAAGGATAGTGGATCTTATGAGAATCCCTCTAAATGTAGAACCTACCATATTAGCTAAGATACTAGGCATGGAGGTAGAAGAAGTTAAATAATAAGATGTCATGACATAAGAAAGAGTCAAGATTGAAGGAATAGGTTGATAAGAAAATAAATTGGTACCCCTAAATCTAGTTAAGAAAGTGGCAGTAGGAGAACGAGATTCTTCAACTTGACAGCTAATCATAAGGTTATAGATGTTGGAAGGATATTCCCCTCTATGTGGAAGGGATTTTGTGATAAAGAAAAGCATTTCAGGAGTATAATCTAGCTAAAATTGATCCTATAAGAGAAGAGGAGGGTTTTTGTTGTAAATAGGTAATGAGGAAGGATCCCATAGTCCATCGTATGGGTTGTAATATGAACATTACTAGCATTCTTGAAAGGAAACCTACTTTATCTATGAGAGACCCTATTAGGATTGGTAAATTCCATCATTTCTATCGATTGAACTTTAGTGTTGTCACCAAAAAGATAGTTTATGGTGAAAATAAAAGAAGCAAGATGAGAAAGCAAAGAGTCAGAAAGTGACTGAAATAGAACTAGGCTGACTTGGTCAACCTAGTACAAAAATAGGGACTGTGAGACTGTATAGGGTCCATAGGATCAACCTAGTATAAAGAATAGAGACTAAAATAAAGGGGGGGAAAGGCTGTAAATAGTGATAGATTGACCAATTCAACCTAGTGTAATGTACATGGGCTGAAAAAGATGCTATGTCAACAGGGTTGACCTGGTGTAGTGAATAAGAAGTAAAAGAAAGAGATGATAATAAGTTTGTGAAATGAAACAAGATAGTTTGTAGTTGATCTAAGAAAGTAAATGTTGAAAGTAAATAGATAGTCAATTTAATTGATGCTATCCAATCCAATTATTGTACACAAAGCAAAACCTTGTACCAATGCTAGCTAATACAAGTTCTTGTATACACAATTGATCAAAGAGCAAGCAGATAACTTGGAAATTAAATCTAGCTAATTGGTCAACCTAGAATGTTAATTAGATTATTAATAATGTTTTTAAATGATAGGGAGTTGGTTGTAAGCAAGGTAATAGATAGAAATATATGGATGGTTTTATGTGAGTTTAAGATGAAAGGGAATGTAGTGGTAATGATACAAGCTTAGGATTGTAGCCTACCCCCTTACTTCACACATTATAGTGATAAAGGTGTCACGTGCTTAGCCAAAATATACCATTAACCATGATTTATACTTGACCAGAGCATCAAGTTGGCTTCCCCCTTGGTGATGAAATCCAAGTAGGTTGGCCTAGGTAGTCAAATGTTAAAATGCTTATTGATGTTTATGTGATGTGGTCATGTGTGTAATAAATAAAAATAGTGAAACTAAGCGGTTAATTAGAAAACTCTTAATTAGACTATGTGAACTATTATAAGCATGAAAACAACTAAAATAAAAGATGTGATTAACATATAAGGTGAATTTTGACTTTAAAATAAGGTATAGGGAAAACACTATATGCACAACATACAAAACTAGGTTGATAGAGTCAAGATAGTACTACTGAAGATAGGGTCTAAAAAATGTCCTAGGTTGACTAGGTCAACCTAGTTATTTTAGATAACACATAGAACATAGAATTGGGTTGACCAAGTCAATCTAATTGGCTATGCAAGGGAAGTTTTGAAGATTAAAAAATTCAAATGAAAGTACAAAATAGAAAGAGATAGATAATATAAGACTGACCTTGATGGTTTAGAGATGAAAATGAATGAGATTACTGCTCAAGAACCTTGGAAAAAATTGATCCAATCTATAGAACTGGGTCAAGTTGGTCAACCAAGCTATACAATAACCTTTCTTAGAAGCTAAGAAAGTGTACTAGGTTGACTTGGTTGACCTAGTAGGCTAAACTGGAATTCTAGATAATCTAGAGACCTATATTGGGTCAAGTTGATTGATCAGGATATATAAGAACATGTTTTAAAGTGGCTAAAAAATTTTAGGTCAACTTGGTCAACCTAATAGTCTAAATTAGAAGTATAAAAGTGCTAAAAACTTGTTCTGGGTCGAGTTGATCGATCTAATTACCTGCTCTTATACATAGAGAAAAATAACTGGGTTGACAAAATGAAACTAGTATGTTAAAATATATGATAGAAATGATGACAAAAAGAATGAAAATAAGTGAAATAAATCATAAAAGGTTTATTTTCACGTTAGTTTCACCATAATGTAATGAAGGTGAAGCCAAAGTGAAAGTAAATACTAACAAGAAAGAGATAAAAATGGAAACGTAAAGATAATGCAACCAATGGTGGGATAAGATTCATGTTAGGTTCACTAGAATGTATGCAATCAAAATTTCATGATGTCCACGAATTAATCTTGTATTAGATAAGATAGATCAAACCTACACTTCTGATTGGGTATACACTTGTAAAGTGAGAGCATGACCAATATGGGGATCTACTAGACCCGATTAGGGGATCACTTGTCACAACATATCATACTATGAGGGGTTCAAAATCCTATAGTCTAACACAATCTCACAACCCTAAAAGAGTCTTATGATTTGATATTTTACTTAAGCTAACAAACAAGAGAGTAAACTATTCTAATAACAACAAAATTAAACTATTCTAGTGTGAACCAAATCTTGTGGCACAAAGTGGGGTTTAGAACAAAATAAATAAACAACAACTAAACTAAACATGCATAGGAGACATATAATCATGTCAATATATAAAAAATCCTAATACATGGAAGAGAAAAATACATATTGAATTATCTATCTACTCTTATAAAGGAGAAATAAATTTAGGAATACTTACCTTTGAAGATGAACCTGTCGAACCTCAATCTCTCCCTTGGCCAAGGTGCTTCGCAAGAGATTGTTGTGGTTTGTAAGGATAACTAAGATAAATCAAATTTAAGCTACATAACCTACCTAATCATCCAAAATACTTCTCCATAAGACAAGATCAGAGCTACAAATAAAATATTGAACCCTAAAGCTTTATTCTTCAAGTAGAATGGTCAATAAGTAGATGTTCATTCACATTTCTTCACTTAATTCAACTCTCTCTTTTAAAATGGTGGTAAATGACCTTGTATATATAGGTAGAACTTACCTAATTTTTTTTGAACATGTCAAATTTATTAGGTTGATTGGGTTGACCTAGCTCTTTTTTGGGTTAACTCCCTAGGTATATGCTAGGTTGATCTAGAGGCTAACAAACTAAAAGAGCGAAAGTGTCCCCAAAACAAACTAAGTTGACCAAGTTAACCTAGCTTTTAGAATAGGTAAAAAGGGTGACAAGGCAAGAAATGAAGGAATAAATCATGACAATGACTGGAATGGATAGGAAAGACAGAAATAAGCTTAGGTTTCAAGGTTTTAGGATACAAGTGTGTAGATGGCAAGTGGAAAAAATAACAACAATCTTACGAAGCACCAATGGTCTACCCACCCCTTTCTCAGTGCACCCCTTATGACATGCACTCAGAGAGATTGGGATTCATTAGGTTTCTAAAAGATACAAAGTGTCAATAATCAATAAAATTTTGAAAATATTATGTGTATACAAGGGTTCCTAAATATGTGTCACTGATTGTTAGTAGGGTTCAGGTTTTTATAAATCCCAAGACTAAAGAAGAAATTGAGTAGTCACTTTATAAGTTACATACCAAGCTGTCCATTCAAAAATTATTGTGCAATGAAATTATGGATGAATTTGAAACTCTTAAAGGGATTTTGGTTCAAGAAACATCTAATATGAGCATCGACAAGGAATATGTAGGCACAGATGAACTCACCCCCTAAGGCAATAAAACCAGTCATAAATACAAAGTGGAGGGAAATAGAAAGGAGTTAGAGTAGGGGAGGGAAGAACCTAAGTTTACTTGTATCAAGCACAAGAAGCAGGTTGAGGAGAAAGAACAAGTAGTAGGGAACTGGACTAAAGGGAAGAGTAACAAAGGGGAAATTATTGAGACCAATAAATTGGTCTACTACTCTAAATCTAACTAGTTGGTCCTTTTTTGTTTTTATTTTGATAAGCCTGAGGTTTTTTGCTAAATTTTAGTGTCTTTTAGGCTGTTGGTGGTTTTTCCTGTCGGGTACTAGGTTTTATCCCTTTTTATTCTGTTGTTGTATCACATTTATATTTTGCTTTATTTTGTAAGGGTATGGGACCCTTTCAACCTGTCACTTAACCTATATAATAAAAATTATGAGAGTAATAATTCATTATTATGTATAGCTTGTTTGTTGGTTATATTTGGTAGTACTTAGTTGTAATATTGTTATAAACAATATTATTAATATATATTAGAATATAATATTTGTTTATATATATTATTGTGAGTTACAAAAATAATACATATATAGGATTCAGAGTATTCATAAGGATTTGGGTGAGATAATATGGAGAGATAATCTCCATGATTATAATAATAGTTTCCTATAAAGTTATAATGTCCCAAATGAATGATATAGAGAAAATAATTATGGTGTGAGAATATATTTATTATTTTAATTATTATGTGTATTTGCCTCTTTTATTTTGTGTCAAAATTAATTAGATCTAAACCAGTTCTATTACACATTTATTCACAATCACCTTAATTCACTTGAAATTTAGGTAATAGTGGTGTAAGTAGGGAAACATTATTGGATATGGTGTTGTTGTGTTGATTTTGACCTATCATGGATATAATCATAAGTAAAATTAGCACAAAGGGTGGATGGGTTTGTGTAGGTTACCGATGTGACTTCCATTACCCTAATCCCACCACTTTGGCCTTATTTCAAAGTGAATTGGGTGATCATTCACAAATATGCCCTAAAATATCTACATTTACATTGGTTGTAAGTGGATATGGTGGTGTTGTGTCAATTTTGGCCTATAATAGACCTAATCACAAATAAAAATGGTTAAAAGATATGGTTGGGTGTGTGTAGGTCACTAATATGATTTACATTTCCCTAATCACACCACTTTGGCTTGAATTCAGAGTGAATTTGGGAAATCATGTATAAATATTCTAATCTATATGCATTTGTCATAATCACAAGTGAATAAGATATTTGTGTGTCTCTTTTGGCCTATAAAATACCAAATCACAAGTAAATTAATGGGTGGTTAAGTTTGCACTAATCACTAATGTGAATTAATTTACCTAAATCACACCATTTTGTCTTGAGTCCCAACTAAATTGGGATGATCATACCCAAATTTTACCAAATTATTTGTATTTTCTCTGGTGGCAAGTATATATGGTGTTTTTGAGTTGATTTTGGCCTATAATCCCAATAATCATAAGTAAAAATAACATAAATAGTGGTTGGGTGTCCAAAAGTCACCAATGTGACCTAAGTTTCCCTAATTGCACCACTTTGGCTTAAATTCAAAGTGAATTTCAATGACTACACACAAATGTACCCCAAATTATTTGTATTTTTCCTAGTCATATGTGGATATGATTTTATTTTGTCACTTTTATCTTTTAACAAACCTAATCACAAGTAAATATGACATAAAGAGGTGGTTGGGTGCACATAGAATATCAATATTACTTATGTTTCTCTAATCACACCAATTTTCCCTGATTCAAAGTGAATTGGGGTGATTGTGCATAAATGTGACCAAAATTATCCACATTTACCTTGATGGAAAGTGGATATAGTGTTGTTGTATCATGTTTGGCATATAATGGACCTAATCTCAATTAAAATATTCATAAAGGTGTGGTCTTGTAAAATTTGATTTTGACACACCTAAAACTCCTAAAAATGTCATTAAAAATTAAGGTCCCAAATCTTTTAAAATGACTATATGCTTACCCAAAATTAACATCAATTGTAAAAGTTACACCTCGAAAGCCTTTGGATCAATATTTAAATCCTTTAAATGACTAAGTACTTACCATATAGGATTTTGAAAAATATATTCTAAATTGTAACTCATGGATTTGTGAGACCAATTACAAAATATGTAAATTAGCCTTAATTTCTTATATATACTACAATAAATTTAAATCAACTTATACTTAACATTTATTTTACTAAATACACAACCTACCTTTTGGCTCTTTTATTTTCACTCCTTCCAAGCCTTTCAAATTGTAAAGCAATAGTAGTGGGCATGTGTTATAACACATACACATTATAGTGTGTACATATTTTAGTGTATACACCCTTTAGATTTTGTAATTACCAATCCTAAATTTATAAAAATAATGTATGTGATTTTCAAAATCACATATGCATTTTCATCAAAATTGTGTTTTGGAAAAAATATGTCCAATTTTTGGCCCTCCAAATTCTTGCACTTACCCACTACTATTTTTTAAGGTAAAAACATGGTTTTTCACACTCTTCTTTTAGATCATCATTGTTATGTCCTCATTGTTAGTAAATAGCATCAAATTAAATACCCCTCTATATGGTGGAATATATTAATATAACAACCTCCTATCTCTGAATGATACCCATTTATTTCCACCTTCATTTTCATCAACATATAATAGTTGAAAGGCCATTAAAAATAAATGTAACCTTAAAGGCTTGATTAAGGATTAATGGTAGAAAATGATGGTGGAATAATATGTGGATGTTAAGAAAAACATATTCTAATGTTATTATATTATAAAACTCCACCATTAATAAAATAAAATAATTTGATCACCCTCATCAAAAAAAAATTGAGATTTTTTGCATTTCTCTTAGGAACCCCTTACCTCAACTCTTTTATTTTTAGTTATTGTTACTAATTAAATCTATAAATACATATGCTTTTTAATTTATCCTCTAAACTATTTATGATAATTCCACATACATTGGAAGTATTAGTCTTCTATCATAGACTTAGTATAGGATAAGTGCACAAAGTTGTGGAACTAGATTTCAATGTAAACATGTAGGCACTTTTGTGATTTAGGCTCAATTATAACCAAAATTAAATCACATAGACACTACTGTCATTTTTTAATGTGAAAGGAATTGAAGTGGGGAAAAATAAATAACTTAAATGTATATTATGTGTTTACTAAAATAAATTTTAATTATAAGTTGATATTTAAAATTGTATGTAAACATAAGAATCTAGGGCCACTCTAAACTTGTAGAATTTGTCTCACAACTCCACGGGTTATGATTTAGAAGATAGTTTATCAAAATCCAATATGGTCAATAGTTAATATTTTTTATGATTCTTTTATATTTAACCTAATGAATTTATGGTGTAACTTTCTAATGTCCATTTTTGGCAAACATATAGTCATTTTAAGGTTTTGTAGCCTTTCAGGTTTTTTTACATTTCTAAGAGTTATGGGTGTGTCAAAATTAAATCTTACAAAGCAATGCACAATCAACCACCCCATTATGTCAATTTTACCTTATATTATGCCCATTATAGGCCAAAACAAGTTGCATTAGTGATCCATGCATACCTAACCATGTAATTATGTTAATTTTACTTGGAATTATGTCCCTTCTAGGCCAAAAGTGACATAATAACACCATATCCACTTGAGATAAGGAAAAATGTAGATCATTCAAAAAAAAATTTGTGCATGATCACCCAAATTCACTTTGAATTCATGTTGAATTAGTTAAATTAGGTAAATTTAGGTTACACTGATGACCTGTGCACACCCAATCACCTCTTTAATTTTACTTATGATTAGGTCCCTTATAGGGCAGAAATAACACAAACACCATATCCAATCATGTTATCCCAATCAAACCACTTCAGCTTAAATTTTAATTGAATTGGTGTGATTACACATAAATGTGCCTAAAATTCTCTATATTTTCCTTGGTCATAAATGGATATGGTATTTTTGTGTCATTTTTTGCCTATAACATACCTAATTATAAATTAAAAGTGCATAAAGAGGTGGTTTGGTGTGAACTAGTCACCAATACAACTTATGTTACCCAAATAACACTATTTTGGATTGACTTTCTAATGAATTAGGATAATCGAGCATGAATGTGCCTAAAATTATCTATATTTTACATGGGCACAAGTGAATATAGTGTTTTTATGTTGCTTTTTTTAATAATCCTCATAATCACAAGTACAAATGGCACAAAGGGTTGGGTGAGTTGATTAGGTCACCAATGTAACCTAAATTACCCCATTCACACTTCTTTGGACTAAATTTAAATCAAACTTTGTAGATCATGCATAAAGGTGTATAAAAATTTACCCTTTTTCCCTTGTAGCAATTAGATATGGTTTTGTTATGTCACTTTTAGCCTATAAGGGACCTAATCATAAGTAAAATCAATATAAAGGGGTGGTTTGATGTGTACAAGTAATGAAATGCAACCTACATTTTCCAGATCACAAATTTTGGTATAGATTCAAAGTAAATTAGGGTGATCACGTATAAATGTGCCCAAAATTATTTTTACTTTCTTTAGTAATAAGTGGATTTGACATTATTATGTCACTTTTGTCTTATAATGGACCTAATCATAAATAAAATCAATATAAAGGAGTTTTTGGGTGTACGCTACTCACAATTGGATTTACATTATCCCAATCTCACCCATTTGGCCTAAATTAAAAGTAAGTTGGCTTGATCACACATGAATGCACCCAAATTATCTGCATTTTCCTTGGTCACAAGTGGATATGGTGCTTTTGTGTTTCATTTCACCTATAATCCCTCTAATAAATAATAAAAATGACATAAAGTGGTGGTTTGTTGTGTGAAAGTCACCAATGTGGCCTATGTTACCCTATTCACATCAATTTGGCTTGAATTCAAAGTGGATCAACATCATCATGCATAAATACACCCCAAATTATCCACATTTTCCCTAGTTTCAAGTGGATATTTTGTTGTTGTGTCACTTTTGGTCTATAAGGGAACTAATCACAAGTAAAATCAACATAAAATGGTGTTTGGGTGTGGATGGGCCACAATGTGACTTACATTTCCTCTATCATACCACTTTGGCATAAATTTTAAATGGGATGATCATGCACAAATTAGCATTAAATTATTTGAATTTATCCTAGTTTCAAGTGGATATAGTGTTTTGGCGTCACTTTTGTTCTATAAGGGACCTAATTTCAACTAAAATCAACAAAAAGGGTGGTTGGATGTGCATGGGTGATGAATTCAACCTATGTCACCCCATTCACACTAGTTTAGCATGAATGAAACAAAAATTAACATGACAATGCAGGAGTATGCCCCAAATTATCTTCATTTACCCTAGTTTAAAATGAATATGGTGTTGTTGTGTTGGTTTTGGCATATAAAGGTTCCAATCACAAGTAAAATTGGCATAAATGGATGGTTAGGTGTGTGCTTTTTTTTTCAATTTTTTTGATGTAGTTAGGGGGGTGCATGGTCATCTATCCATTTTTTTATAATTTTTGGAATCTATTTACTTTTATAATTATTAAAATTTTAAAAAATATGTAGGTTTTAAATTAGATGATCTTATCTAACTTTCCACCAAAGGGTTTAAAAAATATTAAATTACTCTAAAAAACATGTTTGGGTGCATGAATGGATATCTACTATGTTTTTGTAAAAGATTAAGTTTTTATCTTTGAATTTCAACTATCTTACCTACTTTATTTTGATCATTTTCAAAAAAAGTAGTAGTTTAGAAACTAGACTCAAAAATACTACAATTTATGTTCTTATAACATTTTCAAATTTTTTAAGTGTAAGCATCTCAAATAATTTGTACAAGTTGAAGTTTCTAAATTTTTCAAGAAAAACATATCCACTTAAGACACATCCTTCCCCCCAACTCTATCACTTTCCCCATAAATTAAGATCATAAACTAGTATAAGTGCATTCAATAACTATATTATATTAAGATTTTTCCAAGGAGGTTACCTTCTCAATGAGGCTAATAATATTGTAATACAATTTTGATATATTCTAATTCAATATTAACACCTTACATTTCATTTTCTGTATATTGCATTCGTATTTAAATATTGGCTTGATGTATTTGTAAGAAAAGTTTATATCATCTTATATCAGAGATCTTTATAGGGTTGTGTTCCTAAAAACAATATCAATTTTTGGTTATCTCATTATGTCCACAGTATGCTCTCACCTCACCTTAGGCAAGACTTGGTCATTATAAAGTTGATCAAAAGTATTGACATAAAGCCTTATGATCCAAACCCAACCATTTTTTCACCTAAATTTTTTATTTTGTTTTCTATGTTAGAAACCCTATGCCTAGGTATTAAAATAACACATAAATATATCATTTCTTGTTAGGTACATGAGATCCATGTGTGATGTCGGTTTGGATTAGACCCATCACCATAGGTGACAAGATAACAATTGTACATATAATTGAGATTCTAAGTACCTTCTGTTAGGAATCTAGAACAACAAACATGCTCTGATCCACTCGTTAGGATCTTGCTCCTCAGAAAGAGCACAGTATGATTACCAAATATAAGCAATTGAATATGCGGAAATAACCAGAAACACAAGTAACTAGAATTCACCAATAGCACAGAATATGAGAGACAATACACTATCTTGTATTAACAATATACAGAAAAGAATACATCAAAGAGCCGCCACACTCTTTCACCTTACAGAGATTCGCCACACCTCAAGTGTACAGTAATTCTTCTCACACACACTCTCCTACACAAAAACGGTCCCAACAACCAACTCACACACAGAATTGGTGTTCACCTCACCAACCAGTCAGTAATAACCCTGCCGGTACACCAAGCACTCTATAGCACTTCAAGCTGATCTCTCATGAACTTGCAACCTGCAATTCAAAGACCAAACTTACATGTAGATCACCAATGAGCTTGCAACAACCTGCAACTCATAGATCTTACAACTAGAAGGAACTCTTCCTTTCTATCTCATGCCTTAAACAATACATGCCAATGGGTCTATAAATAGATCCCTAACTCAAACACTAACTTAGACTCTTAATTTAGACAATTATCCTCGCAGCCCAAGACTCTGGCTGGTCTTAACATGCAAACTCATCGTTCACTTAACTAACTGTCCGTGAAACGAACACTTCGGGAACACACAGGAGACCGACGTCGGTCCCTGCTGGTCTGGTTCTGCCGACGTCGGCTGACTTTCTGCCGTCGTCGGTGGCCTTCTGCACTGGATTCTGCCAACATCGGTCATGCTGCCAACGTCGGTTCCTGTAAAACTCAGCAACCTTCTGTTCCTAGTTTGCAAAGGTTGAAGCTTTTAGCTCCACAACCTAACAATCTCCCACTTGGAGATAAATAGCTGCAACCTGTACCTGTACACCGTCTAGTTTGTTCCTTGGCTTTGTATCCCTCCTCAAGATCACTCTTGAAGACCAACCACCACAAAATCCATGGTGCAAAATCTGTCATCCAAATTACCTGCCACATCCGCATCTACAACCATTTAGAAGAAGAACTTGACCCTGCATAGCATGTGCACCTGCTGCTGGTCCCACTGAACTGCCCTTCAGTATTACTCTCCTAGATTGACTCCAAACTTGTGACAACTCCCACTGCTTGGGAAAACTCAGGTTTAGTACATACCATGCACTCAACCTCATTATGTGAATCAAAACACCTGTTCTGTGAACTGTCTTACCATCGGCGTGCTAACCGGCTTCACACAATCATCCTGAAACAAAGTCAACAAGACCTCCATGTCTCTAGAACACACTCATGCCAAAGAATCTTGCTGCTCCCAGATTCTCCATGACAAACACCTGAACTAGCTTTACCTTTAGTTCAGAAATACCTGTATATGTAAACCTGCAACAAGCACATCATACAGAAAATAGGATAGTGTAGCTAATACTATCCAACCTGGTAAAGAGAAACACAATGATCAAACCTCCATTGCCCTGCAGCTAAAACAAGATCATATACCCTGATCTTCCATCTCACGTATCCATTTCCGCTCTTCTTCATCCTCAACATCCATTCGTCTCTCAGTGCTTACTTCCAGCTGGCAACACTACCCAAAACACCTGTTTGGTTCTCCTCCAAGGAATCACATCCTCATCCATGCCAAGCTCCCACTGTTTCCTGGATCTACCTGTTTTGCTTCTTCAACAACTTCCTGGTCCTATGCCATAAGTGAGCAACAAGTAGTGTAAAGAAGGGAAATGACGAATTTAAGAACTTACTTACACCTTCAGTCCTCCATATGGGTGCTTGAGACTCCATGACAACTAGCTGTCCACCCAAAATTCGTCTCAGTAACCGATGCCGGTCACATCTCAGTCTACAGCCGACCGATGTCGGTTCTTGCGACTGCCTCATTGCCGACGTCGGTTTCCCCTGGCCGACGCCGGTCTCTGTCTACCCCGAGTCACCGACGTCGGGCTGCACATAGCCGACGTCGGTCCCTGTCTGGACACCGACGCCGGTTTTCATGCCGACGTCGGTCTCTGTGTTTTTCTTGTGAGACCTGACTTTTTCCCGCGAGCTCTTTTTGGATCAAAACCTTGTCCAAATTACCCTTGCTCTGCTCAGAATTCCTCTGCACCTTGTGTTGAACTCTGTCCGTCACTTTCTCCTTGAAAACCAAGGCTTTCCCGTTCTTGTCACTAACATCAGATTCCTCAAGAAACCTTACTTTCTTCTTTTGCATACAGGAACCACGATCCATGCCTTCCAAATCCGAAAGCATACTCTTTGACTCAAGAACCAGCATCTCCTTCTTATCTATGTGACCAAGCCTATCAAGCCACATCTCTGAATCTACAGCTGAAGTAGATAACCCAGAAAGAGAATCAGTAAAACAAGTAGATAGATAAAGCGTACCTACTTTCTTACCTCTAGCTATAACAAGTGTACCCTTGGTAACCTTCCAAGAGTCCGCTGTGAGAGTTACTGTGCAACCCTCTTCACCCAAACTTCTAACCGAAATCAGATTCCGCTTCAGAACTAGGACATGCATGACCTCCTTTAACACCCATGTGTCACCTGTCTGCAATTTCAGCTTCACTTTGCCTTTTCCAACAATCTGACAAGACTTACCATCCCCTACACAAATTTCTCCAAAGTCTCCCTGGACATACTCATGAAAAAATTCTCGATGTGGAGATGCATGAAAAGAGGCACCAGAATCTAATACCCAAGATTCTACTTTATCCAAAGAACATACCAGAGCATCCTGTGCAACGTAGCCTGCAACATCTGCTTCTTCTCCATGTTCTTCATGATGATCTTCACCCGATCTGCAATCTCTCTTTAAGTGCCCTTGCTTTCCACATTTCCAGCAGGTTATTCTGCCATACCTGGACTTGGATCTTTTGCCTGTCTTCGACCTTGATCTCCTACGCTCTGTCCTCTCTCTTGCCCTTCCTCTTCCTTCAACACTCAAAGCATTTCCAGATAATTCCCCTGTGCTTTTCCTGCATATCTCTTCATTCAAGATCACACTCACAACATCATCCACTTTTAAGACTTTTGAAGGAGACACAGTATTAGAAACTGCCATTACCAAACCTTCCCAACTTTCAGGTAATGAACACAAGATTAAGAGAGCTCTAAGTTCATCATCAAATACAATATTCATTGAACTTAACTGGTTTACCAAACCATGGAAATCACTAAGATGGCTATGAATAGATCCACCTTCCAACATTTTCAAATTAAATAAACGCTTCATAAGAAATACCTTGTTTGAAGCCGAGGGTTTTTCATATAAATTTGCCAAAGATTTCATCAACTCCACCGTTGTCTTACACTGTGATAAGCTGGAAATCACAGATGAATCAAGACTCAATCTAACAGATCCCAGAGCCTTCCGATCAAGAACCTCCCATTCTTCATCTTTCATATCCAAGGGTTTGCTAGCAACCCCACCCAACGGTAAGTACAAATCTTTCTGATACAGATAGTCCTCAATCTGCATCCTCCATAATTGGTAGTTCTTGCCATTAAACTTTTCCATTCGTAGTTGACTGTTTTCTATCATTGCTCAACTCCCACTCAAACAGAAACCCTGTGAGTAACCTGTAATCAAAACACACTACCCAGATCTACACCAATCTGTTAGTATCCCAACCAAAAGCTCTGATACCACTTGTTAGGAATCTAGAACAACAAACATGCTCTGATCCACTCGTTAGGATCTTGCTCCTCAGAAAGAGCACAGTATGATTACCAAATATAAGCAATTGAATATGCGGAAATAACCAGAAACACAAGTAACTAGAATTCACCAATAGCACAAAATATGAGAGACAATACACTATCTTGTATTAACAATATACAGAAAAGAATACATCAAAGAGCCGCCACACTCTTTCACCTTACAGAGATTCGCCACACCTCAAGTGTACAGTAATTCTTCTCACACACACTCTCCTACACAAAAACGGTCCCAACAACCAACTCACACACAGAATTGGTGTTCACCTCACCAACCAGTCAGTAATAACCCTGCCGGTACACCAAGCACTCTATAACACTTCAAGCTGATCTCTCATGAACCTGCAACCTGCAATTCAAAGACCAAACTTACATGTAGATCACCAATGAGCTTGCAACAACCTGTAACTCATAGATCTTACAACTAGAAGGAACTCTTCCTTTCTATCTCATGCCTTAAACAATACATGCCAATGGGTCTATAAATAGATCCCTAACTCAAACACTAACTTAGACTCTTAATTTAGACAATTATCCTCGCAGCCCAAGACTCTGGCTGGTCTTAACATGCAAACTCATCGTTCACTTAACTAACTGTCCGTGAAACGAACACTTCGGGAACACACAGGAGACCGACGTCGGTCCCTGCTGGTCTGGTTCTGCCGACGTCGGCCGACTTTCTGCCATCGCCGGTGGCCTTCTGCACTGGATTCTGCCGACGTCGGTCATGCTGCCGACGCCGGTTCCTGTAGAACTCAGCAACCTTCTGTTCCTAGTTTGCAAAGGTTGAAGCTTTTAGCTCCACAACCTAACACCTTCAAGTATATTTAAATACCCCATAATTATTATCAAATCTTATCCATAGGAATCCATTAGTCATATATTACTTTTGGTGCACCAGTAAGTGGTTATCCCCAAAAATATACTCATAACTGACCTCAAATATAGGATAGTGGGATATGGGTGTAGACACACCATTTTTTATCACTTTCATGTCAAAATTATAAAATGTAATTATTCCAAGTGATTTCACACAATCTAGTCTGAATTTATTTATTCATTTAATATACATGTTCAAATTTATCTTGAGACATCTCTAAGTGAACTAATTCATTGTATTTAGATTTGTTTAATTATCATTCTTTGATAAATTTCTATATTCAATTATCATTCTGATCAATTTCTCTATTCAATTATCCTATTCTAGTCAATTCACTAATTCCCCCTTATCTAATCAATTAATACAATTAATTCCAATTCCCTTAATTATTCTTTTAATTATAGTTCTATTGCGAATAGAATTATAATTATCTTAGAATTAATTAATTCCTCTTTTCTCTCTAAAGGTGGCATTTGCAATCAAATAAAGGATCTTGAGATTCCATAGGAATTTTTTTGTAAGCTAATTAAATAGATAATTAAATTAATATACAATAATATTCCTCACCCTTCATCTTGGATAAAATATGAAGGTCCCATAATTAATCTTGTTTGAGAGCATTCTCAACCCTTCATCTTGGAAAAAATATAAAGGGCCCATGTTGGTGATCCATGTGTCTTATTAGAAATGTCTCTCTTTCAAGATGAAGGGATTATATTAACTCTTTTTCATATTTTCAGATATCATCCTCCACCCTTCATCTTGATTAAGATGAATGGATCACATCAGTGATTCTTGTGTTGATCCATGTGCACATTTGAAGACTCATTTGCAACTATTCATCTTGATTTCAATATGAAGGGTCTTCATTGATTCAAGTTCATTATAAATAGACTTATTCTCATGAATATTTTCATGCCCAATACATACAATGAAGTTTTGACTATTTTTTTAATCCCCTTGTGCATCATCTTCCCAAATTCACGATCAAATTTCAACATGGTTCATAGATTCAAATGGAGATGTCTAAATACAAATCAAAGTTGATAAATATCATTTGATCCTACACATGAGTTGCATCCTATACAAAGATGTTTTTAATAGATGTTTACATTCATTTTGGTTTTGAATATAATGCATTATTAGCTAGTATTTGTATGCTCATGATATCTTAGGTTGAAGCATGTTTTATCTTTTTTTGTGTTCTTAATTGACTAAAAACTAAATATGATGAAAATATAGCTTGTGAAGATTCCTAACGACACATATGGCATGCCTAGTGGGACTAACAACCCATACCTTTATTTTGATCCTATTTAGAAACCTTATTTTGAATAATATTTAATTATTTTGGCTCTTTTCTATTAAATTTTTTCACCATTTTCTATTTTCTATGTTTCAATGAATTCATTTGTAAAAAAGATGAAAATGTTCTATTTTTATTGTTGACCAGTGAAATCATCCTGTAATCAATGAAATCATCATTTTCTTTTTTTTTCTATTCTTTGTCTTATGTGTAGGTTTTTAAAATCATTCAAATTATTAGTGCAATTATATCTTCCATCAATGAAAAAAGACTATTTATTGGTGAAATCCCCACTTTCATTAGTGAAATCAACTGCTTATCAATAAAATCATCCATGGAATTATTTTATACATATTAATGAATTTGTCACAATTTAAATGAAATCAACATTATTATCGGTGAAATCAAATTTATAATCAATGAAATAATTTATGTTATCTATTTCATTTCTAGATTGACTATCAGGATTTCTTATTATTGGTGAAATTATTAAGTAAATTGATGAAATTGTTTCTATATCAATGGAATCATTATCAAGTATCATTATATCTGGTTCTCTATTTATCAATAAAATTATCTTACTATCAGTTAAATTATTCTTCTAATCGATGAAATCATCTAGTAATTCATGAAATCATACTCTGCATTTACTTTTTTGTGTTCTATTTTTTGTTCTATGTAGGCTATCTGATATTGACTAAATTACTTTCTGCTAAACATCAAAATTATTTCTATGTCAAAATCTAAGAGTTGGAAAAACATAAAAAATCAACCACCTTTGCTTTTTAAAGACCTACCAAGTAAAGATAGTCATATATTTTTTTAAAGTTCAAAAAGTGGGGCCATTTATTCAAATAATCATGTTTTATATTCACATCTCATTTTGGAGTTTTAAAAACCAATTAACATTTCATTTTGGGTTCTAAGAAAACTTGCTTATTTTTCAAGATTTTATATTTCTTGCAAGTTTCTTTGTTACTTCTTTTTACTTGGGTGTTTTATAGGGATATTTTTCATGTATGCTCTTCCATTTGGGTGACTCATAAATGTAAATATCATATTTATTTTAAATCCCAAAGATTTTCCTAAAATTCACTTCACTCACCCTTAGTGTGAGTTGCATGAATCAAAATGGTAATACCTTCCTTTTTCTTTTGGATCTATGTTTGGGGTGTCATTCCCTTCTCACAAGTCCTTAGGCCATGGTGATTTGGATGTAATTACCTAGAATCATACCAACCTCATTATCTAATGGTATCTTAGCTAACAATCTTGTCAAAGCTTGATTGTGCTAGTATCACTTCACTGAAACCATTATGATTGAAGTGGTCATGAAGGGACTAGATCATTTGGTGAATGGCCCATAAAACCTCACATCTAATTGGCATATAGTTATAAAGCACCCAAATACCTAAATGTATAACGAAACCATCTATAAATCTCATAAAAACATTAGCTTATTACTTTTTGGCCATGAAACATTCATTGGCATAGGGTTGTACAAGTAACCACACCTAAATCTATATTTTATGTATGAACCTTTTGAGAGAAGGGGGATTAAAAACCCTACCAATAAATGTAATAATTACTTTAATGAATCTTAAATTTTATCCTCTCTCAAGATAATTATATTGAAATACTCAATAAATGTGGATTAATCCTATGTCAATCACTAAAATAGGGTTTCTATATTGATTATTTACTTAATTTATTGTGGTGTCAAATCTTTGTCATAATTTTCATACACATACACAAAAATATGTTACTTTATCCATGTTCTTGGTCCAAAAATTTTCAAATCTATACATGTCATACCTTCTTTGTATGAAATTGTATCATTACTCTATCCACATTCCAAGTCTCAATATTCTTTTATACTAACTTGTGTCCAAAATTATCTCTCAAACCACACCTCTCTTATCTGAAATCATATTGTTACTCTGTTCATGTGAGTTTGAACCTATTATAGTCTTATTACTATGTTATTAATTCTAAGGTAATTTCTAATTGAGACTCTATATTATTTCCTAGTGTTCAAATCATTTATGTTCAAATCCAATTTTTTCTTGTGTTTGTTTTCAAACATCATTTTTTTCCCATTCCCATCTAAATATATTGCAAAGTTCATATCCAATATGCCTCTTTACACATGAAGTGGTATGAATTATAATGTTACTTATGAGGATGATTGGGCTCAAGGTCAAACTGATCCATTCACATATCAACCTACTTCTCCCCATGATTAAGAAGATCTCATGAATCCAAATGAGGTGTAAGTTTACCAAAATGAGTATGAGGAAGTGCAACTAATGTATGATCTATTTCAAACCTGATTTGAGGAACATTTGTTTTTTAATAAAGAATACATCTTTATGTATTTATTAGATATCCTCATGATTTTACCAAAGAAAACATATGTCCAAGATCACCACCAACAAATACTATCTAAATTATTGAGTGGAATAATGATGAACCATCTTCTAGTCATGATCCTCTAATTGTTCAAATGTACACAATTCCAAAAACGTCTAGGAAAAGGAAGTAGCTACTTGTACACTCAACCCAAGTCTTTCTTATCATCTTAGCCCAAGTATGAGAAATGATTAAAGTGTTTAATGACATTTTCACTTTGGTACTCAATTCAAGAATTAATCCTTCACTTAAACATTAATACAAAGAGTTATTAGTTGATCCATTA
The DNA here is from genome assembly GCA_037957365.1 of Torreya grandis. NCBI lineage: Eukaryota > Viridiplantae > Streptophyta > Pinopsida > Cupressales > Taxaceae > Torreya > Torreya grandis. Next base: position 2,132,707 of record JARHVA010001336.1, on the reverse strand, counting down.
TCTATTATTGAAACCTATAATTCTCCTAAGCAATAAATACTTGAATATTCTTTACAACCAGTTGAATAAAATATCCAAAAACATTCCCTAATCCATATCAAGTCTCTATTAATCCCACATTTTTAGTTCTATCTAAACAAATTCCTCCACAATAATTATAAAGTCCACAACATTCCCAACTAGTTCTCACTGAGAATCAAAATATTCCTTCTAGTTCCAATAATACCTAGCGAGTTTTGTCTAGAATAAAATAATACATATCTCTTATATAACAAGTTTATTTTAATAAAAAACAAGTTCATTTCACTCAATAATAATCCTTTAGACAAAATCAACAACGTCCTCCTATACAACAACACATTTCCATTCCATATACCAATCGCACTCAATATCATGTTACACCCACTCAATTCAATTCCAACAACAAAATTAAAAAATTTAGTTGGTTATGGAAAAAAATTGACATAAATTCAAAAAATGCACAATTCCATTCTTAGCTAATTAATCCCTGACTATTTCTTGAAATACTACCTTATCTCAAGAATTATAGGCTATGAAAGATGCAATATCAATATTGCAAGCTAGGAATCAAAATAAAAAATACAAATTGGATCACATATGTTCATATCCATTTGATTTAAGTATTTTCATAATACCTTTTACATCTCATTTTGAGATTCCAAATTTTGATAAATATAAAGGAAAGCATGACCCCAGAGAGCATTTAAACCTCTTCTTTATTGCTTTCCAAGAAGTAAGCTATGAGTCAAAAAAAATATTGTGCCTATTCTCATGGATTTTAAATGGTCCTGATTTAGAATGGTTTATACACCTTCCAAAGGGTTCTATAACATTTTTTGTCATAAAATTTCAATCAATAACTTTTTTTATAACATTAAACATGAGCTAAACATGGTGTATTTATGTAACATCAAACAATGAGGAGGTGAAACTTTTTCTTATTATCTTCAAAGATGGTGAGCACTAACATACATATTCCCTCATGCACTTCTTGATAGCAAGTTATAAAATGTGTTATGACCAATTTGATTACATATTTAGATATCAATCTTACATTATAGTGTGTAAACAATTTTGATGATGTTATCACTAAACGTGTTCAAATAGATAAATCTATAATTGATAAAGGATTGATTAAATTTTATGCACAAAATCAATCCCATAATCAATCTCAAAATGAAAACCAAAACCAAAAGAATAACCAAATTTAGAGTCAAAATTCCACTTTAAATCCAACAAATGTGGAAGATAAACCAAAGACTTTTATTTGTAATAATAATGTGGTTGGTAATGGGGTTATATAAGATAGACATATTCAGACAATGCAGTCATCATCAATGCAAAAATCTCCTCAATTTTAACTAATAACTTTGCAAAGGCAACCTCATCCAAGGAATTAATTCAGCAAGATACCATTTTCTAGTTTTTGAAAGCCTATTGAAGATGTGCTTCATAATCTACTTACTACAAATATGATTGGGTACCCAAATACTAAAACATATGATGAAAGTTAACCTAAACCAAAATGGTATAGGGATAATGAATATTACAAATATCATTTAATTAAAGGACATGCAATTCATAGATGTGTCCAACTTTGACATCTCATTTAGGTTATGTTAGAAAGAGGATAAATTGATTTGAACAATGCATCATCCTATAATTTTGGTTAGAACATGGGCATCTATCAAGATCCTTTTCCACAACATCAAACTAATAATGAGCAGAGATGACATCAAAAAATAACAATCATAATTAGTGTACTTGGGATAATATTATTAATTACCATGTTACTCTATATTATTATAACATAGTGGGACATGCCATAGAACATCACATAGAAACAATTACACCCAACAAGTAAGACCCTTAATTCTAGGATCATGTCCTTATATTTTGGGATTTCCACCTTCCCATAACCCTCATCCTCAAATTTTCATTCCAAACCCCATTTATTACTCTTCAAATTATAGTATTTTTATTCCCAATTGACATTGTGTTATTACTACTCGACATGCTAAGATTACCCTTCAGGGGGCCTATTCCTTCTTATGCTAATCCTAATCCCTAGTCTAATTCTAGTCGTATTCCAAATCCATCCAAAATCATATATGCACCTGTTAAGAAGTAGTATGATCTTATGAATTAGCTGATTAAAACTCCAACATAGATTTTCATTTTACATCTATTATTTACTTCTTAGTTGCACAAAGATGTTCTATATGCGATTTTGAGCCAGACTCAAGTGCCCAACAACATTACATTATATGAATTTTATGCATTGGCAGGACACTTGTCTCCTGGTTTGAAACTAATATTTGATAATAATTATTATATCATAATCGAGATCTTCCCACACTAATTATATGTACATTAAGGTTACAATTACTCATCACAAGATCAAGTGAGTTCTTATAAACAATGGATCAGATCTTAATATTGTTCCACTAAAGTTAACACCTAGGATATACTTTAGTAGATGTCAATAATGATACCATTACTATCAAGGGGTATGATAATATTGAGCAATAATCAGTAGGAAAAATTTATTTGCCCATTTAGGTTGGGTCTATTATCCATAGTACCTTCTGCCATGTAATTGATATTGATTTGTCATATAGCCTCCTTTTTGGTCATCTATTGATTCATGAGATGCATACAGTGCCTTTTATACTCCATTAATGTATTAAGTTTCCTCATGCTAGAATGGAGGTTACTTTTCCTAAATATTTAGAGCCATATCAATATTGCAAACATTTAGATGTAGAAGGTCACCAATATACTTATTGTCCTAGTGCTAACAATCCCATTAAAAATGACAAATGGGTAATATCTGATACACCTCAATAAAATTATTTAGATACTAATACTCTTGCTTCTCATTATAAATCACTCTTACCCTAATTAAATTCCTCCCATTTCAATGTACATGACAAAGGTATTGACACATATATCATGGAAGATTATTTTCATGTTGCCAAATTGCTTATATTTACTAAATCTCATGGTAGGCCTAAGATGGAATGGTGAAATAAGAAGGTATAATCTTATCCATAATAACCTCTTCCCTTTGTTCTAATAAAGGCATTCTATTAAGAAGATCTAAATCAAGATGACAATATATGGTTGTCTAATGAAGATGTAGCTCCTTATTGTCAAAGTAATAAATATCCTATCCTTAGTAAAACTATGGCTCATCAGACTTATAAATGGAAAGGATTGGAAAAAAAATCAAGGTAGGATAGATCCTATTCTTCCTACAAAGAATTATAAGAAACATGGGTTAGATTACTGATCACCTACGTTTATCCTCACATAGCTTAAATGTGATACAACCCCTATATTCAAAGATGATAATCATGGCAATGACATAGAGTTCTATTATAATATTTATGATGAACTTTATAGCACTAATCTCTTTGATTTCCATTATATTATCACTATTTACATTATTATTACCATTCCCCTCACCCTTATTTATCCCAAATTTATCAATTGGTACTAACAAGCTGATGATATTATTCTCATTGAGTTATCCAATGAAGAAGTTATTTCAAAATTCATTGGATTCATAGATGGTTTACCATTAAGTGATCACAAATAGGGATTTTTATACACTTTAGAACCTATGGCCTACTTTGGGGAATAAGAAAACTTTCTTAGTCAAAATAAAAATGCAACATCGAGATCCTTAAGTGAAAACATTTATAAGGCACTTCTAAATCAGAGATAAAATAAAATAAAAGATGAGTCCCTTGGAGAAATCCTATCTCAGGTGCCATTGGTTGGGAAAGTTTGATCTCCTTCAAAGGAATCCTAGGTTACTACAAGTTTATGACTCTCATTTGGAGATGAAATTAAATCTGAAGATCATGAGGAATTGAGCACATGGTCTTAGAGAATTTATATTTGGTAGCCCATTGGTTGTTGTCTAATAGGAATGATTTTGGTTATGCATATATGGGTCCATCTAAAATTCCACATTCATATATTTATAATCAATTTCCTTCTTTTCCTACTATTTTTTATGATGATTCGGTGATCTAGGAATTTGACTCAAGAGAGGATGGTTAATATGGTGCTAGTTCTAAAATAAAAACAAAATGATAGAAACACACTAACTAGCATAACATCTCTAGGCCTAGACACTAGGGATATCTTAGTTAATAAACATGAATAAAAGACACAACTAAAATTCAAAATAATTTTTTTTTACCTTCCTTAGATGCTCCAAAATGCTTGTTGTAGTGGCTTGATTGGCTTGTGCTCATGAAGTCCTTGGCAATGGAATCTTGACTATCTCCATCTCTCCTTGGCACCTTTGACTTGTGGCTTGGCTTGAATTGGAATCAATTTGGCATCATAACTATAATTATCAAGACTTTGAAGATATTTGAGCATAATAACTTTTCACCAAAATAGCTTAGAAATGATGTTTGTGGCCTCTCTATTTATAGATTTTTGAGAATGTCTAGAATCAACCTGAACCATCCATCTCAAGATTGAGATGTGTGGTTGAGGATTAATTCAATTTTTATAATTAATTTTATAATTATCCTAATCCTAACATTAGAATAAGGGGAAATTAAGAGGCATGGAGGCTATGAATCTTGATATTTATGGTATTTATGGCCTAGGTATGTCTTCCCAAGAAATGATGTCACTTGATGATGTAGATATTCAATATTCATTTCCAAAAATAAGTATTCAACAAGTTTACATGGAATTATTGATTAAGCCTTGATTTGGGTTAATTATCTCTTAAGCATGATTAAGCACTTTGTGAACAAATTACTCAAATTGATCAGAATGCCTTGTTATTGGTCCAAAATTTGACTAGATTGGAATTGGAAGGTGATGTCAGATGCATTGGAACCATATTCCCATTTAGGATGTTACCAATATAAAATAACAAAGGCACACATCTTGTGCAAGATATTTGATAGGAAAGATCAATCCAGAGCATATAGGTGCAAAATTGGCATTTTGACTTGGAATGATCTGATCAAAGTTAGCTAGCCCATAAATTACATTACTCCATTTAGTGATACTCTTGCCAAAATCGGCATTTGAATATGTCAGTTTCACATCATTTAGAAGTTTTAGTGTTTTTAGGCCAAATTGTGCATTTTGAGTGGAAATTGGTCAAAATCTTGATTGGAGGTCATTGGTGGCCAGATTTAGGTGTCTATAGTTTACCCCTATTTGGGAAGATTTTGAAAACCATAGGCAAAGCAATGTCTTCTCAAATAATAAGAGATGGCCTATATGCCAAAAATAAGATGATGGTTGAAGAACAAAAATCCAAATGGTTTTGGGAAGCTTATGATGATGCCCCCTCAAGGGAGTGTCCATTACATTTATTGATGGATGGTCCCACAAAAATAAATAAGAAGAAATGTGGAATTAACCATGGCTGAGATTAATCTAAATAAGAAAATTATTGCATGCATTGATGTAAAAACAATGTTGATTTTCCCAAAGGTGGTTATAATCAAGAATAAAATTCAAAATAATGATTTACCCATAGGTGGTTATAATCATTAAGTATACCTGGATTGGCTAAATATGATTGTGCCCTAGTTAGGGATGATTAGCAAGGATATAATCTTGAATACAGATTAAAGATGAGTGGGTGCAAAGTGATGAAATAGATGGATAGAGGAATAAGATTGATCATTAGAAATGATTTAGTTATACCTATCAATGAGGAGATGCTAGTCCTTATTATTAATGATACAACTAGAATGGCCAATGGGTTAATTTGATCAAGGGTGGGATGGAAGAATTTGCCAAGGTGTCAAGGAGAAACTTCCATGGCTCTATTGATTATAGACCTTTTTGAAGCTAATTTTTTTTGTAGCATGTGATGGTAGGCTTCATGATAAAACACCATGAAGACTTGGCCAAAATATGCGTAATGGATGACTCTTGATCCAATAAACACTTGAAAATAATGTATCAATGACAAAAACCATGATGACAATGTTGACATATGAATATGGATAGACTCAAGAATAATGTGTGTAAGGAATCACCCAATGCATACATATAGATTGATTCAAGGCAACAGTGTTGAAAGAAAATAAATAGGCAAGCAAATAAACAAACAAACAAAAAAATAAAATGAAATAAACAAACAAACAAAAATCTTGGAAATAAAATCAAAAGAAAGCATCCTAACAATGACCATGCCCCAGTAAGGCAGATCGAGGATAACTAACTAGGCTTAGACAAGACAAATATTTTTGGATTTTTAAAATATTATGAATTTTTTTGTCATTTTTAGGTATCTTAACTTGTTAGAGAATCACAAGATACCTGCTCAGAAAATGACAAGAGCATTTGGCTTAGGTTGCTCACAAAATGGTGAGAGTGTATGGAAAGGGGGACTAAGGTGACCTCAACATGAATTAAGCATGACCTAAAAAGTCCCAAAATGACCTCAAGTCATAGTAATTCCATCCACATAAAAGGTAGGGAAAAACCAACTAGGTCCCAACAAGTTCTCAAATTTGGCAAATGGCCAATCAAATGAAAATAGAAATGGCAAGGTGATACGACAATGCATGGTAAACAAGTGTTTCCCCTAGTTTTCCCATAGGTAGTTATAACTAGGATACAATGTCATAGGTCAATGATACTAATTTTCCCATAGGTGGTTATAATTAGTAACAATACTGATGAAACACTTATTTGCCCATAAGCAGTTATAATCAGGCTCACATAAACAAACTTGATAGGATAAAAGATATCTTGCCAGATCAATTATCACACTAATTTCATAGACTGTCATTGAAACATGGATTGGATTTATTATTGAAACTTGATCACAATATTCTCACAAAAAGTCTAAGAAGAACCAAAGTAACCAAGATCAAAATAGGATTAGGTAGGATGACTAAAAATAGGCTTTGGTCTAGATAAGAATGGAATGATAGGATGATATGGTATTGTTATAGATAATGATGGTTTAGATAGATTTGATAAAATATTAAGATGGTTTCCCCCAAGTGATGGGGTAAATGGTAGGAATCTACAATAATGGTAAATAGGCATATGTAACAATAATAATAGCATGGCAATGTGAAATGGTATGGTACATGTTGTTAGCCTAGGTATGGTTTTTTATTCTATTTTTCTTGTTGATGGGGAGATGCACATCCTAATAAACAAATGATACAAATAGAATACTCAATCATGTTAATTTTTATCACACACCTCATCTAAAAAGTTACTTTATCAATAATTGGTTGTAGATTTGGATGTTGAGAATGTTGTTGTGTTCTTCCTTAGTCATTAATTTTGATTCCTTCAAACAGTAAGACAAGGTATCTTTATAGCCTTTGTAAAGGAAAGTGCAACCACGGATGGTAAACAAGGATAAAATTTAGATGATAGGTTTATTTTTGAAATGAAAGGGTCGATAATAATAGAATGTATAATGCTGGGGAAACAAATGAATATCAGGACTTTCAGTCACATGTAATGTTGTTGATGCCAGATTCAACATAACTTTGTTTATAGTGGGGCTAAAGACTTGTTCTCTCAATAGGACCACCAGAATTTTCTATTATTTGATCTTAAGAGTAGCTACCATCTGATTAGGATATAAATAGGAACCTATTTTGATTTGATATTTGATTTTTTCTTCATCAAGTAGTGAAGAACTTTTGTGCTCAGCTATTGGTGCCTCAAAGAGTTTTTCACCAATGAATTATTATTGATTTTCTAGTAGCACCTATGTTAAGGTTTCACTAAGGAATTTTGACCTTTTAATTTTATTGTCTTCTAGAACTTCTAATAAAGTTTCACTAGAATATGTTGAGTTATGACTTTGATTGTCCCCTAGCACCTTCAAAAAAGTTTCACTAGGAGAGTGTTCTTGTGTTATATGAATGTGGTCTTGGCCTCTTTGCTCTTCATCAACTTCTATGTCACCATGGATACATTTTAACAAAGTGTGATTCTGTCGATCCCAATCAACATTTGTGGGAGATGGAATGTCAATAATATGGCTATCTTGGTTGATGGTAATGGCCTATGAAATGGTAATGGAATGGATAGAGGCTACATAATCCTCATAAAAGATACTAGGATAACTCATGTTGAAGCTAAAGTAGTCATTTTTAAAAATCATAAAAGGATCACAAATATATTCAAATTGATCTATGAGGTATGTGTAGCCAATGTTGTAACAACCATGAACATATTCTTTCTCTGAATTTGATTCTAACTCAAAGGACTCTGAATCTAATCTTGACACTAATGTTGATTATAATTATGATTCTAACTCAATAAACTCTGAATGCGATGTTGAGACTGATGTTGATTCTGATTTTGATTCTAAATCTAATGTTAGTTCAAGAATAGAACCTAACTTTAACTTTTATTCTTCATATAATGGGTACTCTATTACAATGATGTCTTGTTGAATATTTAGTTTTGGACAAGTAACAACCTGTGATGGCATAATGGGCTCCATAAAAATTTGTTGGTCAAAGTGAGACTCCTCTAAGATGGGAAATAGATCAAGAGATAACTCCTTAGAGACTGGCTTATCAATAAGAGGCTCTTGAAATAGGCACATGGTCAAGGTGATAATTTTCCCAAAGGTGATTATAATCATTAAGAAGTGACTTAGCAAAGATCGGCTCATCAAAGTGAGACAACTCAATAACTAGTATAGGATCAATAGGCAATTTATCATAGGTTGACTTATCACAAATGATTGATTCAATAAAAACATCTTAGATTAGTTAGTTCTCTTGGCCTTGGTTTCCAATGAGTTGGAAAATACCAGTTTTAAACATAGCTTGGTCTTCAAATGATTGGATGGGTTGATTGGTACTAGATGAGGAATCACTTGTGGTTGGATAATGGTTGGGCCTTGGGGAGCATGATTTCTTGCATGATCCAAAAGACAAAGTCCTAAGATGGTAATGATAGGGAATTATGGGGCTTGATTGCTTGCACAAGCCAAAGGACTAGGTCCTAGAATGATGAAAGGGCATGGTGGATCTTGATTACTTGCACAAAGGTATAGAAATGGTTGGGCATTATGGAGCTTGGTTTCTCACATAAACCAAAGGATGATGTCTTGGTATGAGAAGGTGAAACATTGTGGTCTTGGAATAGAAATAGTATGATGTGATGGTCCTGGAATAGAAATGGTACAATGTGGTGGAGCTGAATTACTCGTATAAGCCAAAGCATCCAAGTTTTCCTCATAAATCATATCATCCCAATCATGAGATAGCTCATGAGCTAGTTCTTGAATGTGTTCCATGTACTAATTATTGTAAATATGGTACAAATTCATATCCCAAATAACATTATCTGTAGTTGGGTCTTTAAATTCCTCCTCACAAGCTTCTTCATACCAATCAAGGTCTTGAGTTGGATCATAAGTTATTTCGTGACTTTGTTCCCATGAATGATTAATATGAGGTAGATAAAAATCTATCTCATAAACTATATTAGCATCATTAGAGTTTTCACTAAAGCCAACAAAAACATTTTGTGTGGCCATTTTATCATAAACTCCACCATAAGTAGATCTAGACATATTTGTGTAAATGATGAAAACTTCAAAACAAAAAGGCTTAGAGTTCTACAAACTCTAGAAAACTATCCAAAAGACAAATGGTTCAAACTTGGCCTAACTTGGTCAAAGGGGTGGAGTTGTATTTCCAATATGGTCTAAAAGTGGAGTTGTATCTCCAAAATGATTTGTGCTAAGACTTGGCATAAAACAGTCTAACATCAAATGTCTAATGTCAAATGTCATATGCACAAAAGGTCAAGCATCTGAATAAAATCTAGGATGTCAAAGGTCTAGGTCAAAGTGTTCCAAACAAGGTCTAAACTAGGAAAGGGAAAATTTGAGTTGCTAGGTCTTTTGTCCAAATGTGGAGTCAAAAGCTAGGCTCAAATAAATAGGCATATGCTAGGACTTTTGGCCAAACAGTGTCAAGCGCTAGACTTGAAACAAAGGCTGATGTGATTTGATTTAATCTAACAAGTTTGGAAACAACTTTGACATAGACCTGGCACATGAAATAAAACATAAACATGATCAATTAGCATAAGGTATAAGACAAAAGGCTCTTTGAGAAAGGTTGTGTTCTCCCAAATAAAAGCACAAATAATGATGAGGATGGGCTTTAAACAAATAAACCATCAATAGTTTTCAAATTTGGGTAATCAATTAACCGAATTTATGGAACCCAAAAGAGAAAGATCTATGTGTCATCTCCATGAATTGAGGCCTAAATAAAAATCAACCAATTTTTGGATCCAAACTTAACAAGGCTAATTGAAAACTCAATGTTGAAAACTAGGATTTGACAAAATAAGCTAGACAAGATTGGATAGCATGACATCACAAGATAAAGGTCTAAATGGTACACATAAAATGGTTTGAAACAAATAGTTTTTGATACAATGGTAAACAAGTCTTGAAACAAATTCAGCAGCCTAATGGCATAAGCATGCTCAAATGTTGTGATCTATATTATGTTTCAAAGACTCAAAAGGCAAAATGTTTTAACATGATTTGGGTAGCATAACAATAGCCTTAAAGGCACAAGTGTGGTGTAAAAAGGTCAGCATAATGCCTCTTTAGACAAAAGAGTGATGTATAAACAAATTGGTTTTGACATGGATTATGAACAAACAAACAAGTTTTAGTCTCAAAAACACCAAGTAAGATAAATGACCAAAATACACTAAGTATAATCATCCAAATCCTATAAAGGGTATGGAAAATGGGGTTGACTAAAACTAACAAGCTTTCAAATATTTCTATGGGAATCAATTGCATAATGACTTTCACATCAAATAATGCAAAAGATAAGCACGTAAATTGGGTGGCTGTGATATTGGCTAGTTGTAAAAAGGTCTAGTCCTTTTTACAACCACTACATCTTGTTATTCACTCAGTGTAGTGCGATTTCCAAATGTAGATAACCTTTTTACAACCAATACATCTTGAAATTCACTCAGTGTAGTGCGATGCCCAAATGCAAATACATCCTATGTGCAACTCCAAAGGAGTAAGTGAAGTCAATTCTAGGAGATGAAAAATCAGGTTAAAGCTTCCCTAAAGAACTCACGGGAGGTAATGGCATCCTCCTCACAAGCCAAGTTTACATAAAAATAAATGACTAATAGAAAGACTTTAGGGTCATTTTCAAGGTCACCCAAACTTTGATGAGTTTTTGGAGAATACTTTAGATGACATTATTTCTAGGCCTTGGACTAGGGTTTTTGCAATAGGAATGGAATTTTTGATTCCAAGGGTTCCCTAAAGGGGACAAATGGAAGAGCATACACACAACATCCCTCTTTTTTCCAAACAAAAATTTAATCTAAACAACTAAGCAAATACAAAAATATTTGAAAAGGTGAGTTCATTTTTAAGCCCAAATGGAAAATGAGGTGGTGTTCATTTGACCCCTTGGTCTTAGTTGCAAACTTTGAAAACATTCACCATAAACATCTAAATTTTCTATTAAAAACCAAAACAAGGTTCATGATTGATTTTAAGCATGCAAAAGGTGATCTAAAACATGTTTTTAGAAAATGTCAAGCTTGGTCCTGTAACAAAAATGTTAGCATGTCCTTTAGCCTTGAAGCTCTTTTAGGTTTGAAACAATAAACTTTAAAAAAATATCTCTCGAGTCTGTGTTTTAAGAAAAAACATAGTGACCAATGTCAATTTATATAACCGATGATGGTTACATTTTATAACCGATGATGGTTATCTAACTAACATAGGTTATACCAATGTAATTGATGACAAGTATCCAACTGATGTTGGTTTTACTAACTAATGTTAGTTAAGCAATACAACTGATGTCAATTTTACTAGTCGATGTCAGTTACTGTGTAAACCCATGGCAAACAAAAATGGAAAAATAAAGTTAGAAAATTAATTTATAAGAGTTTTAAGGGTCTAAATGAATATTTTAAAGCTAGAAAATGATATTATTCATGTGTGGGATGCGTCTAGTCCCACCGGGCATGCCATTATGTGATCAAGGAATTTGACTCAAGAGAGGATGGTTAGTATGGTGTTAGTTTCAAAATGAAAATAAAATGAAAGAAACACACTAACTAACATAACATATCTAGGCCTAGAAACTAGAGAGAGCTTAGTTAACAAACATGCAACTAAAATGCAAAATAAACCTCTTTTACCTTCCTTGGATGCTCAAAAATTCTTGTTGTAGTGGCTTGCTCAGTCTATGCTCATGAAGTCCTTGGCAATGGAAGTTTGATTACCTCTATCTCTCCTTGGCACCTTTGGCTTATGGCTTGGCTTGGCTTGGAATAAATTTGGCATGGTAATACTAATTATCAAGACTTTGAAGATATTTGAGCATAATAAATTTTCACCAAAATAGCTTAGAAATGATGTTCTTGGCCTCTCTATTTATAAATTTTTGAGAATGTCTAGAATCAACCTGAACCATCCATCTCAAGATTGAGATGTGTGGTTGAGGATTAATTCAATTTTTAGAATTAATTTTATAATTATCCTCATCTTGAAATTAGAATAAGGGGAAATTAAGAGGCATGGAGGGCATCATGGAAGGCATTAATGAGGCATGGAGGGCATGAATCTTAATATTTGTGGCATTTATGGCGTAAGGATGTCTTCCAAAGAAATGAGGTCACTTGATGATGCAGATATTCAATATTCATTTCCAAAAATAAGTATTCAACAAGTTTCCATGGAATTATTGATTAAGCCTTGATTTGGGTTAATTAGCTCTTAATCATGATTAGAAACTTTGTGCACAAATTACTCAAATTGATCATAATGCCTTATTATTGGTCCAAAATTTGACTAGATTGGAATTGGAAGGTGATGTTAGATGCACTGGAACTGTATTCCCATTTAGGATGTTACTAATGGAAAATAACAAAGGCACATGTCTTATGCAATATATTTGATAAGAAACATAAATCTAGAGCAGCTAGGTGCAAAAGTGGCATTTTGACTTGAAATGATCTGATCAAAGTTAGCTGGCCCATAAATTACATTACCCCATTTAGCAATACTTTAGCCAAAATCGGCACTTAAAATGTCAGTTTCACATCATTTAGCACGTTTTAGTGTTTTTAGGCCAAAATGTGTATTTTGGGTCGAAATTGAACAAAATCTTGATTGAAGGTCATTGGTGGCCAGATTTAGGTGTCTACTGATTATACTCTTATTGTAGAAGACACAATAGAAGTGAATATTATAATATATGATTATCTTAATATAGTTAATCTTGGTGCATCCCTCAATTCAAAGCAGTGTGAATTGATTATTTCCCTTCTCAAAGAGTTCATTGATATTTTTACTTGGGCTTATTCAGATATGTTTGGTCTCGATCCTTCATTAGTAGTTCATCATCTAGTTATGCACCCAAATACAAAGCTAATTAATCAAAATATATGAAAGATACATCTGTAGATTACTCTCTTTATCAAATTAGAGATAAAAAAATTACTTGCATTAGGTTTCATAAAAACTATTCCCTATGTAGAATGGATTTCTAATGTTGTTCTAGTTAGCAAGAATCTAGTTGGCATCCACATCGACATAGATTTCAAAGATATTAATAAGACTTGTCCTAAAGATGATTTTCCACTACCTAATATATATATTATTATGGATTCTATAATAAGTTATGATATTCTATCTCTTATGAATAGTTTCTCTTTCTATAACCAGATTAAGATTTCTCAACAAGATCAATCCAAAATTGCATTCACTACTCCATGGGGCACATTCTATTATCAAGTAATGCCATTTGGCTTAAAAAATTGTGGATACACTTATCAAAAAGTAATTACTATTATCTTTCATGATCTCATGCATGATATTATTGAATAATATGTTGATGATATTCTAGGAAAATCTAAAAATCATGGAGAGCATCTATAAGTGCTATGAAGAATCTTTAAAAGGATTCATGTGTATAAAGTGCATCTCAACCCTAAGAAGTGTTATTGGGTCACATATGGAAAAATTTTAGGCTTCATTGTGTCTTGCAGAGGCATTGAAATCAATATAGCCAAAGTTTAAGCTATCAATGAGATGTCACCTCCTCCTAATTTGAATCAGCTTCATAGTCTATAAGGTAAAATCCAGGCTATTGGACATTTCATCTCTCAACTTGATGTTTGTTGTCATATATTTACACATATACTAAATAAATGCATCACATATCAATGGAATTTTTATTTCCAATAATATTTTGAGCATCTAAAGCAATATTTGGTAAATCCTCTAGTTCTTATTCCACCAATGTCGAGAAAATATTTTTTATTGTACATTTATGTATTTGATAGCACCTTGGGGGCACTTCTTGCTTAGCATGATGATCAAGGAAAATAATGAGTTGTTTATTATCTAAGAATAAAATTAGTCTCTTATGAATATAATTATACTTAAATAGGAAAATCCTATCTTGCATTAGTAGTCACTTCCTAGAAGATGAGACATTATATGTTAAATAATAAGACTATGTTTATTGACAAAGTGGATCCATTGAAGTAATAATGATAAAATATATCTCTAATTGGATGAATGGACAAGTGGGTTATGTTGCTTATCCAATTTGATATTGAGTAAACACATCAAAAAGCTATCAAAATTCAAGTGTTAGCTGATCAACTAGCCTAAACACCTCTCCAAGATTTTACTTCTATTATAGTGCACTTTTTAGTTGATTTTGTTATCTTTCTAGGTGATGTTAAATAATGGAAGCTATATTTTGATGGATATTTCACATCCCATGGTTTAGGATCATGAATATTATTCATCATGACACAATGTAATCTTATTCCAAAATCTTTTCACATTGTATTTCCATGTACTAAAAACCTAGTTGAATATGAAGCTTTGCTTGTTGGGCTTTATCTTGTAGTAAAATTTAATATTCAACATTTTCAAGTCTATGGTGATTCCCAACTCATTATCAATTAAGCTACACATCAATATCAAACAAAGGATGACAAAATTATACCATACAAAGGCATGGTAGATGATCTCAAGATCAAATATGAAACCATCTACTTTAAACAAATTCCTAGAGCCAATAAAAGTCTACAGATTCTATGGCTATTATTGGTTCAATTATTTCACTTATCATTCTACAAAGAGTCAGCTTCTAATAAAATATATCCTTGTTAGAACATATGATTGTTTAGATATCGAGATGATATGTGTGATTTTTGTTTCTAATTCCTATGGTATTTTTAAATCTATTTTTTCCTTCATGTTCAAATCCTTCCACCTGATCTATCTCATAACCAAATAAAATAATATATCCAACACACTTCCTATTATACCATCATTGGAAACATGATCTATCATATAATCTATGATGAAACTCTGATTCATTATTTAAATTTGGAAGAATATGATTTAACACTTAGGGAATTTTATGAAGGTATCTGTGGAGAAAAAACTAGTGGTTTGATCCTCATTAAAAATCTCACATACCAATTATTACTAGGCTACTATAGAGGCAGTTGTGTGCGCTTATGTTAATAAGTGTATACCATGTCAACAACATGGCGATCTAATTCATGATCTAGCATATGAACTTTAACTAATTATGACTTTGTGTCCATTTTAAACATGGGGGTTGATCCCATAGGAAAACTCAACCCTTCTTATTCAAATGGGCACAAGCACATCCTTAGTGCTATCGAATACTTCACTAAATGGGTAGAGGCAATCCCTCTCAACTACATTATTAGTAAGAAGATATCCAAATTTAATTTTAATCACATAATTTATCATTATAGCATTCCATCTACCATAATTTATTATAATAGCATGTTCTTTAAAAATAAATATTTTGCCACCCTCTATTTTAAGTTCAATATCCACCATACATTTTCTATACCTTATTACCTGTAAGGTAATGGCTAGGCCAAATATTTTAATAAGACATTAATATCATCAAAAATAATAACAATAAGTTTGGCCATGATTGACATCTAAAGATATTCCTAGTCTCGTGGGCCTTTCAAACTAATGTATGTACTCCTATGGGTGCCACTCCATATTCCTTGGTTTATGATTCTGAAGCCAATATTGTGTCCACTTCAATGAATCACATAATGAAGATAATGGTATAACTACACCAAAATAGTTGGCCCTCAGGAAAACACAACTATTTTGATAAGCATATCCCTAGTCACACCTCAAAAACCCATGTGGAATAACTAACTACTCTTTTTAGGAAGTAGAATGTCACTGATAATAGCCATGAGAATAAGCAATACTATGTCAAAGACAACAATCATTGGAACATATGCATCCATCACCTCATCTTATGGTATGTCCATGATGAGATAAATATCATCAATATCAATGTATACACACCAAACCATATTGATATCTAGAGTCCCTATCAAAACCTCTGGAGCAGTCTTTCTATCCCTTGAGGCAAGCCAGTATAATGGGTAACCTCTGATCAATACTCGTAGTATATTGATGTAGAGCATCACAAGAAATATAGAATGTAAATGTTTTATAATTTTTAATTTTCACCATTTTTTTTATTAGGTAAGAGATATATTTTAAAGTCCCCTAGGTTGCATTGGATTTATCAGATGTCTTGAATTTGAAAGATTTTGGCCATTTTGGAGTTTCCCACCAAAATGGATAATTTGAGAATTCAAAATTTAAAATAGGATTCTATATGGAGTTTTGTGTATTGAAAAATGTGTCAAGGTTGGTAAATGTGGATAATGGTTATATAAGGTCATAATAATGTGTGAAGTGGTCTTGCAATGTGAAATTCATGAAAAGAACAAGAATAGCTAAGAAATTGGAGCCTTGTAACTACCATTCAACGTGGATTGGCAAGAATAGACTTTTATTTTACATGTTTAGTATAATAAGAAAATAATATGCATGCATAATAATAAGGTGTGAATAGTAATAGGTTGGTAAGGAATAGAACCTCTAAGAATAGAGGTGGTCTTCAATAAAAACAAAAGAAATTATCAATAGTTGAAGAAACAGTTTACTTGTAATGTAGGATTTATGTATGATTATTTTGTTCACAAATTTTCAATGAATAAAAAGTTGGAGTTTTCCTATGACTGAGGGTATATTTTCATTATTATCAAATATATTTTATTAGTGTATGGATTCCTAATTCTTTCTTAGTAGATGCAAGTTATGGATAACCTTTTCCTTAATACAGTCAAGTATAAAGGAAATAAGAGAATTTTAGAGAGTATACATAATGTATTGAGGGTTATGAGTATGTCAAATATATTATGTTTATTTAAAGTAATCCATTGAGAAATTAATAAACCCATTTAAAGGTTGAGTTCACTCTAAATTCTATTGTTTATTACACTATGTTAATTAGAAGAAAATTTTTGAGTTCACTCAATCCAAGATTAAAGAAAAATCTAGTGTTCAAAATATTGATAGGATTTGTATAAGTTATATGAAGTATTTATAAGAGTGTGGTATTTTATGTTATATTTAGAAACCTCTTTAAGAATCAAATAACCCTTTGGGAAGTATAATAATCTTATAAACTTTTCTACACAGTCATCTGTGTTTCCAAAATTTTACAATTTTACTTGTTGAGGGTGTTTATGGATTCTTCATGAGTAAATAGTGGTTAGATAAGGTGAGTCAAGGTTGGGAAGACCTCACATAGGTTTTAAAAGTCAATGTAGTTACCCAAAAGTCATTATAGTCAATTTTCTTTCCTCTCAACCTTACATAGGCTTGATAAAACAAGAACTAGGGTTTTCATTTTAGAATGAGTATAACTATATCTCCCACCATACAAATATTATAATACTTGGTACTTTAATGTGTTTTGTTCATCTCTAGAGGAATATGGAGATTTCAAGTTGGTAAGTTATGGTTATGTATAGTTTCCTAGATTGTCTTGATTCTAAGCCTAAGAGACCTAATTGGTAAAGAAGCCTATTGAGTTCAAGGGTCTGTGTTGAGAGTTGTGTTATATTACTTTGTATGAAGCAAGAATTAATTAATATGTATCCTAATATTCATTTATTTTATCTATAACATTTTTATTCTGATCAAACCAACTAGATTTTTAGGTAATTAGGGCTATTAAAAGAGGCCTAATTGGTAAGATGTAAGAAAAGTTTAGAGTTCCATAGTGAGAGATGATTCAATTAATCTTTTGATGAGCTCTAAGAGGATAAAAGGTGGCTAGATCCATCCTTAGTTTATGTTGAGTATGTATGTATAAACTAAACCTTCAATGTTAAAATAACAAACTAAAAATTATGTGTGAGTCTTAATTATGTGATTTGTGGCATTGGATTGGATGTTATAGAGAGTGAAAATGGATAGGGAATGTACCATAAGAGTCCTCATGAAAGTACAACAACCTTAAATCTATGATTTAGGATTTTAGGCCTATGCATCTATTTCTCTCAATTTTAGTATATTTTCTAGTTAAATAAGAAGTAGGAAACTATATTATAGGTATGGTATAAGAACATGTTTGTTTATGCATGCATGATCTAGATGATTGTGGAGAGATCCTCTTTGTCTAAGGAAGAATGACCTAGTTTTTTGTTTGATGGTTAATGGTAGGTTGAGAAGCAATTTTAGTAGAGTAATGGTACTTTGCCTAAGGAATAATTTTGGTAGAGGTTCTGGTCTCTATCATGATTATTTACTTGTTGAAAGGAAGACCTATAAAGAAGTTCCAAATGCTAAAAGATCTTGATGACTACTGGCAGATAGCTTGATTGCCTGATTGATAAAATTCTTGGATGCTTGGATCCTTTTTTTACCTCTTGCTCCCCTCCTTTTATAGGCAAAAAGAGATGGAGGTAGAAGGTTCCATAGGAGGTTTGGTTGGTGGTTGTGATGCATTTGCTTTTTATTTATATTAAATTTTGACATGTTAACTTGCACACAGATCAAGTTGTCTTATTCAAATAGGGAGGATCTGACCATCGATGATCAATTTGACCATCGATGATCAAGGGTTGAAGGTTACGTGGGGTAAAAGGGTAGGTTAGTGAGTTAGGTTTAACTAGTTAGCTAAACTAACCTAGGGTCATGGTCAGAGGTTAGGTAATGGTCTGATCTAGGGGTGTTTGACATCGAGAACCATTGTGTATGGTTTTATTGTGTCTACATTTGCCTCTTTTTGTTACATAGTTTGTGTTAGAAAGCTATAAAACAATAATGGATTGGGGGTCAAAGGTCTGATTTCCCTAATTATGGAAGGATATGTTCCCCCTCAAACTAGGGGTTGATATGGTGAAATCAATGTAGACACCAATATTGTGTCTACTCCTTGGTCCCCTCCTAAACCCTTACACACTTCATTAATTTAAAATAAACTACTTGTTTTGAATTAATGACATCACTTAAACACCTTTCCTTAGACACATCACCCTAAGACCATTTCCTACCCTATGAGTCACCCCGAGACTAAGTCATCCAAATCCCAACTACCTAAGACTTATTCTTACTCCCTATTTATTCCCTAACTAACTCTCATGCCTAATAATCCCGCCTTTTGAACATTCTCCAATGGCAAATACACTTGGCAGATGGAGAATGGGCTGACAACCCTTTTACCCATTCTTCCTCCACCAATGTCAGTCAGCTGTCGGCCAACGCCGATGGAATCACAGATGTCACTTACATAAACTGACTTCTAACGTTGAGTTAGGCCCCTGGACTCTTTAATCTCTTTTCCATGGATGCTCTCTCTCGCTTCCTCCCAGACTTTGACATCAATAGGCACTCTCTAAGACCAATCATCAGAATTTGACTAATGCTCCCTTGGCTATAGAAACTCTATGCAAGTCACTCCAGATTAGACTAAAACATTACACAAGGACTTTGACATCAGCCGCAATAGGAATAAGCATTTAAACACCTCTGGTTCTCCTCCAAGTAGAGATAATTATTCTTCCATTATCATTTTGGTAATTTAGAATACATTAGTAATTAGTTTATATTTACTATTTCTAAATACTATCAGACCTGACCTGACTTCTTCTCAGAGAGGCTGAAAAGCCTTCCTCCTACACTTACCCTTTTTGACAACCTATCCTCTACCTTTGCCCTTCTACATACCTTATTCATCTCCCTACAACCCTACATGGACCTTTAAACTCCCAGACCCTTCTGTCGACCACAGACATATTCCAAGGCCCATTGCCCCTACTGATGCCGACAGCATAACTGACGCCGACAACATTGACCAACCAACGCCGACAGGACTACTGACATCAGTGACTGTGAGAGATTAACTGTAGAGAATAGGTACACATTGTCTACTTTATCTTTCTTAGTCTTTCATTATTTCTCTTTATACAACACTCTTTTTGTCAAATAATGGACTGTTATCCTTGACAAAGCTTTACGCTTCTGGGACTGAGCATATCACTTGGCAGTCCACCATATCTTTAGCTAACATATTCTTTATTTGAGTCTTATTCTCTCTACAGGTGTCTTCTTCCACATCCAAAGAGGAGATCCTACAATGCTTGGATACGGTGTGCAACTTAATCTGGGTAACGTACAAACCCTTGACCATTATCTTTAGTTTCCTTCTACTGAATGTAATTAACAAAAATGAGTAGAAACATTTTGGTACATCCAGTGGGACCCCTAGAGTTTTCCTTGGGTTCATTTCTTCTAAAAAACAAACTTTTCATATAGATGCATTAGATTCTCTTCTTGCATCCTTCCTCTTCTTTCTTTTTCTTTCGAAAAGAAACCATAAGCACAAGTTAAAAAGAATCTCTCTTTTTTTTCTTGTCATTTCTTACCTGCATCTTAGAGTAGTGAAAATTCATGCTCTTAACCTTTTCCCCACTTGTTTGCATCTAAACAAACAACATTTCAATTTGGGTTAAAAATAACCACATTTCATTCTTTTTTGAATGTATATTTAGCCCATCTAGTAATTAAACACATTATGAATAAATCGTAGTGCACATATGTTACACAACCAGACCACTATCACAATCAAACACCTAAACATACCTGAGACAAGGCCTGACTAGGATTTCATCACCTATTAGATACCTTACCTTTCCCAGCAATCCTACTTGGATTTCACCACCAAGAGGAGGACCCACTCTGTTCTCTAGTAGAGTATAAACTATAGGCAAAGTATATATTGGCTAAGCAGCCCAACTCGGCTTTGGGTTTGTGAAGTGAAGGGAGCAAGCCCCAGCACCAAGCCACGTATGGAACCTAACATAGATTTTTGAGCACCAAAACATAACCCAAAACCAACCATAGACTTCCTCTTTAGGACTCGTTCTAAAAGCCCAATTCCCAAACACATTCTTCTAAGGCATAAGCCACCACGACTCTAAAATTTATTCTTAGGAATTTAACATTTTAGAGGTTGCTTGCCATCATCTATTTTGCTATTTTTATCTGGTTTTTTGAGTTGGTAAGGACGCATTATTCTAAGCTCTAAAATGACTCAGAATTTCTTTTTCTTCCAAAAACTTTCAGTTTTTTGAGTTTCTAGAAATACACAGAAATTGGCATCAGTTTTTCAACCAACGTCGGTAACTTATCTTCACCGACATCAATTTTCCCACCAACGTCAGCAACATATCTTCATCGACATCAGTTTTTCCACTAACGTCGGTCACTATCAACAAAAAATCTTTTCGAAGAGCAAGCTTAAAACCCGACATTCTTGCTGTTCAACACAACTCTAGTTTTTTGAAATTAAAACACATAGTTTCTAAAACCTAACCCCTTTTGCGTTGGATGGATTTGACACGCAGTCAAACCAAATCCCTTATTGACCATGCGAGGCAACAACCACTTCCACCTTCACGTTTTATACCAAGTCCTCTAATGGAGCATACTTTAGAAACTAAGCATACTCCTATCCAACCAACCCCTAATCAACATCCAATTATTCTCGAAGGGGATCAAAATTTTGAGATATTCCTTGACCACAATGTCAAGGCTCTCCAACACTATCTTGCAAGAACCCAAACGCGAGATCCTTTAGGTAATCCTATTTATGGAATGCCAACTTCCTTGGTTGAAGTGGCAATGATAACAATAGCCTCTGCTACCCAACCCATAATCACTCAGGCCATTGCCTCGACCAATAACCCAACCATGGCCAATGTCCATGATTTGGCCTCCCCTTTTATTTCTAGCCCTACGTACATTGGGGTTTCTATACCCCCTCAACCACAAACAATTCAACCAAGTTTAACACCATTCCAGAACTTGATTGTCTCTAATCCACCCACTCTTGCACCCATAAATACAAGAGTGACTACCTATCTTTTAACCAGTGTCACCACCTTTGGCAACGTCTAGTCAAATTGTGCCTTCCAACTTCATGGCACAAGCCCCTTTGGCCTCAACATCAGTCCCTATGACGAACTACCAATATGTTGTGCCTACACAAGCGCAACCCAATACGTCATACACCCATCATAATGCCTTCCAGGTACCCTACAACCTAGGGGGTGCCCCACTTGCCAATCCATCAGTTGATCTAATTAAAATGCTGATGGATAAGATGTCCAATCTTGAGACATCCATTTTTGGTTTAAGCAATGTTCTTTCATACGAAAAAATATGCAACGAACCCATCCACCCTTCAGTCTCTATTAGACCATATCCTAACCAGTGGGAACTCCCCAAATTTACTTGATTTCAGAGTAAAGAGGACCCACAACAACATCTATGAGCATTTAGACACGCTTATTACCTCATAGCGCATGATGATTCATTACTACTTCGCACATTCCCCATGTCACTTGCTGGCACCGCCCTTGACTGGTATAGCTCTATTACCAGTCATTCTCCCTTTTCTTTCGCTTAACTCACCCAAATATTTCTTGACCACTTTTCAATCAACATCACCAATAAGGTCTCCATTATAGACCTATATTCTATTAGACAATTCAACGATGAGTCCATAGCTGACTTCGTCACCTGTTGGAGAAGATTGATCAACTGACTCTCCTTTTCATTACCTCAAACTAAGCTCATTGATCTCTTTTCAAGAGCATGTGCCAAGCACATCTCATCTACTTTACGGGTTCAAATATTTTGCACATTTGACGAAGCTTTCACCATGGCCTGAAAGCTTGAACTCCACATGGTCGAAGAAGACAAGGTCAAATTACGTAGTAAAAATACTAACACAAAATCCAATGACCCTTCTTCTTCTAAACCTTCTTCTTCCCACTCCAAGTCCAAGGGATCGGTAAATGCTCTGGTACTTAGATCATCATCCACTACAACAACTAACCAATCTCAACCTTCTACATCAGAATATATCACAAGACAATTCCAACAATGATACATACAGTGTCAATACACTCCAATAGGAGAATCATACGCTTCCGTGTTAGATAAACTAGTCAAGCAAGGAGTCCTCAACCTCCCTCAAATTTGACACCCCAATTTGACCCCTCAAAAGCCATCCCTACATGGTATAGGGAAAATGACTTTTGTAATTATCATCGTGTCAAGGGTCATGACACAGATAATTGCAAAACATTCAAAAACATTATTCAAGACATGTTGGATAAAGGGGATCTTGTTTTGGATAACCCCAATGTGCTGGCTAACCAAAACATGGATGTCTTTAAGCAACCATTCCCTAACCATCCCCCAAGTCAAAATAACATTCAGACCATAGCCGATGACCTTTGAGAGTGTAATATATGAACTGTCGACATGGTTTCTAACCAACCTCTTCCACAATCTGAAGAGGTTAATCAACCTATTTGTCCACCACAGGTAGAAGAGCCTTCTTCTCCTATTTTTCCTCTATCAATGGAGGATAGTCTTCCATCCACCCCTCTTTCACATGTAAGAGAGGCTACTTTGACCTCTCCCATATTGGAGGATGTTTTGATACCACCGATGTCGGAATCCTTGCCCTCATCCTTCTTATCATTAATGGGGGATCATACTTTCCCCACTCCTAGACCACACGTCAAAACCATGACCATCCCTGCGCTCTATCCAATTCAAGAACCACATTCTCCAATCCATTCTCCGTTGAGAGAGGAACTTGCCACCTCACCCACTTTAGCTGAAGAAGATCCAGTGAAGGTAGATTTAAACCTCTCCCCACACAATAGTAGTCCTCACACTAAACTAAATAAGGTAGCTAAACCACGTTAGAGAACTCCTCCCCCACCTTCACCATTGCCATCTATTTTGGGTCCACATCCTTCCACCTTAATGGGAGTGCTCCCTAATCCAACACCTCTCAACAAGAAAGTGATATCTACACGTGTGGCCACACCACCCATGAAAAAGATGGTATGACAAACTCCTCCTATAACTCCTAAACAGAATTTGTCAACCCCTACTGCAATAATGAGTGTAAAGCCATTCATGGGTTCTTATGCTTCGATGTTATGTAAATTATTGCATTCTTCTAGCATCACTCTTCCACCCATTAAACCATACCAACCTCTCAGACCAAAACAATCTTGGTTCAACGACACTCAAATCTGATGGTATCATCGCACACCTAGACATGATACTGAGTGTTGTTGTGCCCTTAAGGTTGTCATTCACCAACACTTGAAAAAAGACACCCCTCATATTGAGGATTCTCTTGACCATTTTTCTGACAAATCACTGACACCATCCCATACCTCTCGAACCTCTTCACCTAAATCATGATCCCCATACAAGACTACCTCACTCTCCCACCCATTAAACCATACCAACCTCTCAGACCAAAACCATCTTGGTTCACCGACACTCAAATCAGGATCCCCATACAAGACTATGGTCCCTCTACCACCTTCTCCCCCTTTATTTGAAATCAATACCATTAATGTGGCCACTAGGTCACAAATCTTAAAGGATAAAGGAAAAGACTACACTTCTACACCTCAGACATATCCATTTGTCAAGCCCTCTCAACCACCGAATCCTAAGATTTCTATCTTGGGCACATCTCGACCAACATCTCTAGGGGAAATTCCTCCTAACCTCTCTAGCAATAGACGGTGTATTTTTATCAAGAGTAATGCTTGATACACCATGTTAGGGCGTCTTCTCTACAAATGAGGTCTCAACGGCCTCCTTCTCCAATGCCTAATAACCACTGAGACTTCCCATGTCATCAAACAAGTCCATGATGGGATTTGTGGGGGACATTTCAATGGTAACTCGCTTGCCAAGCGCATCCTCCACCTGGGCTATTATTGGTCCACTATTAACCAAGACTGCAATGACTATGTTCAACGTTGTATCAAATGCCAACAACATGCCAACCAACTTCATGACCAACATCGACCAAAACATGCCTACAATAATCTGAATGAGCGAGATTTCAAAATTAGAGATCTCGTCCTTAAAGACAACCAACACCTAACAAATATTGAATGAAGCAAACGGGGCAAGTTTGCTCCTAATTGACTTGGACCTTACATAACATACAAGCATAGATCAGGGACTTATCATCTATCTTTTCTTGAAGATCGGCCAAAACTTGAGCCCCTTAATGCCTTACATCTTCGACCATTTTACTGTTAGTCAAGTAATCATTCACTTCACGTTTAACTTGAGCTCATCCCTTGAACAACCCCCGTCATCATCATTCTTATTCCTTTCAACCATTTTTTCCTACATTAGTCAACCCTTTTTTCAAGCATGACTGCTTTGTCCTAATAAAAGGGAAGCCCCTAAACCTCTATAGTCAAGTCTATGACCAAAAATTTAGTCAACAAAACAAAACATAAAACTGGGATGCCTACTAAAAGGTCATAAACTATAAATGTAGACTGCTCCCTTGAAGCACAGCTGCATAATTGTTGTAACTAATAGACTGCTCCCTTGAAGGACAGCTAGAAGACTTCAAACATATCAAGCAAACTATAGACCACTCCCTCGAAGGATGGCTATGCCCAAATTTTGCTACCACAGCTTCAACATGACCACAAAACCAGAAAACATCCCCAAGTGGACTTCTCGCATTGATCAGTCTACCAAAAAAAAAATAGACTGACAAACTATTAAGTCATGGACTTGTCTATAGTCGTTCTCAGGGTCACCTATAAAAGGGGAAAATTTATCCCTGCTAAAAAGGGTTACCTTATCCTTACATATCACATAATCACACCTATCAACCCAACATACTCAAGGGATTTCGAGCTCACTTAACATCAAGTGATTCAAATACTTCTCTAACACAAACCAATGGTCAACGATGTAATGCATGAATGGGGCTTTTGTTTCCAAAAGCCTTATCTATGATATCATTATAGTCCTTGTCAATGAAAGAGCAATGCACCTTTCACTTCTTACCTACTCTGGTCACATACAACCAAAACATTGTATAACCAAACCAAACCAAACCAAACCAAAACATTTTCAGACCACTAACATGACATAGCCCATTCACACTAGTTTCTATGGATAATAATACACATAGAAACTATCAACCACACACAATTTATGTCAAGCATATACCATCACTAATATGGAAACTTGTTGAAGCATAAATAAATCTCATTTCATTTTTAGCATACACCATCACTAATATGGAAAAATGCTAGGGATGAAAGACCACATAACTAATGTTATAGAATACACCATCACATAATATGAAAAAGGCTATAACATCATCACATTTCATTTTTAGCATACACCATCACCAATATGGAAAATTGCTATGGATGAAATCCCATATCACCAATGTTACAGAATACACCATATGGAAAAGGCTGTAACATCATCATATACTCATCATTTCAAGCATGTACCATCACACATATGGGAAATGCTAACAACACTAACCTGACCAAAACAATTATCAACCACTTTGACTCTTCTTCAGAACTACATTGGCCTGAGACCCTTTAAATAGGGGCTATGTAGGTAGCACTCAGTTGACATGAGATCTTATGGGGTTAGCTCAGCCATTCGCCCGTTCGTCTCCCTAATGACGATGGCCATCCATTCGTTCATCCATCTACTTGATGGACCAACCATATTACCTTTAAACTATGACTTAACCTAGTTAAAACCAATCCATAATCGACCCTCTTCTTCCCTTTTGGCAAGAACTACATTGGCCTGAGACCCTTTAAATAGGGGCTATGTAGGCAACACTCAGTTGACATCGTGTCTTCTGGGGTTAGCTCAACCATTCATCCAATCGTCTCCCTAATGATGACGGCCATCCATTCGTTCATCCATCTACTTGATGGACCAACCATATAACCTTTAAACCATGACTTAACCTAGTTAAAACCAATCCATAACCGACCCTCTTCTTCCCTTTTGGCAAGAACTACATTGGCTTGAGACCCTTTAAACAGGGGCTATGTAGGTAGCACTCAGTTGACATCATGTCTTTTGGGGTTAGCTCGGCCATTCATCTGATCGTCTCCCTAATGACGTCGGCCATTCATTTGTTCATCTACTTGATGAACCAACCATATAACCTTTAACCATGATTTAACCCAGTCTAAAATCATGACCAAATAATTAGCCCTGACACTATAGGAGTCACTTAGACTTCTCATGGGGCACATCAAAGATCACATACATCTCCTATACCATGACAAACAACCCTTGAGATCACTTATATCTCAACCTGACTTGACCAATGACCTTGGAGATCATGACTATTTCCTTAGACCATGACCACTTTTGAGACAACTTTGCCTTAGTTGTTTTGATTGCATTTATGCTACCTCACAAATAGTTATAAAATTGTACGCACCTCACATTATGACCTTCATAAGTATCAAATCGCACCCAAGTTGATCCCCACTACTTGTGACATTTTTGTGTTTTCTAGGAGCACTTCCTAGCCCAGATACTTGGAACACAATGACCATTGGAGCTACAGCTTTGATCATTTAACCCAATCAACTATGACTAAAAGATGGGGACCAGTTACTTCAATTTTATCACTCCTCGACCTTGCCTGCGACAATTTGACCTACCTATCATGTGAAGTGGTATACGCACAATCTCAACTATTGCAGCATTCACACTCCAACTTCACCATACCCATCCAATGCCTATCAAATCGGCACCTGATATCAAGAACCTTCCCTTGACTCCCGCTTTCAGGGGGAA
This sequence comes from Torreya grandis, assembly GCA_037957365.1. NCBI lineage: Eukaryota > Viridiplantae > Streptophyta > Pinopsida > Cupressales > Taxaceae > Torreya > Torreya grandis. The sequence continues at coordinate 2,104,578 of JARHVA010001336.1, read as the reverse complement.
TACCTCATCCCACACCTAGGGCAACCTACACTTATTTTTGTCTTGCAATTCATCAGAACAGCCAACAAGACAAAAAGGACCTCATCCCATACCTGGGGCAACAACTCTTATTTTTGTCTTGCAGTTCGTCAGAACAACCAACAAGACAAAAAGGGGAAAATGTAGACACCAATATTGTGTCTACTCCTTGGTCCCCTCCTAAACCCTTACACACTTCATTAATTTAAAATAAACTACTTATTTTGAATTAATGACATCACCTAAACACCTCACCTGGGACACATCTCCCTATGACCATTTCCTACCCTATGAGTCAGCCTTGAGACTAAGTCATATAACTTATTCTCACTCCCTATTTATTCCCTAACTAACTCTTGTGCCTAATAAGCTTGCCTTTTGACCATTCTCTAATGGAAAATGCACTTGGCAAATGGAGAATGGGATGACAACCCTTTTACCCATTCTTCCTCCGCCAACGTCGGTCAACTATCGGTCGACCCCGACAGGATCATCGACGTCGATTACATAAACTGACTTCTAATGTTGAGTTAGGCTCCCAGACTCTTTGATCTCTTCTCCCTGGATGCTCTCTCTCACTTCCTCCTAGACTTTGACATCAATAGGCACTATCTGAGACCAATCATCAAAATTTGACTAACGCTCCCTTGGCTACAGAAACTCTACGCAAGTCACTCCAGATTGGACTAAAACATTGCACGAGTACTTTGACATCAGCCACAATAGGAATAAGCATTCAAACACCTCTATTTCTCCTCCAATCAGAGCTAAGTATTCTTCCATTCTCATTCCAGTAATTTAAAATACATTAGTAATTAGTTTTTATTTACTATTTCTAAATACTATCAGACCTGACCTGACTTCTTCTTAGAGAGGCTAAAAAGCCTTCCTCCTACCCTTACCCTTTTTGACAACCTATCCTCTACCTTTGCCCTTCTGCAGACCTTATTCATCTCCCTACAACCCTGCACAGACCTTTAAACTCCCAGACCCTTCTCTCGACCATAGACATATTCCAAGACCCATCCAAGGCCCATTGCCCCTACCGATGCCGACAGCATAATCGATGCCGGCAACATTGACCAACCGACGTCGGCAGGACTATCAACATCAGCAACTATGAGAGATTAACTATAGAGAATAGGTACGTGTTGTCTACTTTCTCTTTCTTAGTCTTTCATTATTTCTCTTTATACAACACTCTTTTTGTTAAATAGTGGACTGTTATCCTTGATGAAGCTTTACGCTTTTGGGACTGAGCATATCACTTGGCAGTCCACCTTATCTTTGGCTAACATATTCTTTATTTGAGTTTTATTCTCTCTATAGGTGTCTTCCTCCACAGCCAAAGAGGAGCTCATATAATGCTTGGATACAGTGTGCAACTTAATCTGGGTAACGTACAAACCCCTGACCATTATCTTTAGTTTACTTCTTCTTCTGAATGTAATTAACAAAAATGAGTAGAAACAATCAAATCAAGAATGGTTTTAATGAGTGGTTTATGGTGAGTCATGAGGTTGGTGTCAATGGTGGTTGGGTAGTTTAAGTGCAAACATTGACATAAAATACAACTAGGTGTGATAGTCAAGATCATGCATAGACTAAGTTACCATAGTTGGTAAAAATAAAAGGTTGGTCCTAGAAGGACTGGTGATGGGATAACCAGGCCACAACATTAGGCATAGCTACTCAGGTTATTCTTATCAAGTATCCTAGATAGGGTTAGTATTTTTACAAGTATCCAAGGTAAAAAATGCTCTTGGGAAAACACAAATGGTTTGGTTGCATGAGGTGGTACAAATTTGAATGTTTAACATAGTAATGTTAGTTGATGTCGTCAAAAGAGGCCAAGGCAAGGTCATTGAAAAATATGTTATAATTTGTGCCAAAATGGAAAAAATTAAGGTGAACATGGTGATTGGTAGGGTAAGTAGAGAGGGTAATCTCTAAAAGTGGGCACTAAGGTATGGGTGCAAAAAATGTTGAAAAATAGACTTCTTGATCATCGATGGTCAAGGGTCTCAAAATTGACCATCAGTGGCCACCCTAACTATGAATGGTAAGGGGGAACCATAAAATCATGGAGGATAAAAATTTAAAATGCAAGTCATTTTCATTTATTTGTATTTGACTCTCTTAACTCCTATGCATACCTGGTGACTTTGGCATTTTGTGCAAGAGTGTTGACGAGGTAGTTGATTGTTAACTAGTTGATTGGGGGTTTGTCTTGAGTTGATATAGCATGGGACTGAGGATGTAAGGTAGATGGGGATGTGGTCGAGCAATGAGACCCAAGATTCCTCCTAAATGGTGGTCAAAGAATGAGGTAGGGGATGCATTAAACTGATAGAACAGATGTTTTGGTCATTTCATGGTTGAATTTTTTTGGTTTATCTTGGTTTGGGGGGTTTTGGGTTTTGCCCTAGGTTTTAGGTTGTGTTATTATTGTTAAAATTTGTGGGTAGAAATCAAAATTGGGAGGTTATGTAGCATGGAGGTAGGGTAGAGGATAAAATGAGGATAATTATGTGTTAGAGATGGGTGTTTGGGTAGGTTTTGGGTAGGTTAGGGTTGGGACATTTTCATTGGCAGTCATACATAGTGACCATTGGTAGTCATACCTGACCATTGATGGTCAAAGACCAAAGGCCAAATGGGTAGCTGACCATTGGTGGTATAGTGATTGTTGATGGTCGACCAAATGGCTAATGTGTTTAGGGGAAAGGTTAAGGTCAATGTTTGTTGAGAAAAAGGTTAAGGCTAATGTTTTTGGGGTGGGAGGTTAGGTGTTTTTTTATAAAAAAGAGGTTTATATAGTTTATGTAAAATAAAATCTGTGTTATTAGGTTAGGGGTAAGGGAAAAAAGTTGAATGTTCACTAGTAGAGTAGTTTATAGAAAATTAAGTGTGTTCTCTAATGAATTATGTATGCACAAGAGCATATCTAGATGTAGGATCAGGGCCTTCATATTTTTGTAGAGATTCATCATGGGATGATGGCTGATGACTAGGTGCACATAGAGGAGGTTGGCCTTGACATGATGATGCACTACCAACACATGCCGTGAGATGTGATAATGATTATGGCCCTCATCAAGAAATGGGATCTGGATATGAAAACCTTTCTCTTAATGATTGGTAAGATGATGATCTTTCTAGAGGATATACATAGGATTACATGATAGTCACATTAAGAGAGAGGAGAGGGATTAGCTGATGGTGTATCTATATGGTGATGATCATATGTTTTCTAGATGGAATGTTGGAGGCTTTAGCTATAGGCCATTATATCATAGGGCCAAAAATGATCAGAGGTTGATGATGATGATGATGATGATGATGATGATGATGATGATGATGATGATGATGATGATGATGATGATGGAAGTCTCATGCTTTATGGCACTATATTCGAGCAGTGGGAGGTTTTTGTATCTGCTTCTACTAGTATGGCTAGAGATGTTACTAGGTCAGATATTTTTTGGGTAGATACCTATTTTTTTGGTTCAAATATACAAGGAATTATGGGGGTTTAGAGTGCATAGGAGGTATGGCATCAATGTTGGGTTTGTGTTGCACTGCTGGGCCTATGAGGACATTTGGGTTCTGAGGCCAATGGGGCTTCCATGCGATGGATATGTCTAGATGGATTTCAAGGTAGGTTTCATGCAATGGAGGGGTGAGTAAATATAGAGCCATAATATATATTTCCCTTATCTACCACATAGTAAAAAATATAACCAATGAGGAAAAGAATACATTGAATTACTCTGTTGACATTTGAGACCATGTGCCATAACTATCTTCCTGTATTAAAAATAGAAGATAAATAGATCCCATCTCAGTTTGTGTCTTACCAATACCCTGCAAGTAGAAATTGATCACCCAAGACTCATAAGTCTTATAAAATAGGTGTAAATAAAAATAACCTATAATGTATAAATGGAATTCAGAGCTTTGTACCTTTTTCAAATCAACAGCCACATGTTACATGATCAAAGGCTTATAAAAATAGAATAAAATGTATAGAGGTTATGCCAAATATATGTCAACATCCCAAACTTGATCTACAAATATATAATCAAAAAGAATGCATCTTCCATGATCTAGCAAATAAAAAAAGACATATATTACCTTGTCTTGGATTTCTATACCTCCATGGTCAGAACTATGTATTTATATCTATATATATATATATATATATATATATATATATATATATATATATATATGTACTCTTACCTCCTATGCCCATTCTCCTCTTGGATTTCTGGCTATATACTTACTTGGATCCTATAGCTATGTATTATGCATCCTTGGCCCAAAGGCATTTTACCATACATGCATACCCTTTCTAGACTCAGCTCTTGAATTCTACCTTCCATGGTCGACGGCCACATAAATAAATTGGGTCTAGGTCTGTAAACTTCCATGGCTCAAGACTCTCTCTTTCTATATATATATTTCCAATTCCAAGATATAGACTAAGATTGAATCACCCAAGGTTTAAATAGCCTTGCACATAGGCTTCTACCCTCAATCTCAACTTGGTCACTTGTTTATTCATAGCTTTATTAAAAATGGACAGTTATATATATATATATATATATATATATATATATATATATATATATATATATATATATATATATATATATATATATATATATATATATATATTCAGGATTATCTCTTCAAAGATAACTACACCCTTATCCCATAGGCGTATCTTGCATTCATTTCATCCTTGAATCGACTCTATTCACAAAGAAGAAATGCATTATAGAGATCCTCTTCATCCATGCCTTCAATGGTGAGCTCTTATCCAGCCAGTTCAATAGTATTTTGTCATTAGCTTTAAATTTGTCCTCTTTGACTTTTAGGACTATATAATTACTTATACAACCATTCAACAACTCTATCTGGGCCAAAAATAAATAAAAAGGAACTCTTTCAATGGCTCATGGCTTCACCTTTGCCTTCTCATAGACATTCATCCTTTTGATTCCCATCCTTGCAATTAAGTTAGCATTGACTAGTTTCACAAGCTGGTTCAACAACATTTTACAAAATTAGGATTAATATCCCACATGTTTCAACTTACAATGTTAAAAGTATTTAAATATACCAACAACTAATATAATTCTCATGGTTATTAACACATCTCTTTTTGTTCAGTAATGTCAACTCAGTTTGGCTAAGCTTGGCATGTTAGTTGAATATATTACGACAGTTCATTTTGATGGTAATTCAGTGGGTTGAGCTTGAAAATATAACTCCATCCCATCTCGATCTCCATGTAAATTGTTTCTAACTCAATTATATTCCAATTCAATTCCATGCAAACTCAGTCCCAACTCGACAACTTGACTCAACCCCAACTCTATCCAATACAAAATGTAACTCATATTGGGGCTTGAGTTGGGTCTCAGGCTGACATCACTTGAACTCATCATGTAAACTTTTAATGTATTATGGCATGAAAAAATAGCAAAGATATGGTGGCAGGTCATGTGATGGTTTGAGGACCCATCATATGGGCCTTTCAAATGTTCTTTATCCTACCACATGTCATGACCAAAACCAACAAGGATAATTATATGGTAAATAAATAATAGTGTAATTGTAGAATTAATAAAAAACTATTAAAATAAATGGCAGTGGATTCCCCCCTCCATTATAAAACTGGGATCCATCAGCGATGTTCTCTATATCTAGCACTTTTAAATTACCAATAAAAATGGTGACTATAATCCTTCAAATCATTTGACTAGGTTAGACCAAGTGTAAACCTTTTAGCCTTTTGACATTACTTTTTTAGAGTTTGTAGAATTATATTATTTATAGTATCAAAGCATTTACTATGGATCCCAACATGTATTCCTACACTTGTAGTGGCATCATGTACAATCCAAGGCTTAGTAATGTAATTGCCCAAGAATAAATGGTTCAAGACCCCTATGTAGACAATGTTGTTTATGAGATGGATCCTTATCCATCTTATAGCACTAAAATAAGGGCACAAAACCAAGACCCATTGGCTCATTATTTGGTTTAAATGCCTCCAAAATTAGAGTAGGATCAAGAAAAAATAGAGCAATACCTAGTTGTGGTACCTATAGTTGAAGAACCATTTCCTCAACAACCATACAATGTTACTACACCATCAACATATGAACCTTATTTATTTGAGCATCACTTATTGGAAAACAAAGATGAGATTTTGGTTAGAGCTATAGAAGTAGGGGCTAAGTTTTTAGTAAACTTCCCCCATGAGAATTTATCAAGTCTAATAAGAATGCCTCACAACATACTAAATATCAATAATCTTTTTCTATCAACCCTTTATCTCTAATCCAAAAGACATATCAGGACCCTAGTATGCTTATCAAAAACAAGGACCACATGGATGATCACTTTGTATAGATGCAAAAAGCATACCAAAATTATTTGAACCTAACACATAATTTTAATCAGAGGACCATATCAAATAGGCCTCTCATTGATTTAGTTCCTTCAATAAGATTTTTAATAGAATTGACTAGTCAAGAAATCAGAGTGTAGACCCATTTATACAAAACACTTTAGTTGATAACTTGTTTCATATGCCAACCATTGAATAAGTGTATTCTACTTCTACACAGAGTACCAAGAAAAACATAGTGAATAATGCACAAGTAATGTCCATTCCAAACCAAAGTGGTGTGAGTATACAAATAATTGATCTGCAAACTAGTGTAACTTTAGATAATACCATAAGTGGTTCACAAAACCAATGAGTAGTAATTTTTACATCCTAATCTTAACCAACTACTACTACTAATCCTCAATCATCTACTTCTTCAAGTGCTCAACTAACAGGATTAGGTACCCAACCAAAAACCACCAATACCCTACCTTAATAGTAGAATGTGATGAATCCTACTCCTCCCCAATAGGTCATGAGTACTATTACACAATATCAAACACAATCCAGTGTAATAATATAGTAGAGGTAGAATATATTCCCACCTCAATAGGGGGAAACTAATGTTTCACCTCATCAGATAGAAATGAACATACCTCTTTCTTCACAGACTAATATATTAATTCAAATCCAAATGATGTCTAACCAATAGTGTATAACTATTAGTCAGTAATAGGTACTAAATATTTAATATGCATCCACTTCCCAATAAGGATTTTTGCAACAAAGAGGTTATAATGTTTCTCAAGTACCAATCAAGCAACCTTTTCCTTTTATGTAGAACATGCCACAAATTCAAAGACAGGGTCTTGGTTCACAAGTCCCCCTCAACAACAAGGTTGATTAGTCAATAGCATGTCCCTATTCAAGCTTAATAGGCATATTATAGTTATATCCCTCCATCCTAACCTCAAAATCCTCAAAACCAAGGCCACATATCCAACCCCAATCAAAATATAGCACTGTATTATGCACAATTTCAATAATCACACCCTAATCTAAGTATGTTTATTCCCGGTCCATTTCCAAATTTAATCCAACACACCCTAGAAAATACCTCTATCTTACCTTAGTCAAAGTGATCCACTTGTGACTGCTCAACCATCTACCCATGCCAATATTCCATCTCAAACTAATGTTCCCTCTAGATTCCTATCCCAAGAACTACAATAGATGAAGGATGCCATTACTACCATCCAAGTAAGAAAAAAACCAAAAAGTTTAAGTTGGATGACATATATTCTTATCCTTTTAACATGGAGTACTTTTAGATACCATTTCCTCTAGGATATGAGCTACCAAAATTTGACAAATACAAGGGGAAAGAATACCCCAAATCCCATTTAATAGAGTTCTTTATTAAATTCCATGCAATGGCATCTAACAACATATACTTGTTTCTTTTGTTCATAAGAAGTCTAACAGGACAAGCCTTGGAGTGATTTTTAAAGTTACCCAAATATTTATTATCGTATTTTGATGATCTTTTAGACAATTTTATGTAGCACTTTTCATACAATCTCGAGCATGATATTTCACTAGTCAATTTAATTCAAGCAAAGAAAAAGGATGATGAAATATTTACAAGACATCTAAAATGATAGAGATCCCTTACAAGTTGATTCACCAATAGTTTACCAGACAAACAATTATCCACTATACCAAAAATTTGCATAGTGAGATATCTTATCATCTAGAACTATAGTGTGCATATACTTTTAAGATATCATTAACAAAGGTTTGTTGATCGAATGAGCCCTTATCAACAAAGGGATCATCAAACTTACTTCATCAAATCAAAATAAAGATACCAATCAAGGAAATGGCTAGAACCAAAAATAGCATCAAGTCCAAGTGCAAACATCTCAAACATCATAGGCCAATAACAATGATAGACTAAAGAAATTCAACCACAACAAGAATGTTATGGGAGAAGGAATAACTAAGTCATGACATGTCCAAATGGTGAAAAAACTATTTGCTCAACCCATGAATCATATGTAAATTACTCCTAACCCACAACCTTTTCAAATGTAATAATCATAATAAACCAAGCCCGCACAGCAAATTTAATAACCTTCGCCATTACAAACTCCTCCTTCAAGGAGATCAGTGATTACTCATCACATTTTTAATAACCTTGGAAAACATATTGTATATGTGTTTTACAAGCTCACCACTGCTAATATTATTAGTTGGCCTATATCGAAACATTATCCTAAGGGTATTCCTTATCTTGATTGGTACTACCAAAATGAATTCTATGAATATCATCAAGTTAACAGACATAATTTATGACATTATATGTAAATTAAACATTTGATTCAGAATATGTTGGAGAATGGGGAGATAACTTTCGATGGTGGAGCTTCCACTTCTAATCAAAACCTTAAAATCTATCAAAACCCCTTTCCACAACATAACAAAAAACATCAATAATAAGATTTTCAACAACCAAGGCCAAACCAATAGAATCAATAGCAGTAGAACCAATAACATCTAAATGATGGACAAAACCAAGGTTAGAATGGTAACAACCAATAGACCCACCACGTAGTTATATATGACTATAATAGGGTTATATATCATATCACTGGAGGTCACGTTAATACCATATCCATCAATCTAAGACTGAATACCAATCAATCAAGACCTTTGATAAATAATGTCAATCAACCAATTCACACTAATAATCCTTTCTTGACTTGGGACTGCATACAGGCATACCAACAAATAAGGATTACTAATTTTGGACCCTATATCGATAACTCATCATTCTCTTTGACCATGCACAAGTGCACCAATAACTGAGACTTATCCTATCTGCCCCCCCACCACCACCATCATTTGTTAGTAACTATGCTCATATATCCCAACCTGATTATGCAATCACAACTTGATAGTTAAAGATTACCATCCTAGGCCCATAGCTATCTGCCACTTCACCCATCACCTAACCTATTGTTCTATTGTAAAATAAGCCATTTAATGTTGTTTAAGGAAAGATGTTTGATATTATGTAATAATTATAAAGACACCAGCATAAATCTCTATTTTATATTTATTATGTACATCAATAATACACAAAAACATCTTAAATGAGTTCCTTAGCCAATCCATGATTTCAAGTGACATATCCTCTCACAAATTTCAAGCTTTGGTTTGACACCTAGATCTAGCCTAACAAGTGACCTTTAACTAAAGTGATATGTCATCCCTTGGTCCACTACATAATAAACCATTGTATATTAAATTTTGCATAAAGTGGCACAAAGTGAAATGTGTCCTTATAAATAATGGATTAGGTCTAAACATAGTGTCTCTAAAGCTCATCAAGCTTCTCAGGTACACAATAACAGATCTTTAAGTAGAGACAATAACCATCAAATCCTATGATAATGAAGAATGAGAATCATAAGGCATCAATTGTTTGCTAGTTATCCTTGGGCCCTTGACCCATGATACACTCTTCCATGTGTTAGATCTTGACTTGTCATACAACATGCTTTAGGGTAGACCTTGGTTACATGAAATTCATGTAATCCCATTGATGTTGCACCAATGTATCAAGCTCTCCCATTCAATAATGGAGGTTTATATAGCAGGGGATTTGCATCCATATGAACACTACAAACATCTAGAGGTTGAGTTTAAGAGCTATAACGCATGAATCCAATTCCTAAACAAGATAATAGAAAGGCAATACTCATTGATTTACCATAGGATAACTACATTGATCCCACCACCCCTGATTCACTATCCCACATGCTTCATCTTGAAGTATCCAATCATTATACCATCTCAGCTAATGGCCTAAGAGAGTATGTAACTCATGACACCTTTCACATCACCAATTTCCCTCAAAACCCCCAAAAGTCATTTTGAAGACCTAAAGTTAAGCCACTTCATTTAGAATGGCAACAAAAGGGCAAAGCCAAAATATATAGTTTAGGACCTATCACCTTTATCCCAACATCTAGCCTAGAAAAATACCTTCTCAAAGGAGATAAATCATGGTTATATAATGACAAGCAGGCTGATTATTATAAAAATGCAAAGTATCTTATTCCTAATAAGATAATAGTAAATCATGATGATGAAGGAGGAGACCTCAGACCAAATCAACAGGGAGCACTTGAGCTGATTTCTATGACTAGGTACAAAGGACCCTATGGACTTGAATTTAAACCATCTATGGGAGAACCCACATATCTTATTCAAGTTTCATTACCTATGATAAGTGATGATGATGCTGACAGTGAAGTAGAGTCCAATCATAGCCTTTTTGATGACCTAGCTAAGACCAATTTGTTTGACACTCATTTCATTTGTACCCTTAGACAAGTCATTCATCATAATCCCCTACCATTGTATTATCCCCAATTGATAGACCAGGACCAACAAGAATGTAATGTGTTGATTGATGAGTTCTAAAATGGCAAGGCTTTATGTGATTTTCTTGACCTTAGGGATAATGTTTTGTTGGGAGACCATAAATCAGGGTTTTTAATCAAGTTGGATCATGAAGCCTATTTTTAAGAGAAGTTAAACACCCTTATCCAAAATCAAATAATTAAAACATTGAGGTCCCAAAGTGAAAACCTCTTTGAGACACTTTTTGACCAGGGAAAAAGTAAAGAAAAAGGCTAATCTAGTGGTGAAAACATGTTTTAGGTGCTATTAGATGAGGGTGTTCAATCTTCTTCAAGCATAGCTCAGGAGACCACCAATGATGAACTCATCTTGAGGTCTAAGTTAAATTTTGAAGAATAATGAGCCTTTGATCAAATCATTCAGTAGTTTCTAATAGTTTTTGTTATGTGGTCATATCTCCCATTGGGGGATTCTGATTCATCATGCCTTGGAGAGCTTAAATAACTAGTCCTAATAGAGGACTCTAATGTAGCCAATTAGTTCAAATCATTATCCACTATCCTTGAAGATGGTTCAACCCTTATAGTGGAAGATATACTAGAGATAAACATTGGGTCTCTAAATGACCCAAAATGGATCAAGCTAGGCACGTCCCTTACTAAGAAGGAATGTGAAGTCCTTATAACCCTTTTGATGGAATTTATAAATATATTTAGTTGGGCTTATTCTAACATTATAGGTTTTGACCCTACCTTAGTTATTCATTGATGGGTGTCATTATTACCCCTTCATTTAACCATTGTTGTTGGTATCTGTTATTACTAAGGTGGTGCCTAAAGTTGTTTGTAGTGAGGTATTTATTGATTTTAAGTTAACATTACTTGTTTTGGGGGGTTTTTGATTGTTAGGCTAATATATATCTACTTTTAATATCTAATCTATTATTTGAAAAGAGAACACTCTTTGTAAAAAACATAAACCACTCAATCTGATCTAAATTATAGAATCTAAAAATGCTTCACACAACTATAAAATAAACCTTACTAATCACTCTTACAGAATTAAAAGAATATCAAATATTCACTCACTAATTAAAAAAATCATTAATCCATATTTTTATAATCTAAAGGAATGAAATAAATGCTTACGATGGAAATGATAGATTAATTATTCACTCTTCCTTATAGGTTTTCAATATGAATTATACAAACATATATCTATAGTAATATTTAACTGAGAGAAATATAAAATCAACTTATAAATGCCAAATAGATTTATTATTTTCTTAGGAGTGGGCCGTTGCTCCCTTAGATCTAGGTCTAAATTAACTTAGTGAAAGATATTTCTTCAACACATAAATTGAGAAAGGAAACTACTCCGGTACTAGTATTTCAAAAAATTACCAAAATTACAATATCTATGTATGTAGTTACAAAAGTTATAGATCCAAACATGGATCTATCTATTTATTTTATACCAAGAAACTATTTATCCAAATATTCTAGGAAACAACTTAACTAATTTGAAAACATAAGATATTTTGGACAAATTGAGTAATATAGTTGGAATATAAAGTTGTTACAATGAGATCTTTTAGGAGTCAAAGAATCCATCTATAACATTTGCCACTCCTAACTATATCATTAAAATCTTTACATATATTGACACTCTTATCCTCTATCTTTATTACTTCAACCTAGAGTAGCAGCATCCCAAAATGGAAGACTAAATATAAATAGACATCTATTTATATACATGTAGATAAATGAAAATGTTGAAAAGAGATCTTTAGATTGTCATGAAGAGGATGAATAAGCTATCTGAACCCTTTGGAATGTACTAAGATCAATTCTGGAGTAATCTAGGTCAATCCATATCAAAACTGGAATAATCTATAGCTTTCTATCAAAATCCATAGCTTAACTATCAAAATTTGTAGCTGACTATCAAAATCTATAGCTCGCTTATTGAAATTTGTAGCTCACCTGTCAAAATATGCAACAACTTTAGAATCCATAGCTAGGTCTTTAAATGGTTCAATCTTCACCTTGGATCTTCCTTATCTTCACAATCTTGTCAAAACTCATATTAATACTACTATTTACCTGTACAAGTCAAAATGTAGAGCCTAAAGCATACAAATGTTAGAACAAAGTGAAAATAAGATAGACTTAGACTTTACATGAGTTCATATAGGTCAAAACATATATTTCCTACTTTATGCAAGTTCTAAATATCAAGATTATACACAATGCTCAACCATTTAACATATTTAAGGCCATAAACTATGGTAATAATGAGTCATTTTATGGACTCATCATCTCCCCCACTCCTTACATTTTTCAATTCCCTTTACAAATTATATCCTCAATCTCCATACTTATGAACTATCTACTATAGCTTAAGACTCAAATCATAAATGAAATATAGATATTTTTGGAGTATCCTTTGCATTTTGTTTAATCATGGCCTCTAACTAGGACAAAGCTAAAGCATATTGGAGTTATATGATCTATTTCCTTTGAATGTTGTCCCTCCTCTTCAATCAAGGGGGCTTTTCCTTTATCCTTTGTCTACTGTCTAGGAGAAATGAGACTTTCATAAAGAATAGTCTCAGCAAAGTCATCAGCTAGATCTTCATGTGGAAAAAAGGTTTCCTCTTCTCTATTGTGAGCTTCATTAGTAGTGGTTGTGGGGTTTTGCCTTAAACTATACATTGTCTCAGTAGTAATGGCCTCATCACTATCAATTTCTAGAATCAATCTTCTTCTTATTTTAAGAAGGGGCTGAGTTTTTATAGGTAGGGTTTCCTAAGTTTTTGAAAAGAAAGTAGGGTCTGAAGAATACTCTTATTCAACAATTTGATTGGGATCTTAGACTTGAGAAACTTTGGAAACATGTTGTCAGTTTCAAGTAGAGGATCTGAGCCTCAATTTCCTACTTGTTGCCTCAAGAGGAGATATTCTGGGAGGAGGATCGAGGGTTTGTAATAGAACAATCTTGGTAGTAGATCTTGTGCTACAAATGAAATTAGAGGAAATTGCTTTAGAAGAGGTCATTGTTGGGGTTTGTTGGAAATATTGTCATTAATGTCAAAGGTTTAGTATTATTGGTGATAAAGGCCCCATTGCATTTAATGTTATTTATCTTGGCTAATATGAGTTAATATTTATTTAATATTAACAAATATATTTTTGGTTGTATATGAGACAATATAAGGGCCCATGGAGAAGACGAAGAGTCACGAGATAAAGACAAAAGAAGGATGGGACGCATTTTCCCATGAAGAGTCATCTTGGGGAATACCAAGAGTCACCAAGTGAAGGCAAAAGAGTAAAGGGTGAATTTCTCATGAAGGGACACTCAAAGGAATACGAAAAGTCACCAAAGATAAGGACAAAAATGGGAAAGACATTTTTGGTCATGAAGGGTCACCACATGACTTTTCAAATGCTTGGATATGAAGGGTCATCCAAGATTGGCACCATTTTCCATGAGAAATGAAAGGTCACAAAGGGGGGAGGCCAAAGGTCATTTGGAAAGCTATAAATAAAGGCTTGAGTAGCCATTTGTAAATGTGGATGTGAGAGGTTGATTTGATATTGTAATATCTAGCTTAGAAGAGCAATTTTGAGAGATGATTTGTATTTATTATATCTAGCTTAGAAGAGAAAAAGTGAGAGAGATGAAGGAGATGGTGTATTGATCTATCATTTGTTGAGATAGCAACATTGAGAGATAAGTGTGTGGTATACACAAAGGGGTTGGTGCTCTTATGGGTTGGTGCTCACGAATTGATGTTGGGTTGGTGCTCATGAATAGCAGCTGGGTTGGTGCTCAGCAAAGGGGTTTGAAGCTCCTATGGGGTGGTGCTCACGAATTGTAGCTGAGGTTTGTCCTTGGCAAAGGGGTATGGTGCTCCTATGGGGTTTTTCTCAAGAATATATTTGAAATTGATTCTTTGTGGTTTTTCTGACATTGGGTTTCCACGTTATATCTGGTGTCTCTCTCTATCTTGTGTGATGTTTATTGTTTGATTTTTATTGCATATCTTTAATGTTTGATTAAGTGGAATTTAGTTAAAAGTAAAGATTTATAAGATATATAATATACTGATTCACCCCCCCCTCTCAATATATTCCATGCTTAACAATTGGTATCAGAGCAGGTTCCTTTTTTTTTGAAAAGTTTTATAGCTTGAAGGTAGATCGAAAAAGCACGATGGTTGGGTCACAAGAAGGATTTTCTACAAATAAGGCACCTTTGTTTGATGGGATGAATTATGTTTTTTGGAGCATGAGAATGAAGGTTTATTTGATGGCCCTTGGATTCGACATATGGAAATCAGTGGTGGAGGAATATGAAGAGCCATAGACATCTACAATTACTCCAATGGAAAAGAAGGCAAGTGAATGTAATGCTAAAGCTTTAAATGCTATTTTATGTGGTTTATGTGAATCTAAATTTGTTAAAGTTATGCAATGTAAATCTGCTCATGAAACTTGGGTAAAACTTGAGAATATTTACAAAGGTGATGGAAAGGTTCAGCAAGCTAAGTTGTAGACTTTCAGAAGGTAGTTTGAAAGTTTGAAGATGGAAGAAGAAGAAGATATAGCAAGTTATCTCTTACAAGTCAATCAGATAGTAAATCAGATTCAAGGTCTTGGAGAAACATTGGAAGAGTCAACGGTGGTGCAAAAGGTTTTGAGATCTCTACCAATGAGATATGATGCAAATGTTTCAGCAATTGAGGAGATGAAGAATTTAGCCAAGCTGAAGATGAATGAACTTCATGGTATTCTCATGGCATATGAGATGCAGACAGAACAAGATAAACCCTCAAAGAGAGAAGCGGCTTTCAAGACATCAAAGAAGGAGAAAGCCAAGATTCAAGAATCAAGTGATAGTTCTAGTGATGATGAAGATGACAATGAAGCACTTTTCATTCATAAGCCAAAAAGAGGAATAGGTAAATATCAAGAAAAATTACCTTTTAAATGTTTTAATTGTGGAAATATTGGACATTTTTTAGCTAGATGCCCAAATAAAGTTAAAGATGATGAAGAAGAAAAAGCTACATACAAGAAGAATTTCAAAGGCAAATCTAAGAAGAGTTTTGAGAAGAAGAGCATGTATTCTAAGGATCCTAGTTCAGGCAAAGATAGTGGAGTCAGCAATTCAGAAGAAGAAGAGATTCTATTCATGGCCATACATGATGATCAAGAAGAAGAAGAGGAGGAAGCTAAAGTAGATATGGAAGAACTCAATTGTGCCCTAGAAGAGTTAGAAGCTGTTTAGAAGAAGAATCAAAGGTTAAAGTGCCAGATCAAGAAAAATGAACAAGAGTCAAAGGAAATGATTGACGATCTACAAGCACATTTTGAAGAAGCCAAGAAGAATGAAGAAGATCTCACAGCACAGTTGGAAATCGCAAGAAAAAATTGTGAAAGGTATGTTATTAAAATTGCCTCTTTAAAAGAAGATATTAAGAAAGTAGTCAATGATAAAGTAGTCAGTGATTCAAAATTTTAAGATAGCACTAACATGCTAAATAAGATGTTGGAAAGTCAAAAAGCATACATAGATAAGACAGGGATTAGTTTTGAAAATAAAAAGAGCTATGTTGAAGCTCTGACACAAGAGGAAATAGAAAGGGGAGAAGTGAAGAATACAGAGGACATTCCAAACAAAGAAGGCTAGAGAGAACAAAGCTATAAAAGGCAATCAGGTCAGAGATATACAGACAGGTCTCATTTTTATGGCTATTGTTTTTATTGTAATGGATATGGTCACAAGAAATTAGAATGTAGAAAAAGATCTAACAATTTTAGAAATAAGGAGAAGGAAAGACAAGTAGAGTCAAGAAGAAGCCACAACTCTTTTGATCCTCTATCAAGCTTTGATGAAGAGACCATAGTATGCTACATGTGCAACAAATACAGACACATAAATTGGTATTACAGAAGCGTGTTCGAGTCAGTCAAGAAGGATCAGAGGTTCAAAGCTCCATTCATCAAGAAGAAGAATCAGAGTGTCAAAGATCCATTCATCAGGAAAAAGGTTTAGACATGTACATGGCAGAAGAAACAACATGAAGATTCTATGATGGTGCAGACAGCTTTGCATGTTAGAGGAAAAGATCAGCCATGGTTAATTGATAGCGGATGTTCGAGGCATATGATAGGAGATAAAAGTAAGTTCATTTCTCTAAAGAAGATTAATGGTGGTACAGTGAGGTTCAGAGATAAAACCACTGTTAGTATAGCTGGAAAAGGTACTTTGAGTTTGAATTATGGTAGAACTAATACTAAAAATGTTTTGTATGTAAAAAGTCTTAAGCATAATCTGTTGAGTGTTAGTCAAATTTGTGATCAAGGATACACATTAAGGTTTCATGCTGAAGGTTGTGAGATTAGAAGAAAAAATTCAAATGAGTTGATTGCAGATGCTCAAAGGATAGGGAACAATGTATATGTTTTGTTAGATATCTTCTCAAAGGCACGATCAAAGGATACATTCAAAGATTGGCGAGAGGAGTTGGGGGTAATTTCTATTACTTCCTACCATTGATGTTTAGCATCAAGTGAAGGGGAGCTAAGTGTTAGTTCCAGGTAGGCCCTTTGCCATTGATGTCAAAGGGGGAGAATAATAGGTATAGATACAGATGCAAAAAATAGGTACAAGGAACAGGTATAGGTTGCTACAGTAAGGGGGAGTTACTGTATGTTTTTAGATGATGGTATGTGTAGGTGAAAAAATGTGGCAGTTTCAGGATTGAGGTTGCCATCAATGACAAAGGGGGAGATTGTTGGAAATATTGTCATTAATGTCAAAGGTTTAGTATTATTGGTGATAAAGGCCCCATTGCATTTAATGTTATTTATCTTGGCTAATATGAGTTAATATTTATTTAATATTAACGAATGTATTTTTGGTTGCATATGAGACAAACTAAGGGCCCATGAAGAAGACAAAGAGTCACAGGATAAAGACAAAAGAAGGATGGGATGCATTTTCCCATGAAGAGTCATCTTGGGAAACACCAAGAGTCACCAAGTGAAGACAAAAGAGTAAAGGGCGAATTTCTCATTAAGGGACACTTAAAGGAATAAGAAAAGTCACCAAAGATAAGGACAAAAGTGGGAAAGATTTTTTGGTCATGAAGGGTCACCACATGACTTTTCAAATGCTTGGATATGAAGGGTCATCCAAGATTGGCGCCATTTTCCATGAGAAATGAAAGGTCACAAAGGGGGAAGGCCAAAGGTCATTTGTAAAGCTATAAATAAAGGCTTGAGTAGCCATTTGTAAATGTGGATGTGAGAGGTTGATTTGATATTGTAATATCTAGCTTAGAAGAGTAATTTTGAGAGATGATTTATATTTTTTATATCTAGCTTAGAAGAGCAAAAGTGAGAGAGAGGAAGGAGATGTTGTATTGATCTATAATTTGTTGAGATAGCAACATTGAGAGATAGGTGTGTGGTATACACAAAGGGGTTGGTGCTCCTGTGTGTTGGTGCTCACAAATTGTTGCTAGGTTGGTGCTCGGCAAAGGGGTTGGTGCTCACGAATAGCAGTTGGGTTGGTGCTCGGCAAAGGGGTTTGAAGCTCCTGTGGGGTGGTGCTCATGAATTGTAGCTGAGGTTTGTCCTTGGAAAAGGGGTATGGTGCTCCTATGGGGTTGTTCTCACAAATATATTTGAGATTGATTCTCTATGGTTTTTCCCACATTGGGTTTCCACGTTATATCTGGTGTCTCTCTCTGTCTTGTGTGATGTTTATTGTTTGAGTTTCATTGCATATCTTTAATGTTTGATTAAGTGGAATTTGGTTAAAAGTAAAGATTTATAAGATATATAATATATTGATTCAGCCCCCCTCTCAGTATATTCCGTGCTTAACAGGGTTTTTGAACTAGAGGCATGCATGTGTGCAGAAGTTTTTTTAGAAAGTTTAGGGGTTTTCTTTTTCTTTCCTTCAAGGAAGGCAGCCCAAGCTTCCATTCCATTTTATTTTTATAAGAAGTGATGTTGAATAATGAGTTGAATCAACCCATGATGATATATGGAAAAAAAAAATTGGCATACCTCATATCCATAACCTGAATAGATCCTAGGATAAATAAGGGAAAATTTATCTTGTGTTGAGGTTATTGAAGATCATATCATAAATAAATTAAAATTATTAAGACCATACAGCTCAACACACTACATCGTCCTTCACATGTCAAATATTTAATAAGCTAAAAGGAAACTAACCTCCAAGGTTTAGGTATATACTCTATGCTTACCCCTTTTATTCTACCTTTGACATCTTCCACAAAAATTGGTGTGGCCTCTTCTTCACTATTAAAAATTTTGACAAGATCATGAAATGAGGATCTCTCTGCTATCCAAGCTCCTTCATCTAGAATCACTAATATTTTACTGAGGATTTTCATGGAGAAGGGTATATGATTGCCTCTCACTATGGAGAAATTAGGCTTCAAGTGAAAAAAAATTATGTCACTAATGCTTCATCAAAACCCTAAAACTTGAGAAATAAATCAAGCCATCCAACTGATGCTAATATCTCCTTTACTATTTAATTCTCCAATAGTTCACTCATGTCTTTAGGTTTTGATTTCTTCTTCAAACCCATTTTTGAATTCTCCACTTTCAATTTAGGTCTGTATAGTTGATTCTTTCCCCTATTTCTAAAAACTATGTTTGCAAAATGATTTGAATGTCAATCATATCCTTTAAGGGTTAGACTACAGATATTACTTGAAGCATGCCAAGTAATGATGAAAATATATATTAAAAGTAATAATGACATATTTTTTGGATTTATTTTAAATCATGTCATCATCAATTCCTTTTGATCCTTGATTTAATTCCTTTTTATGAATGATACTTGATTACAATGATGTGTCATTATAAAACCTTTTTTATAACTAGAAGGGGTGTTATCCGTAGCTCTTTGCATTAACGATCTTTTGAAATGACCTTTGTTGACTTCATAAAATTTGACCCCCTTATAAGACCATATGAGGATTTTATATCAATGGTTTTGAGCACATTAATGCAATCCTAAGTATCTAAAACTAACACTGAGTAGAAAAAGAGATACTTTATCATACAAATCTCAGTATTATCCTTATCAGTCTTCCTAATTTGTTCTTTCATAAAACAAATTGCATGAGTTAGTGATAGTATAGTGAATAATAGTATTATATTTATTGTTTTGAAACCAACTGATTATTCATATATTTTTTTGTATTTTTCCCTTGACTAGCCATTTCTGATTTTCTAATCAACTCTATTTGTTCATTGCATGAACAGTTAGAAAACTAGTTTTTTGTTCATGACTGTCAACAATCCCAAAATATTTTCATTGCTGATTTTTTTTTTAGGAAAGAGAAAGATTCTCTTCCTTTATCCATGCCAATTTTATCTGTCAAATATCAACTACCATGGAAGACTTGAGTTCTTCCATGGCACCAAACTCATTTTATACTAACTAAACAAATTCCTCCTTATTAGTAGGATTTTGGTATACTTTTAGATGATGTCCATTTACAAGAAGTGTCTTTTGATTTCTATCAATAGGCAGCAACTATACAGAACCATTATCAAAAATATGTGTTATCTTAAATGGTCCTAACCATCTAGTTTAGAGCTTACCTTTGAAATTTTGATATTTAGAATCATATAAGAGTACCTAATCTCTTTTTCTAAATTATTATTATTTGATATGTAAGTCATGCCAATATTTTATCTGGTATTGTCTCATTTTTGTTTTCTATAAGGCTTTTGTCCTCATCTCATCCAATTTATTCAAATGCAATGTTCTTTCTCTTTGTGGTTCATCCAAATCAACTCCTACTTCTAATGTAATCCTCAAAGTATTTATTTCAAATTCAATTGAAGGAAGAGGTTTTTTACCATAAACCAATTTATATGTTGAGAAACTAGTAGTGGTCTTCCACATAGTGTTATATGTCTAAATAGCTTCTAGGATTTTGGTTTCCCAATTCTTCTAGCTGATACTGACTATCTTGGTAAGAATGTTTTCCAATTCTATATTAATGACTTCTACTTATCCATTTTACTGAGGATGATATGGTGAAGATTTATGGTGGTTGACTTGGTAGATCTCCATGAATATTTGAATCATATTGGACATAAATTGTGGTTTCTGATCTGATACTATCTCTCTTGGTGCTCCAAAACACTCCATGATTTTGGAATAGAGGAAATCTACCACTACTTCTTTTATAGAATAAAGAGCTTGAACTTTAGCCTATTTAGTTACATAGTCTATACATACCAACAAAAATTCTTTACTTTGTGAAGGTAGATCTATGGGCATAACAAAGTCCATACCCCATTTCTCAAAAGGTTCTAGAATTACCTGTGGTGTAGAGGCATCTCGAAGGATAATGTGGGTTTTTCCATTCTTTGACATGCATCACATTGCTAAGCATAAGTCTTTACCTATTTGTGAAGAGTTGGCCAAAAATGTCCAACTCCAAGGATTTTGTGTACCATTTATTTCACTTAATAGTTTCCACCTCTAGGTTCATCATGAAATTCATGAATGATTTCATACATCTCATTTTCCTTCACATACTTGTGAAAAAAATGACCAAATCCAAGTTTAAATAGTATATCATTAATCCATTTATAATAACTTCCAAGTTTAAATAGTATATCTTTTTTTTTTAGTACATTGAAAAGGAAACTTCCCTGTAGCTAGAAAATTTTCTATATCTACAAACCAAGGTGTTTGTGTTGAAACAAAAAATAATTATTCATCTAGAAAGTTGTCTTCTATAGGTTCCTCTTCATCTTCATTATGCAATCTAGAAAAGAAAATCAGTAACTACATTAAACTTCCCTGGTTTATCAACAATTGTTATATCGAATTCCTTCAGTAATAATAGCCATATGATAACTCTTTCTCCTACTACTAGCTTGTTCATCAAATACTAAATAGATGCATGATCAGTATATACAAAGATTTTATAGCCAGTAATATAATGTCTAAATTTTTTATGACATAAATTACATCAAGGAATTCATTTTCAGTGGTTGTATAATTTCTTTCAGTTGAATTTAAGTTCTTGTTTATGTAATATATGCCATACATATGTCCATTTTCATCTCTCTATCCCAAAATAGCTCCCATATCATGATTAGATGCATCAGTATAAATATAAAAGGGATGTGATCAATTATGTCCTCTTAAGACTAGTGCAGTTTTGAGATTTTCTTTAATGGTTTCAAATACTTGTTGACATGATGGATTCCAAACAAATTCACTTTCTTTTTTAAGTATAACAAACATTGAAGCAGTAATTTTGATGAAATCTTCTATTAATATTTTGTAATAGCCTACATGTCCTAAACAAATCTTAATGTTAGTCCCTTTTTGATGAATAGGCAAATTTGAAATAACTTCAATTTTCTTTGGATCTACTTGGATCCCTTTTGCAAAAATATGATGTCCTAAAATTATGCCTTCTTATACCATAATCAAACATTTTTCATTAATTAGAGGCAAATGGTGGTCCTCACATCTTTATATTACTTTTTCAAGATAGGTTAAACTTTCATCAAAAGATTCCCCATAAACAATAAAATCATCCATATAAACTTCTACATAGTCATTGGTCAAATATGAAAATATGGCTAAGACAGCTCATTGGAAAGTGGCAGGTGCATTGCATGAACCAAAGGGAAAGACTCTATAAGCAAACGTTCCCCATGGGTAGGTGAAAGTTGTCTTGTCTTGATCTTTAGGTGCCACTTATATTTGGTTATATCTACTAAAGCCATCTAGAAATGAATAGTATCTTTTTCCAATTAAATTATCAAGTACTTGATCAATGAAGGGTATAGGGAAGTAGTCTTTCAGTATTTCTTTGTTTAGTTCTCTATAGTCCACACATACTCTCAATTTACAATTTTTATTGGGAATAATGACTAAGGGAGAAACCCATTGGCTGTCAATAATTGGGATAAATAAATCCTACTTCTAGCAGTTTCTCAATTTTGGTTTTTACAATGTCTCTTTAGGTAGGATTGATTATTATTTATAGCTATCTTACAGGATTAATGTTCCTTGTATAAATATGGTGTATACATATGCTTGGAATAATTCCTTTCATATCTTGGTATTCCCAAGTAAAATCTTGAGTGTGATCCCTAAGTACATCAAAAACTTTCATTTCTTGATCATTTGTCAACCAATTGTTTATATTGTCTTCCCTAGTGTTACAATGATTTATTTAGTTCTTGGATGAGAAGACTCTATTTTCTTGAATTCACTTATAAATTATTTGAGAGGACAAGGATGTGGAAGTAATGCATGAAATGTAATAGTATATTTAACAAAATTTTCTCTTGTGAAAATATCTACATCTAATGGACAATGGAATGCTATAAGAAATGAGTCTTGGCCTTCATATGCCCATTCCATCACACTATTTTGAATGTCTTTATGATCATATAATGTATTTGAAGAGGTGGAAGAGGATGAATGATTAGAATAATAAGAAAATATACCTTGAAAATGTCTTTTATTCAAATCCATATCTAGTTTGTTGCAATTCATAGCTAGTCTATTGTAATCCGTACTTCGACTATCAAGATCTATAGTTGGACTGTCAAGATCTATAACTATTCTAATACTCTTTAATAAATTATTATCTACTTCCTCAACATGTTCAATAATTACAACCATAGCTAGAAAAGAGATGCTATCATGTTTTTCATCAGGTTGGTCAACCCACAACTGTTTAACATTATTGATTGATCATTGAACAGGTGAATATAGAGAAATTTGTTTTTCTTTAAAACCATTTAAGATTGGCATATCCCCTGATCTACAATCAATCAATGTTGCTACATTTTTCAACCAAGGTTTTCCCAAAATCATTGCATATCCAATCTATTATTTTTTAGGATATAGGACAATAAAATCAGTAGGATGATCCCATTATTCTATAGTCAACATTTTGTTTTCAATGACACCATCTGGTTTGGTAGTTGAATGATCTACTATTTCTAGGATTATGGTGGTTGGTTGCATATACTTAAAATAAATATTTTATATGTTATCCATAATCATCACATTAATATCAGCCCCTAGATCTACCAATATATTAATTATCTCTTACTTTCCAATTTTTATAGAGATGGTAAGACTTTTTGGGTCTCCATATTTGGGTAACAACAATTTTCCTACTAATAAATCAGCAAGCTTACCATCAACCTATATAGCCTTAGGATACTATATTTTTCTACCAGGTGTCTTGATACACAAAATTTTGATCACCCTATTTACTTCTAGGATATCTCTAATATCTTGTAACAATGAAATCTCTATGTTTAGTTTTTTAAGTTCTTGGATCAATTCAAATTCCTTGTTGTTTTCTACTTTAATCTTTTTGGAAAAGGCACAGATGGAATTGTTATGATAAATTATTCTATTTTTATAGTTTCCTCTTTAGATTTCTTTTCTTTTATTGGTTGAATTTGTGTACTTGCTTTCTCTTGTGGTACTTTTGTGATGATGAATGGGGTTATTACACTATTCTGTCTAATCTCAGATGAATATATGCACATTCAATAGTTCCTACCCCCATTGTTTCACGTTGTTCATTTACAGAAACGTATTTTTTTTAGATTTGCCACTAATTGAGTAGGTAACTGAGGCTGATTTACTTGTTTCATAGGGGTGGCTTGATTTACCTGAGGATCCATTAATACTTATTATTATTTTTGTGGATACCTTATTTGGTGTTGTTGATTATAGTTTGGACCAATTTTTGTTGAAAATGCTAGGGCATCATCCACTACTGTGGCATCCATTCTTGGGTGCCCCATGTGCTATGGAGACTAATTTCCCAATGATTATCAGATTCACTAGTCTAGCTAAACATTAATTGTCAACTAAGGGTGTGTAAGTTTTTCAAGAGTGTCAACACTATATATGCATTACTAATTTAGAAATAAACTTAATTTTCTAGTTTTAATACAATGAATTTATGGTAAATTTATCAAATAGATATATTGTAAAACTATTGTGGTAAAATTACAAAACTATTCCTTACTTATGTAACATACATGCATCACACTTATATAATCAAACTTAACAGTAATATCAACTTATACAACACACTAATACTTAAAGAGGGTCATTATCTTCACATTACTTAGTTCTGAGGGGGCCCTTCCTCATTTAGAACTGAACTCCAATCCCTTTCTGATATAATTCACAAACTTCTTACAAATTCAACTTTCTCATTACTCAATTTTGAATACAAATGCTATCATTCAAGAACTTCTAATATTACCTTCTCAAAATTATCTAACTCTTAATCTGATCTAGGTTTTACCTCTAAATTAAAAAAATTGTTTATTGACTCTTCACTAAAAACACCAAACTAGGAAAAAATACAAATACTTAGAAACTACTCCAGTCAACCTTCAAGAGGTTAGTAACTGAAGTTACTTGTTTTAGATTTGACTGGGTTAGAGATAAGGTATATTATTTTGTTTTTTTTATTTCCTTTTATCTTTTCTCATTATCCTTGTCTTTCCCATCTTTGGTAGCACATCTAATGTCTCCTTACATGTAGGGAATCCATATAATAACTATGTTTTTTACCAATCATCCATTTGGTTTCCCAAGACAACTAAATGTATCTACAAGATCTCTTCAATAATGACTCTGCAATATGCATAGTGGTTGCATGCACTCTGTAATAGCTATAGGGAACCTATTGGTGAAACGTTTAGTTTTTATGAGCACTCTATAGTGGTTTTAGGTAACCTATAGGTGAAGCTTATAATTGTTGTAGTTATTTTATAGTGGTTACAGGCAACCTATAGGTGAAGCCTATAATTGTTTTGGGTATTCTGTAGTGGCTACAGGTAGTTTGTAGGTAAAGACTACAGTTAGTGTGGGCACTCTATAGTGGCTATAAGCAACCTGTACTGAAGCCTATAATTTTTGCGAGTACTCTATAGTGGTTACAGACAACCTATAGGTGAATCTTATATTTATTGTGTGCACTCTGTAGTGGTTACAAGAAACCTATAGGTGAAGCTTACAATTGTTGTAGGCACTCTATAGTGGCTATGGGTAACTTGTAATAGCTATGGATTAACAAGATTCTATATCTTTTCATGACCCTTCAAATGCTTGTTAGATAAATTCACATCAATATAATTCAATCAAAGAAAAGCATCAATAATTCATAACATAACACACACACACACACACATCAATAAACATACAAAATCATAATTTCATTCATTCATTTGCATTAATGACGAATAGTTATGGGATTTACATAGAAAAATGCATAGACTAAGCATGGATGAGGCTATAAAAGTAAGTGATTGGTAGCCTCATCACTCCCCCTACTTATCTTCTTACTCAAACTTGAGCAAGCCTTGGTTGCATTCTAAAACCATAAAATTTTCTAAATTATAGGGGTTTAGGATAGCTTGACCCTTCAAAGATGTAAAAACCTTTAACATTCTCAATGTGTTCTCATCTTTTCTTCTCTATCTCTCTGTCAGCTGGAACATTTCCTTACCAATCAAAAATTAAAAACAAAAATATAGGGTGTTGAAACATCAATCCCAACCATTTTATTCTCCACTTCATGAAAAGTTTAATATACAAGTATACACTATGGATGGCCTCCCTAAGGTTTTAAGGGGAGTATGGTTCCTTCATTTTCAAGGCATCTAAAATTTATGCCCATATGTGAGAACAAGCAACAAATATTTACCTTCCATCTCCTTCCATGAGACTCAAATAGTGGTTCCAGAATTCTACCTATTTTCTAACAACCCATTCTTATGGAGCATTTGTGTTCATAAATAAAATCCATTTTTCCACTACAACATCTAAATATTTAGATTCACTCCTGATCATCAAGGTGGCTTATTTATCCCTTTTTTTGATATTATTCCATTTGTTTTCTTCTTTGAATTTCATTCAAAACATATGAACAAAATGGAATTAATAGGACATCCCCCTAATAGATGTTGGGATTCAATTATGTATCACTGGGAACACCATACTAGTGAATGTAGAATTCACTTAGCTAGGCTTGAATATTAGGATCAACATGTCTATACTCATTAAAGAAAGATCTTGGGTCACAGACCATATAATATTGATCATTATAAATCCTATCATACCTGGATTTCAACCATTTTTCTTCCAAGCTTATAATATACACCCTATAAGGGGGTCTACACTCCATCAATAGCTCAATAGTTTCATGTAATTTGCTAATCTTTTCCTTTAGATATTTGATCTTAATTTTAGCAAATTCCAATTTTTCTTTAAATTCATCATGTTGTTCTTTTGATTCAACATATCCATTGAATCTTTACACCAATTATTTATGGTAAGATTCATTATTACTAAATTTTTCCTTCAAAAAAATCAAAAGATCATTAGTCTCTACTAGAGTGGTGGTTGAAAAATCCACATCAATAACTTCTTCTACAGTAGGTGTTGGTCTATTAGGAAATGGAGGAGAAAATCCCTAATAGAAGGGTACCAAAGCTAGAGCATACTCTGTTACAGGGTCTTTTGTGGCCAAGGTGGATGAGGATATTGTAGGTTCCTCCACTATATTCTCTTTGTCCCCAGAGTGTTCTACAAACTATGCTGCTCCCAGAAGCATTTCAATGCCTCATTTTCCTTTTAGTTCTATTATCTCATTTTTGAGTCTAAATATTTCATCTAGAATTTATTCTAATATTTAGAACTCTTGATTATGATAAAAAAATTCTTGTTCTCTTTCTTTTTCCATAACCTCTTCTTCAACCAATTCTTCTTCTCTTGCATGCTACTCTACCTCTCTCAATTCCTCCTCTGTGTATCTAATGTTTCTAAGGAGATTAATGTCCTCCTTGATGAATGTATATGGGAGAGGTGACCATTATTATTCTCATTCCTTAGTATATCCTTCATCAGTAGACCATTCTTCTATTTCAAATCCATAAGGGGTTTTCTTAAGCCTAGGCTCTTTCCTTGGTTCTCAATCATCACTGATAGTTATGGTTAAGGATGTTGTAGTGGTCTTTTGTTTATTTAGCCTTTAATATATCCTAAGAGGATGTCTCCTTATTTTTGACACCATGGGTTTCTTCCCCTTAGTTTTCATTTTCCTTACAGGAGGGGTGATTAATAGAGTTTGTGTTTCTTGTGCATCATTTGATAGGGGAACTTCTTCTTTCCTAGTAGGAGATAACATGGAGGAATAAATCTGATGTGAGGACATAATGGGAGAAGGGAAATGTTATTTTGGGATTTCTTCCTCTATATTAGAAGTGAATAAGACCAGTATTCTCCTCTTCTTATTTCTTGTAGCAGTCTCAGATGGACCTTCATTGGCTACGAGCTGACTAGTAGCACTAGTGCCCTCAACATCTTTCTAAATAATTTATTAGGGTTTCTCCTCATGATATTCTCTCTCATCAATACCCTCTTCTTACTGGGGTACAATATTTTATAGGGTTAAAAATTTCTCCCAAGTGAGGCCAGGTCTAACAAAAGCTACTCTTTGTTTAATTATGATCCATATTAGGCAGTGCTAAGATAGGGTTATTTCAATGCCTTTCTAATATTCTTTGGACATTCTTTTCAAAATATTTCATAAGAAATTTGTAACATTAATTACTTTATTATGTCCTAAATGATTTAAAATTTTGAATTAGAGAATGTAAATGAGGTAATACCTTCCCTCACAGGTCATGTACATGATAATATATGATGTTATCTCTCTCCATTCTATAGGAAGACTAAGTATTTTCATACCTTCTTTTTGTAATACCAATCTTTCATTTGCTTGGCAAAACTACTTCTTGGCTTTGTGGCCATTAGGTCTATCCTACCAACTTTCCCCCATGCTTGATATCCCAATTGCTTGGCTCACCAAGATCTCAGAAACTAGAAATGTGATGCCACATATAGTGGCTTGATTTCCATCAATAAAACCTATAAATACCCTAGTAAGATGTTCTAAATAATGTTGTAATCATTCAAAATAGGTAGTCCAACCAGCTCTATGGAAGACATCCCAACAGGCTTGGTCTCTTCATAAGTGCTTGTGGTCTGAGGGCTCTCTCTGCACAACTGACCCTCCCATTTTAACTTCCATGTCAGTCCCTTCAACCAATAGTCAGCTGCACACTCTTTAGACCTATGGAAATCTACCTGCAATAGGTTTGTTCTATAATGGTAAATGTGGGGTTTACAAGTTACAAGGTTTCGCTCAATAAAGATAGATGTGAGATTGCAGGTTGTAAATAATGGCATCTCAAGGGTTCCCATGGCATGTGAGATTATAACCCATAGCATTCTCCCCCCACTTGAGCTATCATGTGTCCTCAGGTAACATGGACTGAGTAAGAAGTATGAGAGAAGATGGGTCATCATAAAGAATACAAGTGTGGGTTTAGAGGTGATGTGACATACTTTTAGAATGAATGACTAAAGTCATAATTAAATATGATTTATTAATACCATGCATTTTATATTAAAATAATGAAGATAGTTTCAATGATGAAAGATATAATGTACCTTTTAATAATGATGTTTCAAATGAGATGTTGGTAGAGTCGTACATGTTTTGGCATGCAAATATTTGCATGGAAATTATTAATGGTGCAATGAATGGGCTAGCAGTTAGAACTAGAGTGAAGTGGACCCTTTGTGAAATGATTGGGAGATCATCAATGGTTAGGTATTGATGATGCCTATAGATCACATGCATATGATTTAGGATAGGTTACATGAAATGAGATTATAAGATTTAGAGGATACATGATTATGATCATATCATAAGGTGGTAATTGAAAATTTGATGATCTAAGTGATGGGTTGATAGATCTGGAGCAGGTAGCTGAGGGCATTACTACCTAATGACCTTCATCTACATGAACTGGATGATAGGATTCTAGATACTACTTATGCCTTAGAGTTTTTATGTCTGGGGTTTGGCTCTAATAATTAGTAGGGTCTTTAACATAGAATCTATGTGCTAAATAAATCTAAGATCTCATTGGTCAACACAGTTAATTGATCTTCATAAAATGACCAGAACTAAAAATAAATCATGAGAGCCCTTATAAGTAAAAATTATGGTTTACAACATTTCCACATGGAAAGGGAAGTTGTATGCTTTGTTGTGGTGTAGCTTGGTATTCAGGGGTAGTTTTAGGAAATTGATATGACATTTTCTACCCCAATATTCATTTTTCTATGAGGTTGTCTGATGGCTTTCATGCAATGCCCAAAAGCTAATAGTCAAGCCATCAGTGAGAGCTATAGGAGGATCTATCTTTTATACTCTATAAAAATGTGAGAATATGCATGAGAGGGTACCTGTAGTAGCTACATAAGTACTTGTAGTAAGCTACAAAGTGATGGCTAACTATGTAGAAGGTACTTGTAGCAGCTACAAAAATGCTCATAGCAACTGAAGAAAATCGTGTGAATAATTAGGATTTGAGAGATTGCCCTCTCTCTACTTCCTTTTTCACATTCCCTTATTTATTTATTTATTTATTTTTTACCCCTAAATAGCCATCAAGATGGTTTTCTACTTAGGCCCTTTTTACAGATCTAGGTAGTCAATAGGCTAGTTTTCTACCCAGAAGCTGTTAATAATGCCCAAAAATAGGTTTTCATTATTAGATTTTTTTTACTCTAACTACTATTTGTAGTAGAATGTTTATTCAGGGTCCTAGCCAAGTCACCTTTTAATGTGACTAGTTAAGGACTAGGCAAAGGTCTCATTCATCATACTAGAGGAGGGAAAAGGTGTTTTCCTCTCCTTCATTTGAGTGTGAACTGGTGTACTTGTTGTCTAGTAAGTCAACATGCCTATGTAGGACATCATTGTATCCATCCTATAACTATTGGCATATGTGAATGGTAAATTATTTTTTATTAAGTTTATTTTTGTACAACTTGAGTCTATGACCATTGACCAGTAGATGGAATCTCACTAGATCAATGGTTTGGAGTTGGACAGCTCCATTATCAAAAACATGCTCAATCTTAAAAGTAACAAGCCATTTGGTTTGGAGTTTACCCTTATGGTCCTTGTATTTAGAGTCAAAAAAAAGGGGCCAATCTCCTATATGGAATTTCTTGGTCTTAATATGCCTATCATGCCATCCAATCTCCTACTACTATATAAGCTCTATGTTCTATAATGTTGCATGTCTATATTCATCTAAGGCATTCAACTATAGAAGCCTTTCTTTCTAGGCTTTAGATATATCCATCCCAAGTTCTAGTGATGTTTGTAAGGTCTTGTGTTAAAATTCAATTGGCAAGACAAGTTTCTTTCCATAGATCAACTCATATGATAAATCCTATAGTGGTCTTCCATGTGATTCGGTAGGCCCACACAGCTTTAGAAAGCCTAGTCTCTCAATCCTTATGAGATAGACTAATAGTCTTTATCTGAATATTTTCTAACTCCCTATTGGTGACTTACACATGTCCATTGGAATGTGGATGATATGGAGTTGATTTCTTATGCCTAATCTCTTATTTTAAGACTAAAGCAGTAATTAAAATTGTAGTTAATTAGGGTCCCTGATCAATGACTATTTCACGTGGCACACCATATCTAGTAAATATTTATTTATAGAGGAAAGTTTCCACCTTATCATCCTTAGCATGTGTAATACCCTTTATTTCCACCCATTTAGTGACATAGTTAGTATAGACAAGGATGTAGTCTTTGTTGTTGGATTTTGGATCAAAATGTCCTACAAAGTCTAGGCTCTACTTTTCAAATAGTTTAAGCACCATCTGGGATTGCAAAAGCATTTCATCAGAATGTGTGGGTCTCCCCATGTACTAACATCTATCATAATGAGTAGTATATCTTATTGCATCTTTATAGAGTAAGGGCCAAAAGTGTCATGTATTCAAAATTTTGATTATTATATGCTTGACTACAAACTATCCTCCACAAGGTTCATCATGGCAGGCTTTGAGGATATCTAGAACTTCATCTTATTTGAGACATCTTCTGTTGATAGAGTCAAGCCTAGTATAGAAAAGGAATCCAGACAAACATGAATATATGGCACTTTTGTGAATCAATGCTTTCCTTTGTTTGGGGAGAAAGTGTTGTGAAAGTAACCCTATTACAAGGTAGTTACCAATATCAACATACTAAGGTGTGGTAATGGTGAGAGATATCAGGTGCTCATCTGGAAATGAGTCATCCACTATGGTATCCTCTTCAAAGATTTGTAGGCATGATAAAAAGTTAGCCACTGCATTTTCCTTATCAAGATTATCTACAATGGTGATATCAAATTCTAGTAATAAGAGCAACCATCTTATCACTTTTGCTTAAAAAGTTGATTTTTTTTATAATTTACCAAATGTCTACATGGTTTGTATGAACAAAGACCTGATACCTTGTGATGTAGTGATAGAACTTGTTGATAGCATAAACTATCACCAAGAACCTTTTTTAGTAATTATGTAATTTAATTTTATTGTCTACAAGTTTTTTCTTAGAAAATAGATGGCATAATTGAGTGCTTTTTTTTTAAGCGCATCTCTTAGGGTAGTATCTGAAGCATCTATGTGAATATGTAAGGGAAGCTTCCAATCAGGACCACACAGAATAGGGATGGTGGTCAATAATTCTTTCAATTATTTGAAGGTTGTATCACAAGTAGGAGTTTAGAGAAATTTATCATCTTTAGTTCGAATGGTGAACAATGGTACTACTACTTTACTAAAATTATTGATGAATCTCCTGTAGTAACTAGCACATCCTAAAAAACTCCTAACATCTTTCTATTTTTGAGGAACAGGCAGGTTTTTTATGATGTTGATTTTTATAGGGTCAATATTAATTCCTACAGTAGATATATGGTAGCCTAAGACAATACCTTCTATCATAAACATGTAACATTTCTTATGGCTGAGAGATAGATGGTGCTCTTGACAACTTTAAAAAAAAAATCTAGGTTTTTGAGTCATTCATCAAATGTCTCTCCATAGACAGTGAAGTCATCCATATAGATTTATACACATTCATTGGCCATATCTGCAAAGATACTCAAGACAGCCCTATAAAATGTTGTCAGAGAATTACATAGCCCAAAGGGTAATACAACATATGCATAAGTACCCAAAGAACAAGTAAAGGTGGTTTTTTCCTAGTCCTTAAGAGCAATTCTAATCTAGTTGTAACCATTGAAGCCATCCAGAAAGGCAAAATATTTCTTCCCCGTTAGTGTTTCCAACACTTGGTAAATGAAGGGTAGAGGAAAGTGATCCTTCTTGGTTACTATGTTGAGTTCCCTATAATTGATGCATACACATCATTCTCTATTTTTCTTTGGTATAATTACCAAATATAACACCCATTCACTGTCAGAGATAGGATATATGAAGCCAATAGTTAAAAGTTTTTGTAATTCCCTTTTGACTATTTCTTGAAGAGATGGATTCATCCTACGTTGTGGCTATCTAATTGGTTGGTACTCTTCTTTGATGTAAATATGATGTGTGCATGTTTATAGGCTGATTCCTTGCATATCCTCATAATCCCATGCAAAATCATGTTGGTTGGCATGAAACATGTTGACTAGGTGCTTTTCCTCATTTAACTCCAACTTGTTATTAATAAGTAATATTTTTCCTAGAGAGATTTCAATTTGTTATGAGAGTGTTTTTATTATTTTCATATTGCTAATGGATCTAGTTTGGGTGCAACTATGAGACAACATTTGGTGGAATGTTTTTTGTATAGATGCATCAAAATTATCTAATTTCTAGAAGATAAAAAATGGGCACTCAACACATTACAAGTGGTTGAGATATGTAGGAGTTTGGTAATTATATTGAAGAACATTGGAGAGAATGGTATCTTCCTCCTGACTAGCCAGTGTGCATGCATGGTCTATGGTAATATAGGAATCAAGGAAGGTTGATCTACCTCATCTTCTTTAGCCTATTATGTAGGTTTTGGTGTAAAAATTGGTTGTGTTGGGGGATAAAGAACCAACTGCTTAGTACACTATCCTTTGGATATAATCATGTTACTTGTTCTATAGCTAATGAAGGCATCAGTTGTGGTAAGCCAAGGTCATCATAAGATAAGGGGGTAGCCACCCAAATTAGATTTAGGTTTTAGCATAATGAAATATATAAGATACTACCAAGAATATATAGTGATCACAAGATCCTCAATGATTCCCTATGATCTGACTAGGCACCCATCAACCATTTTAAATAGTGTAGATGTGGGATAAATATTATTTAGCTATAGTTTGTGCATAATTTTTGTTTTCATTACATTTATTATAGCCCCTAGTTTGATCAATGTGTTAGATAGCTACTGGTCATGGATCTAGACTATTACTACCATGAAACTTGGATCTGAATACTTCCTTGGTAGGGTGTTCCCCAGCATGATGTTTGCTAGCTAGCCAATCACATGCACAGTATTGGGATCTTTTGTCTTCTTACTTGGTTTTCATAGACAGAGGTCTCTAATAGCTTTAAAATATATGGGTATGTCTTTGATGGTTTAGAATAGAGGGATTTTGATGCAAAGGTTCTTAAGTTATCCCATGAAATCAAACTCAAGTTTAATTGTATGGCATTAAAGGCTAAGATGTTCTGGAAATGGGGGGGTTATTTTATCAATAGCTTTATTTACTGGTTCAGAGAGTTCTTGAGGTGATATAAGTGGGTTAGCATATTATTATAGGATTTCATTATAAAAATCCCTTATTATTTGTGGTGCTAGAGGTGGTATAACTTTCTCTGAATAGAGGTGAATTTTGTTGATGTTCACCATGTATGTCGAGTACTAAACAAGCTTAGTACTAAATGTGGATTGCACTAACTTATTTATAGGATTATATACAGGTTAGATAGGTAGCTAATTATGCTTGGGTGCAGCTTATGTATTGGGCATAATAGTAGGATATTATTGTTGATGTTGTGGAGGACATCCTCCTAGAAATATTCCTCATGGTTGGTTAGGTCTCCAGGACTATTGTCACTAGTTTATGAAGGGTGGGTCTTGGGTTGGTTGTTAAGCTTACATCCAATATGGGGATACATTTTGTGAAGGTCATTAAGAGGTGGTGGGGTAGCTTGCTTGAGGTGGTTTCCAACTAGAATTAGGAGGTGGAATATTCATCCAAGGACTAGTCTAATTGGGAGTAGCATTTATAAATTGTGAATTAAAGGAAGTAGAATTTGTAAAAGGTGGATTTTGTCTGATACCTTGATACGGTGTTCATTGAACCCATGAATTTATTTGTCCAATATATAAAAATATAGTCATTATCTCCTCATATAGTGTGCATCTCTACCATTGTTGGTTCTTTAGCTATGATGTGAACTACTTTAGCCCAAACCTTGTGACATCTACAATCAGCCTTTTTCTTCTTACAGTCTGGATAGTAAATGGTCAAGGCCTGCTTCAAAGTTGCTTTCTTTTGTATTGAGTGTAAGATATCTAATTGGATTGACAAATGGATAATATTATCTTATTTCATGTCTTGTAACAAGTTACTAACCTCAGTTTTTGATAGGCCATTTACAACTACCAATGGAAGCTTATTACCTCTAACTTTGTTTATGGCAGAACTAGAATAATTCTTGATCATCTCTTTTATATATAAGAATGGTAGGTGATAAATATATCCTCCACTCATTAGGTCCAAGGATTCCAAACAATCTTTTTTGACTCCTTTTAGGAAGATGAGTTTCAAAGGTTCTTATCCAAGTGCACTTTGCTTGAATTTTTATATACTGAAAATGAACCGTTTAACATAGTCCTCCAAGGATTCCTCCCCCTCTTGAGTCATCATGAAAATGTCATTTATTTTATAAATTATTTCTCTTCTATATTCCTGATACTTGGCCAAAAAATTATTTTTCATGTCCTCCCAAGTGCGGATCGAATTGCTACCCAGTCCCATAAACCAATGAAGTGCTGAGTCTTTGAGAGTAGTTGGAAAGAGTTTCAATTTTTGTGCATCCTACCTATATTCATAGCTTCTACAGAGGATATCAAATTTGAACAAGAATGTGTTTGGATCTTCTAATTATGTACCTCTAAAATTGGTCAAGGCTGAGGGTGGCATGTTTTTTATTTATGTTATGCCTATTACATCTGAAATAGGAAATTCAAAATTACTTGTGTCTAGAGTCCCATTGTCTTCCACAAAGTCTCCTTCTCGGCTCATGATGGCTCTTCTTGTGATATAGATACCAAATGTACTCAGGATCTTATCTTCAAACTCTATGTCAATTCCTTGGTCAGCATGATAATAGACATTTATCTATTGATCCTTAGTCTTTTTATCAAATGAAGGATCTAAAGATTCTCCTGAGCTTCCTTTGATTTGATCAAGAAAGACTTAATGAAATGTTGTAAATATGTTACTCTTCAAAGTATCAAGTTCATGTAATTCCTCTCCTTTTTTTCTTCTTACCAGATTAGCTAATGTTTTTTCTACTTTTGTTTCCTTTCTTAAAGCCAATAATTTTTGTTATGCAAGCTACCTCCTTCAATTTGTAGTGTTCTCTTCTTCAAGAGCCTTCCTACTTATGGTATATTATTCAAAAGAAATTTTAGTTGCTACAGATATTTGTGGTTCTTTATCAATATCAACTTGTGGATTTTTTGGTAGGAATCTCCCTTGAGAATCTCTTTCTCTCTGCATAAACTTTATGCCACTCCTTCAACTGTCCTGTCCCTTCATGCACAGAGTTAGTTTTTTTGGTTTTCATGTGTTTAAGGGGTTTATTTTAGATCAATTTTTTTTCAAAATGTATAAATAAAGGAAGCTTAAATCAAAACAATAGGAATTGAAATTCTACTTCTAGATAGCAGTAAAAAATATCTACTGAAAGCAGGAAAATTTATTCTAGAAAGCAGGAAATGAAAGCATGCAAAAAAACACACTTTGCTAAAAATAAATCACTTTTGCAAGAAATAAATTCTAGAAACATGAATTAAGTAACTTATGCACTATTCACTTCTAAAAACTTAGACATCTGGCATAAGATACCATAGTTCCATCACTCAACTTATTTGACTAGAACTATATGTCTAGGAACTTAAACATCTGGTATAAGACACTATAATGTCCTCACTCGACTTGCTCGACTGAGTAGAATAGTGAATTAACCAAAAAAAATTAATGATTGATTTTAGAAATAATAATTGACACCCTCCTCGATAATGGTTCCAAAATGTTGTGGAGACTAATTACCTAGTGATTACCAGATTCACCAATCTAGTTAAATATTAATTATCAACCCAAGGTGTGTAAGCTTTTTAAGAGTGTCAACACTATATATGCATTACTGATTCAAAAATCGACTTATGTTTCTAGTTATAGTATAATGAATTTATGCTAAACTTAATAGATAGATATATTATGAAATTGCTATGACAAAATTATAGAACTATTCCACACTTATGTATTATACATGTATCACACTTATATAATCAAACTTAATAGTAAAATCAACTTACACAACACACTAATAATTAAAGAGGGTCAAGATCTTCACGGTAGCTCATTCTAAGGGGGGCCTTCCTCATTTAAAACTGAGCTCCAATCCCTCTCTGAGAGAATTCACAAACTTTTTACAAATTTAACTTTCTCATTACTCAATTCTGAATACAAATACTATAGTTCAAAAAAATTTGCTATTACCTTCTCAAAATTATCTAACTCTTAGTCTGATCTAGGTTTTGCCTTTAAATACAAAAGGTAGTTTATTGACTCTTAACCAAAAACACCAAACTAGGAAAAAATACAAATACTTAGAAATTACCCCGATCAACCTTTAAGAGGTTAGTAACTGAAGTTACTTATTTTAGGTTTGACTGGATTAGAGATAAGGCATATTGTTTTGCTATTTTATTTCCTTTTGTTTTTTCTCATTATCCTTGTCTTTCCCATCTTTGGAAGCATATCTAATGTCTCCTTGCATGTAGGGAATCCATATAATAACTATAATTTTTCTCAATAATCCATTTGGTTTCTCAAGATAATTGGATGTGTCTATAAGATCTCCACAATAATGACTCTACTTTGCATAGTGGTCGCAGGCACTCTATAGTAGCTACAGGAAACCTATAGGTGAAACTTTTAATTACTACAAGTACTTTGTAGTGGATATAGGAAACCTATAGGTGAAACCTACAGTTGTTGTGGCTATTTTATAGTGGCTATAAGTAACCTATAAGTGAAACCTACAATTGTTATGGGTATTTTGCAATCACTGTAAGCAACCTATAGGTGAAGCATATAGTTGATGTAGGCATGCTATAGTGGCTATAGGAAACTTGTAGGTGAAGCTTATAGTTGTTGTGGGAAATCTATAGTGGCTATGGGAAACCTTTAGGTGAATCCCATATTTGTTGTGGGCACTCTATAGTGGCTATAGGTAACCTATAGGTAAAGCCTATAGTTGTTACGGGCACTCTATAGTGGCTATGGGTAACCTGTAGTAGCTATGGCTTAACAAGATTCTATAGCTTTGAATGACCCTTAAAATGCTTGTTATATAAAGTCACACCAATATAATTCCATCAAAGAAAAGCATCAATAATTCATAACACACACACACACATATAAAAAATCATAACTTCATTCATTCATTTGCATTAGTGATGGATAGTTATGGGATTTACATAGTGTAGAGTAAAAAACTCTACATTTTCATTTTTTGAGTTTCAATTATGCGCTCCAAGTTTTGTCCCTGAGTGTTTTAATTTCGAGGTAGTGAAGTTTTTTGACACAGAGCACGGGCGCGAGTTTCATTTTTGCCTAAATTTTGTCTAAGTATCAAAGTTACGCAGAACATGCCAAGTGACATCATCTAAGACACATTATACTTTGTTTCTAAAAAATATCAAAATGTGCCACGTGTCTCGTAGTAATTCAATAGAGCGCGACAAGTGTCGGCATCCACGTTTCATATTTTTTATGTGTTTCAAAAGCTTATGTCAATAAGCTTCTCTCAAGGTCAAGTAGAAGGCACCAAGTGGAAACTGAAGAAGGTTTCAATATGTTTTTCTAAAAATAATAGAAGCTGCCATGTGCCCCTAGCTAAAAGTAGTGAAAGTTGCCAAGTGTCGACATCTGCAATTTATTCATTTTGTTTCATTGATTGAGTAAATATTGTGGTGGGCCCCGGGTTTTGTTTCTAAAGTAAGTGGAAGCTGCCAAGTGTCATCATCCATTTGAATCTAAAATGAGGCCTGAATGTTTCTATAGTATAGCCAGAGCTCAGTAGAGACTGCCATTTATCACCTTTCGCAGGACTCTCAAAAATATCTAAAAGCTTCTATAGACAAGTGGAAGCTGACATGTGTCATTTGTTAAAGATCAGCAGAAAGTGACACCTGTCCCTATTCCCCTTTTAAAGCTACTCAGGCAAGAAGTGTTATGGGTCCTATTTCTATAAGTTGTTAAAGTTTCAAAGCAATAGACCATGACAGATGTCAAAGATGGAACACTTCCGATACAAAGACAGTAAAGAGTATAATGTAGCAGAAAGTGTCGTGTGTTTTTTGTAAGTGTTATAGAAGCTGCCAAGTGTCATTTTCTGGTGCCTCCTAAATAATGAAATAGTTTTCAAGTAAAGCAAGCTGAAGCTACCAAGTGTCCTCAGCTATTTCACAGTGGGAAGTGTCACGTGTATCTATTTTAGCTAGTGAACTTGTAGGGAGACTGAACGTTTAAGATCCAAGAAATATCTTCTATTAGACACTTCCAGTTAGTTTCCAGTTTGGTTAGGCCATTGGGTTTTGAACTTGCAAAGAGGCCACCATTAGAGATCTGAAAGATATCTTTTGTTAAACACTTCCAATTCAGTTAGAGTTCAATTAGACCATTGGATTGGGAATGTGCAGGCAATCTAGAGCTAGTTCGATGATATAAATATGGGTAGGGATATCAGAAGAGAAGGAGGATTAGAAGAGAGAGAGAATTTTTTGCA
This sequence comes from Torreya grandis, assembly GCA_037957365.1. Classification (NCBI taxonomy): domain Eukaryota; kingdom Viridiplantae; phylum Streptophyta; class Pinopsida; order Cupressales; family Taxaceae; genus Torreya; species Torreya grandis. Next base: position 2,064,665 of record JARHVA010001336.1, on the reverse strand, counting down.
AGAGATTGTTATCAAGAAGTTTTAGACTTTATTGTTGTGGCTAGTAATATCATTTACCTTTATTCTATTTTCTTGATTTAGAAAGTTTGTATAACTGTGCATGTGTTTGTGCCTTTTATGTGACTGGAAAATTAATAAGAAGATTGAGTTATGTGCCTTTGTTGATATTTTTTGTGTCATTACAAAAATGTCTAAGTTGTGAACCTTTGATTCTATTTGTTTTCATCTTTTACATTGATCATGCATTGTATTCTCTTTAATTTAATTTAATCCTAAAGATAAATTCACTATGCTTAGTATTAAGGATCGAATTAAACTCAGGCGCATCAACATAGCTAGATTTTCTTTCGTTGCATAGGTGTTTTTGTTTAATTTCTATCCCTTTTATCACAATACTTTTTGAGATAAAGAAGAGCCAGCTTCTTTAAAATCTATAGGTCATTTTAGGTCGCAAGTCTCACATTCTTGAAACTTCTCATTGTTGGTGTTGGAAACAACACAATTTTAAGCATCAACAGTTTTTGGCACACCCAGTGGGATGACTATATCTTGAATTTTTTTCAATAAAGATGTATCTAGAGAGCTAAAAGGAGTTAGAGCTATGAACCAATAACAAGATATCAATCTACTATTGACACTAATTATTTGAAAGAATCAAAGCCATCAAGAAAACACCATTTGGTATGTATAATTCCTTTACTTAGAACCATGGGTCTTATGCTCCTTCATATATTTTTGATCAAGCTCAGGTTGCTCATAGAATCACCTCAAGCAACAAGGATGCATATGGTTATGAGTTTTGCCCTTCGCAAGTCCAAGATGACCAATCTCAGCCCTATCATGAACTATATCAGTCTTATGCCTAGTATTCCCAATATGTCATGTCTCATACTCAACCTAATGTCTTTGCCAATCGACCCATTTCTGCCTTCAAGCAAGTACTTCTGGGATATGAAAAGTATGTAGTAGAGCTTGACAATAGAAGGGGATGTGGCTAATAAATCCCTGATCATGTCATCCATCAAGTGAGAAATGCACTAGATCTATTTAAGAGTGAATGGACTCTCATTGAAAGAGCCAATTGGCAAGGGTTTACAAATGAGATGTTGGATGTGAGTGGCTTGATTGCATCTTTGGAAGAGAAGATAAGTATTCATGAAAGGAAACTTTACCAAGTCTATCAACCTACATATTTACTGCCCAAGTTTCATATCAGACATATGCAACCCCTGCTCATGATCCAAGTCAAGCCTGTCAAGGTCCTTTCCCCATTCATGTTGATGAAAGTTTTGAAATAGAAAATTTGGCATTTAAGGCCAATCTTGATAAACAAATTTAATTGGAAAATCTTTAAAAGTATTAGTCTATGTTGGCAGCAAGGGAAGTGGAATCCAAACCCTCACTTCCCCCTCACCTTACAGCCCCATCTTCCCAAGGGAAAAGTTATGATCACAAGGTCATGAGTTGGAAACAAATAATGGAATCATGGGGCAGAAAGGAGGAGAAAGACATTATCCAAGAATGTGAGGTACAAAATAAGGCTAGTCCCTCCCACCCTTCCTCAAGAAGCTTCTTGTTCTTCATGGTAGCCTTCATGCACTCCCCACTTCTATGATGATTCCTATGAGCTCCAAGAAAGACTCTTTCAAGAAAATCTAGCTAAGCAAATTGAGGAATTAGAGGCAAGGGCGAGATTGCTTAGTGAAAGAGAGATAGAGATTTCAGACATTAGAGAGGAGCCTACGCTAAAAGATACCTCTTTTACCAATCCTTAGGTCTCTCAACATGATGTCAAGATTTCAATTTGGAAGAAGGAAAATCATGAACCAGCTCAGGACCTTGAAGAAGATAAAATTGCTGACTCTTCCCAGGGTAAAAGTTCTAAACCCAAGGTCATGAGTTGGAAACAAATAATGGAATCATGGGGTAGCAAGGAGGAGGAGAAAAGTTTTGATCAAAGCCTTGAATAAGTCGATGTTGCTGTTACTCATGGTGATGATCAAGCATAAGGTCCTATATTTGAACACACCCCATCTACACCCCTCCAGGAGAGCTATCAAGCCACATCTGATATAGATGAAGTGATGACCAAATGGAAAGAGGAGAATGATTAGATTCTAGCTCAAGGATTGCCTCCTCTCCCACATATGTATAACCATCAGCCTTCCACTTCATCCCTTCTCAAAGATGATTTTTTTTTGGAGGAAGCAAGTAAGGAGGAGTGTGCTAAATTCATGGATGGTCAGGGATATTTCATGAGTGTAGATGAGAAGGAGATCACCATAGGTACACCCTTTGATGAACAAGAGGAAAATTAACAAGCTTTTGCCTTTATCTCTGATGAGGAAGAGATAATTTTTGACCTTTTCCTCACTTTGCAAGACGTCATGGAGGAGCATGGACACTTCCTTGATCATGTTTTGAATAACTTGTTTGAAGTCATTGGGGCAAGTTACACTATTCTTCAAGGAGGCTATGAGCTAACTACGGGTAGAAAAGCAGCATTTAGACAAAAATAAATATGCAAAATTTCTGCAAAATTTTAGGCTTATCCTTTTAATTGGTTGGTAAATCTGAAGATGATATTTTTGAAGTCATCAAGGAGTATGATCATCCAATGGAACCCAAGCATGAAGCAAAAGGAGATAAGCTAAACAATGATGTATATCAAAGGGCTTATGGTGATGAACCAATAGTCATCAATTTCTTGATGAGACATGCTAGCATGAAGAACCAGCGTTCGATAGGCTTCCAAGAATAAGAAGAGTATGTATATGTTGGAAGCATGTTTGACTCTAATCCACTTGAATGCAGGCCAATTGATTAGAAATTGAGTTTTGATAATGGTTTCAAGTCTAAGTTTCAATGGTGGCACACTGTAGAGCTCATCGAGAGCTTTCTGAAACTTTTCATGGTTTGCAAAATGGACACCGTATGCAAAAGTTATAGGCCACTAAAGTTTTGGTTCGATAGATAAAAAATTGGTGTCATAAGATGACGTGACATAATGAGGGCACACCAAGTGGTAGTCAATAGGTGTTCATAGAAACTTTTGGTTATTCCACATGGGAGAATCTTGAGAATGGGTCACGAATGCATGCCATGTGGCACGTGAGAAGAGGACAAGGCTAGCATTTACCAATGTGCATGAACACTTAGCACCAAGTCTCCCACAAAAGGGGGAAGTTGAAACTTTCCAAGGAGGTGCCAAGATTTTTAAATGCATGCAAGCTATTTATTCCCAGCCATGTGGGACAAAAGACAAAGTCTAAGCACCAAAGGAGGAGTCAAAGTGTGCCAAACGAGGAGTAAATTCAAACTCAGTCAAAGCACCTAGAAAGGAGGGTGGCTAGTTTTGAACAATTGACCTACCACCCAAAAAGGATAGGCCTTGACCACTTCAGCCATGGAGGATGAAGTGTTATAAAAGGGACTAATTTCTACTTGAATAGACACAGGAAGCTGACTGTGTATTGGAGAATATAGACCTGCTTATAGTATTTGGTCATTTTGGAGCCCTTAGAGGCCGAATCAAAGCTTAGAGTAAACTAAAAGTTGTTTAGAATTTTGATATGCTCTATGTAGTATATTCATTTGCCCATTTTGGAAAATTGGTGATGCCATTTTGAGCTATATAAGTTTTTTGTTTTGATTTTAGAGAAGCCTCTACGTGTGATTCAAGAAGGTGAAGGATGTGTTGAGTCAGCCAAGGTATTTCAAAGGTCTAATCGCTATTTTTATAGCGAGATATGATATTTTATTATTTTGTAAGTATTATTTTGGCTTGCAAATTTAGCAACAATTAATGGATCGGTTCGATACGAACCCGGGGATGTAGGAATTTTGAACCCCATAAATGATTTCTATGTTTTGATCTTTGAATTTAGTTTTGCATTTAATTTTTAGTTAATTTACATATTATAATTCATATTTTAATTAGAATGCAAAAATTACTCATTTGATCATTTACGAGAAATTGGATAAAATTGAGAATTTGAAAAATCTGACAGTTTCAATGGATATTTGATGTGATCTATTAATTCACCTTTATTTCAGTTTTGAAACTTGATTTAGATCAGATTTTAATCAAATTTAATCATTCCAACATCTTATAAGTTGAGAAACTCAAAATCTGTACTTTTAAAATTTCATTTAGAGTTTATCAGTGGAGTTTACAGATCACCAATCAAGGTGGCAAACAAGAAGAGCAAGTCACCAGAGCTCCATCTCACTCAACCACTTGTCTGGCACCATAAGTCTCCTTTCCATGAAGGAGACTTCAAAAATTCTCCCTTTGATCCAGGAGGTAGTCAAATATACCTAGTTAGTTGTATCATAGTTAGATAGTTTCCCTTTCCTAGTTGCTCTATTTTCCCATTTTTCTTTCCCACTTTTTCTTTTAATAAGTGTTCTTTGAACACGTGGCTGCAACTCAGAGTCTTTTCAAATTTTTGAAAACTCATGCATTCATTGAATCTCTCTCAAATCTCCAACATTCCCCAAGGTACCCTTATGTACCCACTTTTGTGATGTGTCTGACTCGTTGTCCCACACATATTTGGTAAGATTTACCAATGGTTATCTAGTTTTAATGCCAATTTTGAGACTTGATGGGTCATTAAATACCCCATAACAAGCTTTAAAGCTTAAAAGTGTCTCAAACATTCCTGCATCTGCTATAAAATCCATGTTACTTACATTTTCAGTTCATAGCAAACCTACTTAGTGAAAGTGCCTTCCCTATTGCAAAGCTCCATGCCTATTACCACAGTTCACTATTTCCAAGTATAGATATAGATATGGAGGGAGCAGATTCTTCTCAACAAGGGTCTGGGATTTATGAATCCATTGATAAGTTTCTCGCAAGCAAATCATATGCTTCGGCCCCTGAACAACCCTTAAAGACCTATCCACGGACTAGAGTCCCTAAAGTTGGTTATGCAAATGACCCAGCAAAGGTGAAAGATTTTGTAGACAGAATCATGGACCCAATCCTTCAAAAGCCTATAAAATCTATAAGAGAAGGGGCACATCAAAGATGTATTAAGAGGGCCAAGGTTGGACAATATGAAACATTCACAATGAGGATATGGACTTCCCAACTGGCATAATTCATTGTCCCAGGTGTACATCCGTGCCCTGACTTGGTTGAAATATGCTCTGAATTGTTTCATGCACCCTCAAATACTATATAATAGGGTCCATTCATGGTGAAAATTACACCAAAGGCTATCAAGGACATGTTGGCCCTGTATCATGACAAGACAGCCACATTTCCCACCATTGCCAAAATACAAAAAATGTGGGCAAACGTCAATAATCAATTGAGGTTTCTAAAATCAAAATTGCAATTAGGGGATGATGATACCACTATACCAGTACTGCCAATATCAAGAGCACAATTTTCATAGGTCATTCAAGAGGCACTATCTATGATGGCATTCATTTTCAAAATGAAAGAGGATATAACTGTCTATGAAGAACAAATGGCCATTCTCTTCAGATTGAAAATTGTTGACAAGTCTATGGAGTATCAGCTAGATTTCTCTAAGTAGATTACATATTTAATGGTTGATCAGCCCACCCATTTCAAATATAAAGGGGTTTTCAGGTATTCCTCTTATCTATTTCACCTTATGTTGTATCAAAATTTTGGCATCTTTTCCCAATACATGCATCTAAATATGTATGACCCAAGCTTCAGTCTACATAGGACCATACCTGTGTCTGCATGGACATATATCTTGTCCAAAACTAGTGACCCATATAAATTTAGGGAAATTTTTGTTGCCCCTGCCTTTTATCATCTAAGCCCAGAGCCAGTTGAAAATAGATTGACTCCAAGTGTCTCAGGCCTTATGACAAATTGCACTATTCCTTGTGATTACTTTTTTGGATCCCATCATACTATTAGTATAGTCCATGGTTTTAGTGGAGAAATAGTGTTGCTACTTCTTAGGTTAACATTCTTAGAAGTCACTCGACAGGTGTCTATGGTGGATAATGAATATGGCACTGGGAAGAAGAAGAAGAAAATGTATGATGTTCCATGGGTAACAAACAACATGGCCCTAGAGGTCAGAGATATTGAGCACGTGTTGCTAAGAAAGTTAGCTTTCCTAGGCTTCTTTCTAATTGAAGATAAATGGGGATATGACTCAAGTAGTTTCATAACCACATGGGTCAAGAATAACAAGGTCACTGCTAGAATTGTGCATGAGGGCCGTCCCTTTTGGGAAAATAGAAGAAACCCTCAGGAAGATATTCCTGATTTATATGTAGAATTGACAGATTTGCCCTCAGAGGAGGCTAGGCCATGGGAGAATTTTATGATAAGAAAAAGGATTTTGACCCTAAAATCAGAATGACTTCTAGTTTAAGAAGGGCATTGAAGAACAAAGACTGAAAACTTGAGAAAATAGAAGCCTATTGGAAGTATAGGCAAGAGATTTCTGAGACTACTCACTCTTTTGGTAATGTGGATTCAAATGAGAAATGGGAAGAAATTTGGGGTGAATGTCATCCATCTCCTGTCTCTAGCCCTGATACAAGCAATCTATAGACACAGGGTGGAGAGTCAGAAGCCATAGCAGAATCTAGTCATACATTTTAGACCCCAGGATAAACCTTAGCTATAGTCATTGTAACTATTTGGCCCCAATCTCTCAGTGCCATTAAAAAATAAAAGAGTGTGGTATCCTCACCACCCAGAGTTTTCCCATCATTGTCAACGTTTGGAGTTCCCAATTTTGTACAATCACCACTAGCAGTAGTGGTAAATGTTGAAGAGGAGGCATAGCAAGAAGAAGAAATGCCAAAGAAGAATAGGCTAAAACTTCAGCCTGATTTAGAGGAGGAGGTAGAACCCTCACAACACCAACCATTGAGTATATTAGTTGCTCCTCAGGTACGTATCATTTCTCCTTCTTCTTCTCAGTCTTTCTCTTCTTTTATAGGAGTGACAATTCCATCTGGCCAAATAATATCCCCTGCCACCTCTATTGTACCCATTTCCCAATTTTCCCTACCTATAAATATTTAGGCCACATCACTGCCTCATTTTTCCCCCTCTATCCCAAAGAGAGTACCTCCTCAAATTTCCTCTAGCCAACATTTAGCTATTCCCCATGGCTTGCCACAGGGTTATCCTCTTGCAAGTGGGCACATTGTCTCTCCTTCTACCTTCCAAACTCAAGCAGATACTGCTAAGAAGGCTAGAGAAGCTTGGATGGAGAAAAAGAGGATGAAAGATAATAAATCCCTGGCTAAACCACATATGAGGTCACAATTTGACCCAATCTAGCAGCAACTAATGGTGACCCATTTGTCACCTAATGTGGTCGAGCCGAATAAGCAGATGCAGCCTAAAGATTATACAATGAATGTAGTGGCTATGGATATGTCATTTTTAAGACCATAAGATAGGGTTGAGCTGTTAAATGAATATACTTATATTGTAGCTACTGATTATTTGAAAGTATCAAAGGAGCTATAGAAGATAGAGGTTGATTTAGCTCAGGAGAAAGCAAACTATAGCAGTCTGACTATAGAGATCAAAACCAAGAATAATGAAATAGAGAGTCTTAACAAAGAGTTGTAAGATATTGTTTCTTTTCAGACTCACCTGGCTATTCAGGCCCAAAATGATTCTTTGAAAGAAGGGCTGATGCAGGTGAAAGATACAGTGACAGCCTTAAGCTGGGAAAGGGAAACATTACAAGAAAAATGTGAGGAAAGCCTGCTATAGGTCACTCAGATTCAACAAAAGCTACTGAATGAGCAAAACAAATATTGCTACCATACAGGGCCAACTTCAAGCCGAGCGAAAAATGATAGAACAATTGACACTTGAGTTGGCTAATAGGCCAAAGAATGTAGGGGTTTTGAATCTGGTTAAGGAGCTTTATGTATCAATATGGAAAAGAATCTATGAGGAGATTACTCAGCTCAGACCCTCTCTAACCTTTATGCTAAATGCACAAAAATTGTACAAAAAGGTGGAGACTTCAGTTGAAGCCACTCTATCCACTGTCTCTTATAGAGTGTTTGATTCTCAAATGCTGCTACAAAATCTATTTGATGCAACTAATAGAATGTTATCAGTAGCAGGGATTAGTGACAGAATGATCACTGCCAAAAGAGTGAATGAAGTTCTCAGTTGCAACTCCATAGCAATCAATTGCAAAGAGCTTCTAGATGTGGTGAAAGAAAGAATCAAAGACATGAAACAACACATTGAAGATCTGGTGCAATTGGGTCTTCCCTCCCTTTTTCTTGATAGAAACAGTGTGTTGATGGTTGATGAGATTAAACCTTTATTGTTAGCCAGGAAAAATGATCAGTCAGTTTTCTAAGGTTTAACAGATGATTCATTAGTGCCACAAGTGGAAGCTATCTTGATTCCCATGTCCCAACTTGAATTTAAATTGAAGGCTACGATTCATATTTTGTAGAATTTTTCACACAAGGATATCATCAACCTTGATTTAGCCTTCCACAAATTGCAAAATAAGCAGGGATTATCTGATGGTGAGTGGTTTGTTTATCAGACAGCCTTATTGAAGTTGTGATTTTTGTCACATTTTTTATACATTCTTTGGATTCTTTTTTAGCAGGCTCAAAATTCCTCAGGGTCACCAAGAACTGTAGAGTAAAAAACTCTACATTTTCATTTTTTGAGTTTCAGTTGTGCACTCCAAGTTTTGTCCCTGTGCATTTTGGTTTCGAGGCAGTGAAGTTTTTTGACACAGAGCGTGGGTGCGAGTTTCATTTTTGCCTAAATTTTGTCTTAGTATCAAAGTTGTGTGGAACATGCCAAGTGTCATCATCTGGGACACATTATACTTTGTTTCTAAAAAACATCAAAATGTGCCATGTGTCTCGTAGTAATTCAGTGGAGCACGATAAGTGTCGGCATATGCGTTTCATGTTTCTTATGCATTTCAAAATCTCAGGGTCAAGCAGAAGGCACCAAGTGGCAACTGTGAAAGGTTTCAATATGTTTTTCTAAAAATAGTGGAAGCTGCCACATGCCCCTAGCTAAAAGTAGTGGAAGCTACTAAGTGTTGACATCCGCAGTTTCGTCATTTTGTTTCATTGATTGAGTAAAGACTGTGGTGGGCCCTAGGTTTTATTTCTAAAGTAAGTGGAATCTGCCAAGTGTCATCATCCATTTGAATCTAAAATGAGGCATGAATGTTTATATAGTATAGTTAGAGCTCAATGGAGACTTCCATCTGTCACCTTTTGTAGGACTCTCAAAAATATCTAAAAGCTTCTATAGATAAGCAAAAGCTAACATGTGTCATTTGTTAAAGATCAGCGAAAAATGACACCTGTCCCTATTCCCCTTTTGAAGTTGCTCAGGAAATAAGTGTTGTGGGTCCTATTTTCTGTAAGTTGTTAAAGTTTCAAAGCAGTGGACCGTGACAGATGTCAAAGATGGAACACTCCCGATACAAAGACATAGTAAAGAGTATAATGCAGCGAAAAGTGTTGTGTGTTTTATATAAGTGCTGCAGAAGTTGCCAAGTGTCATTTTTTGGTGCCTCCTAAATAATGAAATAGTTTTCAAGTGAGGCAAGTGGAAGCCATCAAGTGTCCTCACCTATTTCATAGTGGGAAGTGTCACGTGTATCTAGTTCAGCCAATGAACTTACAGGGAGACTGAACGTTTAAGATCCAAGAAATATCTTCTGTTAGACACTTCCAATTAGTTTCCAGTTCAGTTAGGCCATTGGGTTTTGAACTTGTAGAAAGGCCAATGCTAGAGATCCAAAAGATATCTTTTGTTAAACACTTCCAGTTTAGTTAGACTTCAGTTAGATCATTGGATTGGGAATGTGCGGGCAATCTAGAGCTAGTTCGATGACATAAATATGGGTAGGGAGATCAAAAGAGAAGGAGGATCAGAAGAGAGAGAATTTTTTATAAGAGATTGTTATCAAGAAGTTTTAGAATTTATTTTTGTGGCTAGTAATATCATTTGCCTTGTTCTATTTTCTTGATTTAGAAAGTTTGTATAACTATGCATGTGTCTGTGCCTTTATGTGACTAGAAAATTAATAAGAAGATTGAGTTATATGCCTTTGTTGATATTTTTTGTGTCATTGAAAAAATGTCTAAGCTGTGAGCCTTTGATTCTATTTGTTTTCATCATTTACATTGATCATGCATTGTATGCTCTTTAATGTAATTGAATCATAAAGATAGATTCACTGTGCTTAGTATTAAGGATCGAATTAAACTCAGGTGCATCACCATAGCTAGATTTATTTCATTGCATAGGTGTTTCTATTTAATTTCTATCCCTTTTCTCGCAATACTTTTTGAGATAAAGAAGAGCCAGCTTCTTTAAAATTTGGAGGTCATTTCAAGTCGCAAGTCCCACATTCTTGAAACTTCCCATTGTTGGTTTTGGAAACATCACAATTTTAAGCATCAACACAAAGAAAAAGACATAGACTAAGCATGGATGAGGCTATAAAAGTAAGCAATTAGTGGCCTCATCACCATGGTGGTACATTCCATATTTTTGGAGGTACATGCCATTGTTAGAAAGGATGTTTTGAGCCAAATTGTTGATTTTGTTGGAAGGTATTTTCTTGTCTTTAAATATAATTCATTTCTTCTATGGCTTATGCATTCTATTTGAAATAATTTTTTAGACTAGGAAGGTGACTAAAATTCTTTGTGTCATGATCCTTAGCATCACATATTCCACAAATTTTAGTTTTATCCAAAGGACAATCTCTAAGTGTGTGTGTTTAATCTATATTTTGGGCAATAGATTTCTAATGGCTCATTATTGGATTTGGCCTTGGCCTGTAATCCATATAATGTTGAATTCATTTGGACCAATATGTCTATTTTAAAATTTGTTAATTCTTCCATGATTGGGCTTACATCACTAGATTTTTCCATTTTCCCTCTTCTACAACTATGTTTTGTTCTAGAGTAGTTTATGCATAACCATGTGATTTCTTGGAAATCTAGCTTAGTAATGTCTACTTTTCCCATAATATTAAAAGAATCCTTAGAAGAGTCATCTAAGGCCTTAAGGAAAACAATTTTGACCACTTCTTTAGGTAACTCATATCCACATATATTGAGATTAAAGGTAAACCTATCTAGGTAATCTTCAAGATTCTCATCTTCATTTTGTCTAATTTTGAAAAAATGTTCTTTCCTATCCTTGACCCTTCAATAATCTTGATATTTATCCAAAAATATTATTTCCAGTTCTCTCCAAGTATTAATAAATTTCCATCCTAGACCCATGAACCACCTCATAGCTCCTTCCTTCAAATTATAAGGAAAAAGTTTTAGTTTTTGGCTATCAAAGGTGTAATCATAAGTCTGACAAAGAACCTTAAACTCAAAAATAAATTGATCTGGGTCTACAATAGACAATCTTCTAAAGGTAGGTAGATTAGCTAGATAAATTGCATTGTTCATTCATCATCTTCAAAGATAATAGGATAATATAAGGTCCTTTCAGGAGCATTCCTATGAGGATTCTTCACTTGGCCTACGTTTTCTCCCATGTCAAATAAAGTTCTATTGAGAGGAGGGAATCTTTGTCATTCAGTGTTTACAATTTTAGTTGTTGTAGAAGAGGATTCTTATTATCCTTTATAAATATTTATGAATTATTCTCTTATCTCTTTTTGAAAAATATCTATTTTTTTTGTGACTACCTTAATTCTTTCCTAGAAAGGATCAGAATCTTTTGGAACAAATCTACCCTGTGAATCCTGTGGCCTACTCATATACTTTGATTTCGACAAAAGTGTAATTTTATTCTATTTTTGTATTTTAATATTTTATGGACTGTTATCCTATATTTACCTTACTGACACCTAAAAGTATCTGGTAACATCATCAAAAATGATGGGTGTCATTATTACTCCTTCATTTAACCAACGTATGTTGTTGTCTGTTCTTACCAAGACGGTGCCTAAAGTTGCTTTCAATGAGGTATTTATTGATTTTAAGTTAAAATTAATTATTTTTTATGTTTTTTATTATTATTCTAATTTATATCTACTTTTAATCTCTAATCTATAATTTAAAAAGAAAACACTCTTTGCAGAACACATAAACCACTCAATCTGATCTAAATTATAGAATCTAAAAATGCTTCACACAACTGTAAAATAAACCTTCCTAATCACTCTTTTAAAATAAAAATAATGTCAAATCTTCACTCACTAATTAAAAATAATCATTAATCTATATTTTTAGAATCTAAAGGAATGAAATAAATGTTTATGGTGGAAATGATAGATTAACTATTCAATCTTCCTTACAAGGTTTCAATCTAAATTATATGAACATAATCTATAGTGATATTTAATTGAGATAAATATAAAATCAACTTATAAATAAAAAATATATTTCATGTTTCCTTAGGAGTGGGCCCTTGCTCCCTTAGATCTAGATGTAAATTAACTCAGCTCAAGATACTTTTTCAACACATAAATTGAGAAAGGAAACTGCTACATTATTGGTATTTCAAAAAGTCACCAAAATTAAAATATATATGTATGTAGTCACAAAATTTATAGATCCAAGCATGGATCTATATATTTATTCTATACCAAGAAACTATTTATCCCAATATTTCAAGAAACAACTTAATGAATTTAAAAATAGAAGATATTTTGGACAGATTAAGTGATATAGTTGGAATAGAAAGTCATTAAAATGAGATATTTTAGGAGTCAAAGAATCCATAGATAAAATTTACCATGTCTAACTATATCAATCAAATATTTACATATATTGACACTCTTATCCTCTATCTTCATTGTTGCAACCTAGAGTAGCAATGTCTCAAAATGGAAGACTAAATAGAAATAGACATCTATTTATATACATGTATATAAATGAAAACGTTGAAAAGAGTTATTTATATTATCATGAATATGTTTGAGAATCTATTTAAACCTTTTGAAGTATACAAAGATTAATTTTGGATCAATCTGGGTCAATCCATAGTAAAATTGGAATAACCTATAGCTTGTTATCAAAATTCATAGCTTGACTATTAAATCAATAGCTGATTATCAAAATCCATAGATCACATGTCAAAATCCATAGCTCACTTGTTGAAATCCATAACAACTTCAAAAAATTTAGCTGGGTCTTAAATGGTTCAATCTTCACTTTGGATCCTCATTGTCTTCACAATCTTGTCAAAACTCATATTAATACTACTATTTACCTTTATAAGTCAAAATGTGGAGCCTAAAACATGCAAATGTTAGAAAAAAGTGAAATAAGATAGATTTAGACTTTACATGAGTTTATATAGGCAAAATAATCTATTTCCTACTTTATACAAGTTCTAAATATCAAGATTACACACAATGCTCAACCATTTGACATATTTAAGGCCATAAACTATAGTAATAATGAGTCATTTTATGGACTCATCATATAACACCTTATGGTACATCTTGATGACAAAATAGTGAAAACAAATTGCATAATATGAATCCTTACATTGTTGTATTAGTGAAGAAAAAGTTGGAAAAACTCTTAGAATCAGGATGTGTTTGATTGATCAACTATTTAGAGTGGATATCAAATATTATACTAGTTAACAAAAAATTAGAAGGAATCAAAATCTATACTAATTACCATGACATAAACAAAGCTTTCCCCAAGGATGACTTTACTTTGCCAAACACATACATTATCATTGACTCTACAGTGGGTTATTAAATGTTTTCACTAATGGATGGATTTTTAGGGTACAAGCAGATCAAAATAGCACTAGAAGACTAACACAAGATAGTTTTCACCACTTCACAAGGAACATTTTATTATCAAATTATGTCATTTGGTCTTAAGAATGTAGGGGCCACATACTATAGAGCCATGACCATCATGTTTCATGATATGATGCATGAAATTAATGAAAATTATGTACATGACATTCTTGATAAACCAAAGACTAGGGATGATCATCTAGTAGTGTTATGTAGAATATTTGAAAGACTACATATGTACAATTTAGGTTTGATCCTAAGAAGTGTGCCTTTAGATTTACTTTTAGCAAATTACTTGGCTTCATTGTGTCTCATTGAGGCATTGAAGTTGATCCAACCAAAGTACGTGCCATAACACAGATGGTACCACTGAATAATTTGAAGCAGATCCATAGTTTACAGGGTAAGATCTAGTCTATCTAATGATTCATATCATAGTTGGCCAATAAATTTCATCCTTTCACACATATTCTAAATAAGGGATTCACATTTCACTAGGATGATCACTACCAGATAGCTTTCCAGTAGTTAAAGGACTATCTAGTATATCCACCTATTTTGTTTTCTCCCATGGTGGGAAAACCATTCTTATTGTATCTATTAGCTAACAATAATGCCCTAGGATAACTTCTAGCCCAGTATGATGATAATTACAAGGAACATGCCATGTACTATTCAATTCATACACTAGTTACGTATGAACATAATTATATGCCAATTAAAAAAGTCTATTTAGCTATGGTCTTTGTAGCTCAAAAATTATGACATTACATGTTCAATAATGAGACCACAAAGGAAGATCCTCTCAAGTATCTACTATCTGCTACATCTTTACAAGGTCACATGTCCAAATGAATCATGATTCTCATTGAGTTTGACATTGAGTACATCAATCAAAAATCCATTAGGGGCAAGTTATTACAGATCAATTTGCTAAAGTACCCCCTGCCGATACAAAACTACTCATATTCTAATTTCTTGATGAATCCATAATGACCATCATTGACACACCTCTCAAAGAGTAGTACTAGAAGATGTATTTTGATGGGTCATTTACTACACATGGATTGGGGGTAGGATTTTTATTTATTACACCATAGGGGGATCCAATCCCTAAATCATTTAAGATCAGATTTGCTTGTACCAAAAACATAGCCAAATATGAAGCACTTGTTGCAATACTTCACCAAGTATTATGATGAAACATATCTCATCTCAAGATTTATGGTGATAATTAGTTAATCATCAATCAGGTTATATACTACTTTCAAACTAAAGATGACAAGCTAGTACCATATAAGGCCATGGTTAACACTCTCAAATGATAGATTGTTGGCATTCTATTTGAACATATACCAAGGGAATGTAATAGAACCATAGATGCTATGTCTACTATTGGATCTCTAATTCAACAAATAGACATGGCTAGAGAGTATCATTTCCTCATCAAGAATTTTCTAATACCATCTCATACACCTTCAACCATTGCAATTATTTATGATATTATTGATCCTAGCTCTATCTAGTATTCAAACCTTTAAAACTACCTCCATGACCAAATTATTCCTCTCAACCTATTCTACAAAACAATCCAAATCCTTCATCCATCAAACCACTCATTATACCTTACTTAGATCAAGCTTTTACCATCATAGTTTTGATGGAACTCTACTTCATTATTTAACTTTGGTAGAATCTACACTACAATTACAAGAAGCTCATGAAGGAGTATGTGGATCCCACACTAGTGGGGTAGTCCTATCCAAAAATATCTTTCATACTAGTTACTATTGGCCCATAATAGATGTACACACTAGTGGGGTAGTCCTATCCAAAAATATCTTTCATACTAGTTACTATTGGCCCATAATAGATGTAGATGAAACTACATATGTTAAGAAGTGTGGCAAATGCCAATGGTATGCCAATTTGATTCATGCCCCAGCCAAGACTCTAAAACCAATGTTGACACCATGGATATTTACTACATGGGGCCTTGACCTCATTAGGAATATAAAACACACCTCATTAGATGGCCATAAACATATCCTTACCACCACTAAATATTTCAATAAGTGGGTTGAAGTTATACCCCTCATTTACATGACTAAAAAGAAAATTTCCAATTTCATTTTCAACCATCTCATCTGCAACTACTGTATCCCCTCTAAGATTATATCTAATAATGGAGTATCAATTAAGAATAAGGATGTCAAGAATATATGTACTAAATTTAACATCATGCAACATTTCTCCATGATATATTACCCTCAAGGTAATGGTCAGGCCAAAGCATCAAACAAAATAATTGTTAATATTCTCAAAAATATTTTCAACGATGTCGATCATGACTAATACCTTTAGATATTTTGTGCCCTTTAAGCATACCATAACAATCATCACACACCAATATGATCCACTCTATAGTCACTTTTTTATGGTACAAAATCCATTCTTTCTATTGAGGTCAAGTTACCTTCTCTACATATTTATTTCAAGCATGTTCTGGATGATAATGACTATCGAGTAGCTCGCCTATAAGAGCTAGAGTTACCTGATGAAAAATGAATGAATGCAGTGAACAATCTCTAAGCCTATCAAAACTAACTCTAAGGCCACTACAATTTGCATGTAAAGCATGGAGACTTTTAACTTGTAATCTTGGCCTTCAATGGAACCAAAAGAATGCCACAATTGAAAAGAAACTAAGTTCATGTTTTTAGCGTAAAGAATTAGACCAATTTTAGTAGTTATTTTAAGCATTTTAGATACAGGTAATATTTTAGATCAATATGATAGAATTTTGGCAATTGAATCCTTTGTTTCTTGTTCCCCTTTTCATCATGTTTGTTTATGTTAGCCTAATTATATCACCTACTAGAATAAATTAGTGTTCACTAGTCTTGATGTTAATTATAGCTACCTATGGGCAAATTAGTATCATTGACTTATGTCGTTATATCCTAGTTATAACCACCTATGAGAAAACTAGGGGAAACATTTGCTTATCATGCCTTGACATACTATTATCACTTGTATTTTCATCCTTTGAGGATATTTCTAAGCTCTCCTCAACCAAGTGGCACAATTGAAACACCTCTAAGCTTGTGGGTAGCCTAAGGATGAGGTGAATTTATAGATAGGATTAGCTCCCTTGATGTACTTATTATCATCAAATTGTGCACCATAAGATACTCTATCAAGCTCCTACAATTTGATGCAACATTTAATCATCTCCCAAGTTATGGGAACTTGTAAGAGAGATAGATCTCTAGTATTATGAGGTATAGCTCCCCAAATCTTCTTTGAAATGCTTGTAAACTACTCTAATGCTTGATTATAGGCAAAGAGTTAGAAGTTTGCATGAAGTAAAACTAAACTAAAGTTGTGATTCACTAAGATATTTCCCACAAAATATCATACTTTTATTAAGTAACAAAGATTTCTAAGACCAACTCTAACCCTTAAAGGATCCTAACATAAGTGATTCAACGTGAAGGTAGCATACATGAGGCAATCAATAAGACAACTAGTCTAGGGGTAGATTGCACACCATAGAGATAATAACTTGCTTGAAGAGGAACCTAATGTTATAAATACACTTCACATGACCTATTAGATCAAAAACTCT
Organism: Torreya grandis; assembly: GCA_037957365.1. Taxonomy (NCBI): domain Eukaryota; kingdom Viridiplantae; phylum Streptophyta; class Pinopsida; order Cupressales; family Taxaceae; genus Torreya; species Torreya grandis. The sequence continues at coordinate 2,047,256 of JARHVA010001336.1, read as the reverse complement.
TGCTTAAACATGAAGGATAGATGAAGCAAGGATGATATTATCACTTAACTTCACTATTCTTCTCTCTCACACTTTGACAAAAATGTTCATAACTCGGAATTAGATTGCATTCAATGTTCAAAAGCAAAGTACAATGTTATTTTAGTAGGCCTTCACCATACTATATGTGGTCCCTTTTCAATAGCCAAAATGGCTCATACTTATAGAACTTGGAAGATGAGAGAGAAAGAATAGCCTCAAAGATCATGAACATTTGTAAAACTAAAACAGAAGGGTTACATGTAAAAGTGATCCTATAAATTTTGGAAGCATCAATGGAAATCAAACATTATCATAATAGTTATGTTGTAGCATCATAAACAAGGAATGGATGAACAATGTCCTCCAGACCAAATGTCTTCATAAAACATGATGGTTTTCCCAAGAAAGATGCAAAATCCTTTGGTTAACTTTGAGGCAACTGATATCACGCACAAGTCCTTATAGTCATTCAAAGCTCTTTGGGCCTTTCTTATTCCATCTGGTAGCTATATTTATTCTTGACCTCAGCTATATCTATCAAAAATAGCCTATTAAATTTCATTGAAAACCTAGGGTCTCATGTGTTCTTATTTGTTGCTAAAAACCACTTGTCCTTTGACATGTTGACCTTCATCTTGCCCATTAAACCTTTGTGGCCAAATGCAATGTGAGCCTTTAGATATCGCAACATCTCACCCATTTGATATTATCTATGTAAAGGCTCGTAGACCGTTAGATCTTCATCATGATCTCTCAAAAATGTCTCTATATATGCCAAGTGGTATCCTCGGATGCATTTGATTATTGACCCCATATGCCATTGGATCAAGATGAGCAATCAAGAAAGGTACGTTGATCTACCTAGGACCCACTATTTAAATGCTAATGTGTAGCCCATGACCCTAAAGTTGATGTTTGTAGACCCATAATCAATTCTTTTAGGATATTTTCCTCAAACACTTTTTCTCATGGATTTATTTTCTTTTAGACTTTTTTTAGTCACATTGTTTTGGCACTTTTCCCAAGAGAATTCATGTAGGCTCTTTACTTTTGAAAATTTATATGAATAATTTTCTCGAATAAATTCCTTCAAGCTATTTATTTTGGCATTTTCTCCTGAGAGAATTCATTTAGATTTTTTGTTAAGTGCCTTCTACATCATGGAAAGTGCCCTTCAGCTTTCCTGAAAATACCCTTCCCAAAAGGAAAAAATACCCTTCAAGGAAATTGAAAAGTACCATCAACTTTATTAGAGATGGACTATTTTTCTAAAAATAACCCTTTAGAACTTTCCATTTAGTATACTTTAGGAAAAACACTTTACCCAAAAAGTGCCCTTTAAAACCTCTATATCGAACCACTTTGGTAAAGAAAGGTACCCTTTAAGATTGTTGAAGATGCCCCTCAACTTTCTGAAATGGATCTTCAAAATTATTGCAAATGAAACCCTTTGGAAAGATTTAAGTGCCCTTCAGAAAAGTTACCAATGACCCCTTTGAAAATATTGAAGTGTTTTTTTTCCTGAAAAATACCCTTTAGAGAAATTGAAAAGGACCATTCTTTGAAAGGAAAGTACCCTTCAAAAATTTTGAATTAGGCCATTTTTTAAGAAAATACCTTTCAGAAAAAAAAAACTAAGTGCCTTTTAGAAAAATTAAAATGACCCCTTCGGCTTTTTTAAATGGCCCCTTAGACTAAAAAAGGTCCTTTGGGGAAACTATTTTAGATAAAATGTCTGAAATAATTCCTGACACTTGAATTAAAAAAACTTTAAATAATTCTTGTTGAAATAAATAAACCTTGAACTTTTGCCATGGGTTTTGAGTGGAACACCTCCTCTAAATAAAATTTGCATAATAGGAAAACCCGAACTTGAATGGTTGAGCTCTAATGACTAAGTTTAGAAATGTTTTCGGAGTAATTCTTTGAACATGAATAACTTTTCTTGTGCTTTAGTAAAGGACCTTAGACTTAGTACATAGGAACTTTGAACCAGGATGAACAAACCCACATGATCATCTTCCTCTACAACTATTGTGTGTGCAAGATCTAGCACTTTAAAAATGTTCTTTAAACTCTACTCAAACCTGTTATCATGACTTAAAGAAAGTAAAAGGACCTAGACAACAAACTGACTAAAATTAACATAACACTCATATTACATGAAAAATACTTGAAATCACTCCATGACATGATATTCAACCCTTTAAATCTCTAAAAGCCAATTTTTCAAATAAGGGTGCCCAATTTTGACTTGGGTCAAATTTGGTCAATAGTACTACTTTGGATTGAAACTACACCTAAATATTTGGGGAGAAAAGGGAGAGAGATAATTAAAATCAAACTATTCTAAGGGAGCTGATACACTAAATAAGATGATGACTTCCAACCAGTAGCATGTTACCATGAGAACAAAGGACTAACCAAACATACACTCCTTCAATCTACATCAATGTTACATTATGAGGTTATATATGAATGTGCAAAGCTAGGAGGACTAGAAAAGAGGCCTTGAATGGCACTAATGAATAGACTAACTCACTCAATCCTTGACATTTCTTAGAACACTTCATATGCCCTACAAAAGGAACCTTTCCAACTGCAAATAAAATGAAAGAATGAGATAACATGCTAAGAAATCCATAGTCTTCACTAAGAAAGATCCAACATTCAAGTAGAATACATTATGAATATTCATGAAGAGGTAAAAACTCAGTAGTCTTATTTATCAAATTGTATGCAAATGATCAGGGCTTCACCATACTCAGGTGGACCATGAGTTACAATGGCTAAAATGGCTAATTTTTATAAAACTTGAGAGATAGGAGAAGATAGAATTACAAAGGTCATAAAGAAACATATAAATCTAATAAAATCAGTTAATTTTGTATGATAAGAGGATATGGGACTAACCATGAAAGTTTAGAAAGAATAAGTGGCTTTTCAAGTCATAAAACTCATGAAAAGTGGCATGAAACTCCTCATTGTAGCTCAAAAAAATACCTTCATATATTGAACCAATTTGAACGTCCCAAAAATAATTATTAATATTTATAATTATTGTAATAAATGGTAATGGTTTCATTTATGCCTCTCCATGCATTGGTTTTAGGCCTAGTCATATGGAATCATCTGGGAATGAGCCTTCATCCTCTGCAGTCCAAAAAACTCTTCCTTCATGCAGCTTGAACATTTGGACTCAAATTTTTATTCATTTCCCCATGAAAATCCATGTTAGGAAGTGTATTACAATTTCAAATACCCTCCATTTCCTTATAATCATTATGGAGAAATTAAAATCAGCTCACTCGACATTTTCCACCCTTCTCACTAGCTTGTCCACTATGCCAATTTTGACTAGTTGAGATGAGAGTTATTATTTACACACTCATAAGTTTTTATAAATAATTAAATTTACATATTTATTTATTAAAATTCCTAATATTTCCCCAAAACTTGATTGTATCTATTTAAACCTCTTGTAACCTTTAAAACACATAAAATAGTCAAAAGTACCACGTTTTGTACCCTGTCTGTATAATTTCATATAGTCAAAAAGAATGAGGAGTAGATTGATGGATTAATCTACAAGTTCAAATAAATTTCATGATAAAACTATTTCATTAGAACATCTATCCAACTTCATTTCTCTAATTGGGTCCTTTTCAAGGGTTTGCAAGGGTTTTAGACTATTTTGACCTCTTAAGGTTCATTCATAGAGAATTCACATTTAATTTGAAAAAACGTTACACAAAATGGTTTTTAAAGGACCATATTAACATCTCCAAATTCCTTGAGTCTTCATTTAAATTACCAAGGGAGTCATGAACATTTGAAGTTACATATTCAAGCACTTCCTTCCATTCCCTGTAGGCTAGAGTTGATTTTGAGCTTAAAAATGGAATATTTATGGTTTACCCTAAATTTTGAGAGCTCTAAAATATCTTAAATGACCCAAAAATCATTTTCTAATCCATTATAATTACCATTTAAGTCTAGAGTTAAAAATGATCTCCTCTCTGACTTATAGGCCTAAGCATGCCTAATAGCCTATACGCACCTTAAAGCCCAAAATGACCTTTGATGGTTTTACCCTGCATTAAAATGTCTCAAACACATTGTTTTTGACCCAACGAACATGTTTCATCTAGTTATAATACTTACCCAAGGCTAGAAATTAAGTTGACTACCCATTTACTTTAGGTCTAAACCTTGTCTATTAGGTCCACCTGCATAATTGAGGGTTTCAAATACCCTATCCAAATTAATTATTTATTTCAAGGTTATTCATGTTTTATTAGGTTTATTTCAACCTATCCCACCTTCTTAAATCTATATTTTTATTCAGGTACACCTTTCTATTCTCATCCTCTAAAACCTATCAATTTTGACCCTAGGGAAGTACCCTTTGTCTGAGACAAAACAAAGGGTACTTTCCATGTTCCCTCAAACCAAATAAATATTGTATGGGCCTCCTAAATTTTTTATGACCTCACATACAAAATAAATCACCTTGTGGCATATGTATTAGACACCTAAAACTCAAGTTTTTACCTATAGGTGCCCTAATTTGACCTATAGGGTCAAATTTGTGACTCATAGGGGTAGTATGTCTGATATACTAACTATACTAATAGATTTATCAGTCCATTGGACTTAGGGAGTCATTTTAAGTTTTAGAAAAACAAGAAAACTTTTTAGCATTGACCATGAGGATTTGATCAAGACAAGACCACTTGACTACCTCAACCACACAAAACAAAAGACACACACAAAGCAAATCAAGCACACTTACAAGACACACACATGTACTCAAGGAACTTAGGGAAAATAGTAATTAAACAACTATATACAACTAACAACTAAGCATACCTCCCTTTCTAGGATCAAAAGGAAAGTTTTTGCATCTTCTTCTTCATGAGATGAATCATGGTGTCAAGCATGTTTCTCTTTAGGTTGAACACTTGATCGATCAGACCTATTTATTGAAACTTCAATTTATATTACCTCAAGTAAACCATATTCAAATATGTCACTAATTTAAAATTATTCCTCTTGGTCTTGTACACATACCTCGTATTTCAGCCCAATCTCATTCTCATGATCAACTTTCATCTTCTTTATAGGCATGATTTCAAGAGTAACGAGTTCTTACTCCCTTGAAGGTTAAGTCAAATAAAAACTTGTCTTGACCTCCAAAGGCTGAGGTTAACCTTGTTCTTAATCATCTATGACATTTTTCATAATTTTATCTTGCTTACCATCACTTGTAATTAGCTCCAAAGAATTTATAGACCCCTTGAGAGATTTAAACTCATTGCAAATGTTTTAAAATTGTTTCCACAAGTCCTCATGCTATTTTTGATTACCATCATGAAGGAAAACAACAATATAATCTCCTTCATCTTCTTCCTTATAATCCAAAATGACTTTATCCAATACCTCCTCTTCAACACAAGGAAGGCATTCTTCATAATCAACCCAATTTGAAGACTCAACACAAGGGCTCATTTATTCCTCATCATTTAGGACCTCTTAAGGACTCTCAAGTTGTATTTCCATTTTCATGATCTGATCTTTATTCTCAAGGGCTGAAATATATTCCATCTTCTTCTCCTTTTTGGTGATGCCAAGACTAGGCATCTTGAAATCTGGTGATCTAGCCCAATGAAGTTACCGAGGAGTTGCAATTTCTTCAAGCAAGAGTTATTAATTTTTCCTAACCAACTAATCTTATTTAGGCTCCAATACCATAGATCCATCAAGTAAAATGGTGATGGGATGATGAAAAGAGGAACTAATTGGTGGAGGTGGAACATAGGGCTTAAAAGTAGATTGAGAATTCATTATATGGGATTCTTTTGGGAGCTCTTAAGGAAGGGGAGGTAGGCCTTGGGATATGATGGCTTGGTTATATTTTTTACACTTGACAATCACTTCATTCACATCTAATTCAAGTTGTGAAATATCTTGAAGGAGGTTAGATGGGGTGTGTTTAGGCATGGGATCTTCTTATGAGTTTAAACCTTCCATCACACCTTGACTTAACAACTTCATCATTGACTCTAACTCTTCAATTTGCTTGGCTAGGTTATCTTGGAAAATACTTTTTTGAAGTTCATATGCATCACCATGAGGATAAGGAGTACAAGAGGGCTCATATGGATGATAATAGGTCTCTTCTTGAGGAAGGGTGGGAGGGTATTATAAAGGATCAACTTCATTCTCAACTTCACACTCCTTATCAATGCTTTCATCCTCTTTCTTTCTCCATGATTATAATATATTACTATAGCTTAGGATATTAGGATTAGAAGTCTTCTCTTGAGGTGGCGATGAAATTTGAGGAGTAGGTGAAGTGTTCAAGGAACTTGGAATCTCCTTAGGCTTGGATTCTCTACCTTGTCTCCAACTTGGAATCTCATATCTAGGGGTCACTCCTTAAGATGGGGATGTAATGTGAGCAGTAAATGATGACTTGAATTTCACTTCCTTTATTACTGACATGAAATACTACATGTGCATATTATCCAACTCAATCTTCCTATCAAGACTAGCTTCAAACACAAGGCTTCTCTTTTCAATTCTCTCTTTCAACTGATTGGGAAAAGGATGACTTTGGTAAACTTAATTGGGTTCATGAATAGGGGTCAAATGGGACTGATAATAATCTTATGGATGTGGCTATGAAGTCTAATAGGTTTGGTGAGGTTTCCTTTCATGAACTCTTAGCCTATCCTCTAAGGAAGAAACTAAGCCACTCACATCTAGCATCTCACTTATAAGCCTTTATCAATTGGCTCTCTCAATAGGTTCCCACTCTCTTTTGACAAGATTTAATACATATCTCACCTTATGAATAATATAAATAGGAACCTCTTTAACATATCCCCATTGTGTATCAAGATCTAACATATACCTCTCATAGCCCAAAAGTGTTTACTTGAAGGTGGAAATGGATTGACTTGAGAAGTGACTAGATTGACTAGGAGAAGTAAGACATTGAGAAGGTTGGATATATTATTGATAAACTTCATGAATGGGCTGATACACTTCATGTTAGAGATGGTAAAATTCATGACAGGGCTAATTAAAAACATGTTCTTGTTGATAGGGAATGACACAAGCTTGAAATGTCTCACCAACTTGTGTAAAATAGAACTCAACACCAAAATTAGCCATGAAACCTCATTGAAAGCAAGAAAAAAATAAATATGTTACCAAAAATATTCAAAGGATAACCTATGTTTCTTGACCAGAAGATATAACTTTGGAGTCACCATTGATGCTTGGATAGATGCCTTCAAAAGCTGATTGTTGAAAGACAACACCAAAAATCTTTCAACCTCTTGGGCCAAGAGTCCCACTGAGCATGAAAAAAACTATTATCACTTGAATTTTCACCCTTTAAACATATTTATAAGCTCTCCTCATCTAATTGGCACAATTGAAACACCTTTAGGCTTGTGGGTAGCCTAAGGATGAGGTGAATCTCTAGATAGAGATAACTCCCTTAATGTACCACTTTGGATTGCAACTAAAACTAAACTTTAGAGGGGAGAAGGAAGAGAGATAATTAAAATAAAACTATTTTAAGGGAGGTGATACACCAAATAATATGATGAATTCTAACCGGTAGCATGTTACACATGATAACAAAGGACTAACCAAACATACATTCTTTCAATCTACATCTTCTCACATCAATGTTACATTATGAGGTTATGGATGAATGTGCAAAGATATGAGGGTTAGACAAGAGGCATTAAATATAACTAATGAATAGGCTAACTCATAGAATCCTTGAAATTTCCTATAACACTTCACATGCCCTACAAAAAGAAATTTTCCAACTGCAAATAGGATGAAAGAATGAGACAAACTGCTAAGGAATCCATAGTCTTCACTAAGCAAGATCCAACATTCAAGTAGAACACACTATGAATAATCATGAAGAGGTAAAAAATTAGTAGTGTTATTAATCAAATGATATTCAAATGAGTAGGGATTCATGATTCTCAAGTGGAGCATAAGTTACAATGTCCAAAATGGCTAGCTCTTATAGAACTTGAGAGAGAGAAGAGAAGAGAGAATTCAAAGGGTCACAAGGACACTTATCAAGATAATAAAATTAGTTACTTGTGAATGAAAATATGATGTGGGATGAACCATGTAATTTTATAAGGAACAAGTGGCTCTCCAAGTCATAAAACTCATGAAAAGTGGCATGAATCTCCTCATTCTGGCTCAAAAAACTATCTTCATGATTTGGACCTATTTTAAGGTCCCAAAATTGATTAGAGATAATTTTGATGATTGGAATTAAGGGTAAGTGTTTCATTCATTCCTTTCCATGCATTTTTTTTAGGCTTGGTAATTTGTAATCATCTAGTAATGAACCATCATCATCTGCAGTCCAAAAACTTCTTCCTTCATGCACCCTACACACTTGGCCTCAAATTTGGCTTCATTTTCAAATTAAAATCCATGGGAGGGAATTTATGACAAGTTTTAATACCTTTAATGTCCTTATAAGCATATAATAGACGTTAAAATTAGCTCACTTGAAGTTTTCCACCCTTCTCACTAGCTTATCCACTATCTCAGTTTTGACTGGCTAAGATGAGAACTATTATTTGCACACCTAGATGTTTTTCAAAGGCATTAAATTTCCATAGGGAGTTATTAAAAGTCCTAATATTTCCCCCAAACTTTATTTCATCTCTTGAAACCTTTTGTATCTTGTAAAAAATATAAAATAGTCAAAAGTACCCTATTTTTTACCTTGTCCATATAATTATGTATAGTAAAAAAGCATGGGGAGTAGCCTAAGGGAGTCATATACAATTTTTAACAAATTTAATGAGAAAACTATGTCATTATAATAGTTTTCCAGCTTCATTTCTCTAATCAGGTCCTTGTCAAGGGTTTTAAACTATTTTGATCTCTTTAGGTTTCTTCATAAAGATTTCACATTGAATTTTCAAAAAAATTACATAATATGGTTTTTCAATGACCCTATTAACATCTCCAAATTCCTTGATTCTCCATGCAAAACACCAAGGGAGGTATGAACATTTGAAGTTACCTATTTGAGCTCTTTTTTCTATTTTTTACAAGCTAGAGTTGATTTTGAGCTCAAAAATGGTCTATTTATGGTTTCCCCTGCAAGGTGAGAGCTATAACATATCTTAAATGACCCAAAAATCATTTTATAATCCATTATAATGACCATATAAGGCTAGAGTTAAAAATGATCTCTTTGGCTTTTCGGCCTAACCATGCCTAATAACCTGTCTACACCTTAAAGCCTAAAATGACCTTTGATATTTTTCCCATAAATTAAAATGGATCAAACACATATTTTGTGACCAAATGAACATGTTCCATCTATTTATAATAATTACCCAAAGATAAGGCCAAAATATGCCCATTGAATGTATAATAATGACCTCATCTTATTCTCTCTTTCTATTAAGTTTGATTGCATTTTGTAACTTTTATTTTGATCTAAGATGATTTGGATGTAATTATCCATCTCTTGTTGATTGTGATTCTAACATTTAAAAATCTCTATAATTCCTAACAAGTGTGTTGGAAAATTTAAGTTTTGTAATAAAACAAGTCATCATCATGTTAAAGAACAAATATGAAGCAGATTGCATGTTTTTGAAAGCATTGGAAACAATTCAACTTAGTTCCAGAACTCCACCATACTATTTCTAGTAGTTGCATTTTCAGACTTAGCTCAAGAACTCTATATTTAGCTCTAGAATTATTTGGATTAGCTCTGGTACTCCTACAGATAAGCTCCAGAACTTTCACAGCTAGATATTGAAATGACAAGGATCTATTTTAAACAGTCGGCGATCTGTCAGGTCAATGATCCCATTAAATTAGGAGCAAATTCTCAATTTCTATGCTTTTAAGACCAAGACATTTATCATATATCTAAACATTCAGCTACATCTTCATTCAGCACCTATTCTGGGCACAAATCAGTTCCATCATATCTATGAAATAGTTACAACCATCAAAGCATCTATATATACAGACCTGGGAATTTATAATGTAATAGGAAAAATTGAAGAATAGAGAGATAAGGATAGATTAGTACATCTTGTAATACAAAATATTTGATCAATGAAATATCCATTTTTGTTTTAAAAGTAGATTAAATTGTTCAATCATGTTTCTAGGCAGAGCAAGGGCCCACTCCTCCAAAGAACCAGGATCATCATTTTCAGTTGGTATTTATATTTTATTCACAAAAGTAAATAGGTCACTCTATTAAATTTATAAATTTTTTCAACTCATTTAAAGTTAAAATTCATTGTAGATTTGTTCTTGCAGGTGTTTTAAGTTAAATTCTCATTTCTTTGCAATCATTTTCCAGAAATCTATTTCATTCTACAAAAGTGTGTTTATTTTCAGCAATCTATTTCAATCTACAATAAGTGTTTATTTTCAGCAATCTATTTCATTCTACAAACATGTGTTTATTTCTAGCAATTTATTTTTGCAACATGTGTTTACTTCCAACAGATTTTTATAGTTTTATTCCAATAAGGTTTTAACCACGAAGTCCTTAAGACATTAAAAACCCCCCCAAAAAAATAAAAAAAGAGAAAGATACAAATACCTACAATTAATTACTAAATCGTTAAGATTCTTCTTATTGCATATAGCTTTAGACACAACCCTGGTTAAATATGACATCAACAGAAAGTTGATTAAATGAAGGGAATAATGACACCCATCATTTTTGGCATCATTTTTGGGGATCACTAATTGGAATTTTCTAATTAGGTGTCAACAAGAGCAACAGTCATTCATTTAGTAATTAAAGTTATAACAAAATTTATGAGTAGACCACGAGACTCTAAGAGTAGATTTCTCCCCAAAATATTTGAACAAGAATCTCCATCATCCTATAGTTTAAGTAAGGATGTTGAGCAAGAATTGGAGGCACCATTATCTCCTACAAGACAATAAGCGAAATTGTCATCTTTGGAATTTTTGGATCAGTCACCAGAACCAAGTAGACCCTTAGGGAGGAAGATTATTTCTCAAGTTCCATTAAGGGAAAGTTTTGATTCTCAATTGAGTAGTCAACCTCCTACTCTTGACTTTTCACCATCCCCAAAATAGACCACATACCACATTGATTGGGAAAAGGGACTAGAAAATACTAGCAAGATGGCACAAGAAGCTGAAAGAGACCCTGAGAGAACTTTTACCTATCCCATTCAGATTGAGGATGATGAAACCACCATGAAAAACATCTCACTTGTACACTTTCCCACATTTAGAGGATTGTCATCTAAGGATCTTGACCAATTTCTGTTTGAGTTCAAATTACTATGTCAGACTTATGATTACAAGATAGATAATCAAAAACTTAAGGTGTTTTCATCTACCCTAAAGGATGCAGTAATGAGGTGGTTTATGGGATTAACATCTAATTCTATTACCAATTGGGAACAAATGGAAATTGTCTTCCTAGACAAATATTAAGATTATTGTATAGGAAGAAATCGAAAGGAAGAATTTTTCAAAATCAAACAGGAAGAAGATGAAAATATGGAAGATTATTTGGATAGATTCATCTTTGTGAGTAAAAGATGTGGATTTGTACTTCAAGAAGATTTAAGTAACACCATTTTTCTCAAAGGTTTGGATGTTGAATCTAGGGAAACCATTGATTTAATTGGTGGTGGAAATATTGCTCAATTAAGAATGAACAAAATCATAGAAATTTGTAGAAACTATTCACGGACAAGGGGTGGACCTAGAAAAGGGAAAATGGTTAAAAATTTGAATCCAGATGTGAACAAATTGATGGATGAATTGGTAAACTTTAAAACAAACATATTAGTCCAATTAACCTACACCATGGATGGGTTGCAAGTTAAAGTAAATGCCCAACTTGAACCATTAGCCATGTATTGTCCTAGATGCAAGAAGAATCATGCAATAAGGGAATGTCCTTTAGATAAAATAGAAGTATGTATTGTCTATGAATATAAAGAACATGATACTCACACTTTTTCTCTTCTTCCACTCATAAAAAATTATCTCAAACAAACCAATACATCATCCACCACAGAAGAATTGAATTTTGTTTAGAGATAACCTAACCAAGGATAGTTTATGCCATGACCAGTGCCTAATCCTTGGATGATGCCATGGGTAGCTCAAATAGTATCACAAAGTTGGGGATAGCCACCTTGGGCCCCTCAACCCACATGGCATCCTCAAGATTTGGTAAATCAATCTTGGTATACTCAAGGACATCAGCAACCTTGGGCTGGTCAAGGAAATCCTTATGCTTGGCCACAACCTAGATGGGGCCCTAGTAATTATGTGCAAGGGAAAACATACCTAAATCAAAACCAACAAGCCATAATGGGACCTCCAGCACAAAACCCACAAGTTTAAAACATAGTCTAAATACAAATGCTAGCACAACCAGTAGCAAACCTAGGAAATAAACAAACAGCTCCTGTATATGAAATAGAACTAGTAAAATCAGTTGATCTAAATACAATGGATTGTAAAAACATTCAAACCAGATCTAGAAAAATAGTTAGCAGTCCACCTGTTATAATCACTGAGATGATAGAAGAAGATGAAACCCCTAGCCCAGTCGCACCTAAGGAAGATGATAAAGAAAAAGATAAGGAATTGGAATAAAGTTCTACTGAGATTCCATTTTTGGAAAGACTTAAAAAAGCCATAGAACTTAAGGAATATGAATTGGTGCAGGAACTAAGAATATTGAATATTGAAATACCATTTTTACAAGTAATTAAGGATATTCTATAGTTGAACAAGTTAATCAAATTGTTATGTTTTAAAAAACTTGGAAGAAAGAAGTAGTACCCCAAGACTATTCAAGAAGATGGGAAACTTGTTCATTTATTAGAAGGAAAACTCCTACTACCCAAATATAGAGATCCTGGAAGCCCTGTTATTTTTTTCTCTATAGGGAACAAGGATATACATAACATTTTGATTGATTTGGGTGTAGCTATCAATGTAATGACAGTGGAAACTTTGAAAATATTACCATTAATAGCCATACAACCTACTAATACCATATTGTAGATGGTAGATCAGTCTGTAGCAAAACTAGAAGGAGTTATTGAAGATGTGGCAGTAATGGTGGAATCATGGGAATATCCAATTGATTTCCTTATATTGCAGCCAAAAGGTAAAACACTTGGTTATCCCATTATTTTAGGGAGACCATGGTTAGCTATAGTTTTTGCCTTAATTGATTGCAAGTCAAGTGATATGACTATTTCAAATGGTAAGAATTATAGGCAAATTTAATTATATCCCTCTGCATGACCTTTTATTGATAATCAAGCAAAATGATGGGTTGATAATCTTGATATTATTGAGCAAAATTTGTCTTCTTTGGCTATGATAACATTGCAAGATCATGTACAATAAATAGATGATATGGTTAATCCTTCATTAAATGAACATCAATCATCATTAGAGCAGTTAGGATTAGTTCTGAAACCCATAGAATCTATTTTGGAACCATCACAGTTAGTTTTGGAACCACACCAATTCCCTACAAATAAAGATAATTTCACCCTGAAGGAATGAGATTTATCTTGGGAAGAGGAAGGATCTGTAGCTTTAACTTTACAGATATTAGGAGATGATGAAGAATTTTTGGAAAATAGTAGTAATGAGGAATTTGGCCTACAACAAGATAAGTATCATAACTCTTCCTACTGTCCTTTGTCTGGCATTCTACCTCTAAGAACTTTTGGAGATGTTGTTACATATCATATGTTGTTACCACATGCCTGTCCACTAAAAACCTTAATGGAACCCTTTCAACAAATCAAGTCATCATATCTTGGAACCAAACATGTTGAGATTCAACCAGGAAAAATTTTGAATATTAAAAGTTGATTAAAGAACAATGAAGAAGCCAAACTATTTGATTTTCTAAAAGATCATACTAAAGCTTTTGCTTGGGACTATAGTGATATGAAGGGAATTCATCCAAGTATCTGCACCCATCACATTTATACTGAAAATACTAGACTAGTTAGGCAACCTCAGAGAAGGATTAATCCATCCTTAAGGGATATAGTCAAAATAAGAAATTGAAAAACTATTACAAGTAGGTTTTATCTACCCTATCTCAGATAGCTAGTGGGTGTCTCCTCTTTTAATTGTCCCTAAAAAGAATATAAAATGGATAATTTGTGTTGACTATAGGGAACTGAACAAAGCCACCCTGAGAGATTATTTTCCCTTACCATTCATAGATCAAGTTATAGACAACCTTTCAGGTAAACAGTACTTTACCTTCTTGGATGGATTTAGTGGATACAATCAAATTAGAGTTGTTACTGAGGATCAGGACAAAACTACATTTACTTTTCCATGGGGTACATTTGCTTACAGGGTATTTCCATTTGGACTATGTAATGCTCCAGCAACCTTTCAAAGGGATATATTAGCAATTGTTGCAGACCTAACACATGATTGTGTGGAGGTGTACATGGATGACTTTATTGTGTATGGAAATACATTTGATGATGCCTTGACAAATTTGGACAGAGTATTAACAAGATGTGAACAACATCACTTGTCTCGTAGCCATGAGAAATGTTTAATGATGGTTGATGAAGGGATCATATTAGGACACCATATTTCAAAAAAAGGAATTCAGGTTGACTAAAATAAAATCAAGATTATTTCAGACTTGCCTATTCCTCAAACCCCTATAGATATCAAATCATTTTTAGGACATGATGGATACTATAGGCACTTTATCAAGGATTTTAGTAAAATTGTTGCCCCCATGTTTAAGTTGCTTACCAAGGACTGTGAATTTCTTTGGGATGAATAGTTTCAACATGATTTTGAAGAAATTAAAGAGAAATTAGTAACTACCCCAATATTGCAAGAACCTAATTGGGAGAAACCTTTTCACATCCAAACTGATGCCTCAAATACCTCAATTGGTGCAGTTTTGGGATAAAAAGATGAAGGAAGAATGTATGCTATTTACTATCTCAGTAAAAATCTTACTCCCACTGAGAGAAATTACACTACCACTGAAAAAGATTTTTTGGTTGTGATCTATGCAATCAATAAATTCAGACATTACATTATAGGGTACAAAATATTTGTACATACAGATCACTCAGCAATTAAATATTTAATGAACAAACTAGTGGTTGGAGGTAGAATAATTAGATGCTTATTACTTCTATAAGAATTTTATATTACCATTGTGTTCAATCTAGGCAAATCTAATGTGGTAGCTGATTTCTTATCAAGATTGACCACTACATGGAAGCAGGGTCCAGTCAAGGATATCTTTCTAGATGAACAAATTTTTGTTATTTTAGCTAATACACCATGGTTTGCTGACATGGAAAATTATCTTACAATAGGGAAGTTTCCTCTTTTCACTAAAAAACAAATAAAAAAGTTAATCAAAACTAGTGCACAGTTCAAATGGTTAAATGGAATGCTATTTAAATGTGGTCCTGATTTGGTTTTACGCTGGTGTATAAGAGAAGATGAAATCTTTGACATCCTCCAGGCATGTCATGATGAACCAAGTGGAGGACACTATTTAGTGAAAAGAATAACTCACAAGATACTTGGCATTGGTTACTATTGGCCATCTCTATACAAAGATGTGAAGAGATATATCAGGCGATGTGATCCTTGTCAAACGATGGGATAGCCAACCATTACCAATGAAATGCCACTACAACCACAAGTAGTGATTGAACCATTTGAGAGATGGGGATTGGATTTTGTTGGACCCTTTAATCGTCCTTCATAGGGAAAAGAGCACATTCTTATGTGTACTAATTATGTGACAAAATGGGCAGAAGTGCAGGATTTACCAAATGCCACTGAAGAAGCAGTTGTTGATTTCCTTTGGCACAAAATTATGGTAAATTTTGGAGCACCAAGAAGCTTAGTTTTAGACCTGGGACCACAATTTATGTCCAATATGATCTAGGCTTTTATAATGTATTATCAAATCAATCATATGAAGTCATATCCCTATCACCCGCAAGTAAATGGACAAGTTGAAGTAACAAATAGAGAATTAGAAAATATCCTCACTAAAATAGTTGAAGCTGAAAGAAGAGATTGGGTAAAAAGACTACCTGAAGCTGTCTAGGCTTACAATACAAATTGGAAAACCACAATAGGGTTTTCACCATATGAGTTAGTCTATGGAAAAAAGCCCTTGTTGCCTATTGAGTTTAAACTACAGACATGGAGGACAGCAGCTAAGGTGGGAATTGAATTGGATGTAGCTCAAAAGGAGTGAATCCTTCAACTCAATGAATTGGATGAATTAAAAATGGAAGCACTTCACCAGATAGAGATAATCCAAGGTCAAAGGAAGTAATGTCATGATTCACATATCAAGAAAAAATAATTCAAAGTAGGAGACTGGGCATTGCTATTTGATTCTAAGTACCAATAATTCAAAGGAAAATTAAGAACCAAATGGTTGGGACCTTACCAGATCGAACAGATATTTTACAATGGTTATATCCAGTTACTTCCCATTGATGGTAGTAGAAGAATACTCTTGGTCAATGGACACAGGCTAAAACTTTATAAGAAGCCTCCTACTAAGGATGAATTCTTGAAACAGATTGAAGCAAATAAAGAATTTGACCATATGGAAGAACCTAGTTCTTCCAACATGATCAAATAATTAGATGAAAAGATTCAAAATAAAGGGAAGAGGATGAAAACCAGTAAATGGCATTCTCTTCTCCAAAAAAAAATCAAGATCAATTGAAAACCCATGATGGTGGTTGATCTTCTCAAATAAATGGCTAATTCAAATAAAACTTTCTTTTGTTTAAATTATTTTCTAACCATTTTTCAGGAATGATGAGTCATCATGATGGAAGGATTACTTCATCAAGGATGGTAATTATGTTTCTAACTTGTTAAAGGTTAGATTGAAAGTTTGCATGTGTGATTAGACTTGATTTAAAAAGATTAGTATGATGAGTAATCTATTATACATCATGGTTAAATGTGCAAAATCATGAGAAAGATATGGATGATGGAATGAGTTGGTGAATAGTCATAAAGAATCATTATTATGATTAAATCAATAGAGTAAATGCTAGTTATAGAGGAAATACAGTGAATTAAATCTATCAATTCCACAACTAAGTATAGTAGTGCTGCTACCAAATTCACTAGTTCTACAACTGAGTACACTAATTCCATAATTGAGTTCACCAATTTAGTAACCAAATTCATCAATTTCACCGATAAGAGAAGCAATCTTCAACTAACCTGTGTAAGATTAAAGAAGAAGAATCATGGGGTTTAAAAATAAGTCAGAGCCAGAGGATGATACCTAGCTCCTTGAAAATGAAGAAGTAGTAGCTATCTTTCAACAGGCAGGATGGCTAGAGTTTTTAAGGAAATTTCCCAAATATAACGATGAACTTGTTAAGTTGTGGAGCTAAAAGCTTCACCAGATGTGCAGATGAGGAGGTTGTTGGGCTTTACCAGTAACTGGCATTGATAGTATCACTAACATTGGTCAGGTGTGGACTAGAAGCTTTTGACATCGTTCAGGGATTGGCCGACTTCAGTCATATGCAGACTAACAGCAACCGACGTTGGTCACCTGTGTGTGTGCATGCATTTGCATGCATTTTCAAAATTAGACTTGGTCTAATTTAAGGAGGACTGAGTGTTTGCATGTAAAGACTAATTTAAGTCTTGAGTCTGTGTTTCTAATTATTTTAATTGGGAAGTCTAATTATTGTATGCCTTGAATCCTATTTAAGAGACCCATGGGGCATGTATTGTAATTAAGTTGTAAGTAAGATCAATTACATCTGCAAGGTGCAAGATCAAAAAGATCTATTGTATTGGTTGAGAGAGAGAACTCTTGAGAGAAATATTGTACACCCAAGAAGTGTGAGAAGAGTGTGATTTCTTCATTGTATTATGGAAGAGTTTAATACAAGATTGGTTGTTTCTTATATCTCATATTCTTTGCTATTTTTGATTTCTAGTTACTTATTTCTTCTGGTTCAATTCCGTGTTTAGTTGCTTATATATACAAAGTAATCAATTGTACTCCAAGTTCCTAACAAGTGGTATCAGATCGGGTTAGTGATTGTTGATTACAAGTTCACTCACAGGGGTTTCTGTTTGAGTGGGAGCAAAGCAATGGCAGAAAAAAGTAAGCTAAGAATGGATAAATTCAATGGCAAGAATTATCAATTATGGAGGATGCAGATAGAGGATTATCTGTATTAGAAAGATCTATTTTTACTGTTGGGTGGGGTTTCTAGTAAGCCCATAGATATGCAAGATGAAGAATGGAATGTTCTTGATAGAAACGCTCTTGGATCTATAAGGTTGAGCCTGGCATCTTCTATGATTTCTAACTTATCATAGGCAAAGACAATGGTAGAGTTAATGGATACTCTGGCAAACTTATATGAAAACCCCTTAGCTTCAAATAACGTATATCTTATGAAGAAATTATTTAGTTTGCAAATGAAAGAAGGTGGATCTGTATATAGTCATCTTAATGATTTCCATGAAATTGTAAATCAGTTAAATTCAGTCAAATTAGTTTTTGATGATGAAATTAAGGCTCTCTTGATCTTATGTTCTTTACCTAAAAGCTGGCACAGCTTGGTAATGGTAGTAAGTAATATTGCATCTGCTTCAAATATCTTGAAAGTTAATGATGTTGTTAGTGTAATCTTGAATGAAGAGATTCATAGGAAAAGCACAGGGGAAACATCAAGTAATGCTTTAAGTATTGAAAGTAGGGGAAGACAAAGAGAGAAGGGCAAGCATGGGAAATCAAGGTCAAAGATGGGAAGAAGATCCAAATCTAGAATTGGCAGAATAACCTGCTGGAATTGTGGAAAAAAAGGACATGCAAAGAAAGATTGTTGGTTGAAGGATAGCAAAGAAAATCAGCAAGAAGGTAATGAAGAAGCAAACATTGTAGGTAGTGTTGCATAGGATGCTCTTATATTTTCTTTGGATAGTCAAGTAGAATCATGGGTTTTAGATTCTGGTGTTTCTTTGCATGCAACCCCAAATAAAGAATTTTTCAGTGATTATGTCCATGGAGACTTTGGAAAAGTTTATTTAGGGGATGGTGAGCCTTGTCAAATTGTTGGCAAAGGAAAAGTGTAGCTGAAATTGCAGAATAGAAACACATGGGTGTTGAAAGATGTCATGCATGTACCCATCTTGAAGAGGAATATGATTTCTATAGAAAAGTTGGGTGATGAGGGTTGCACAGTAACTCTCACAGCTGAATCTTGGAAAGTTTCCAAGGGTGCACTTGTATTAGCAAGAGGTAAGAGAGTAGGTACACTTTATCTATCTACTTGTGTTACTGATTATTCTCCTTCTATATTATCTACTTCAGATGTAGATACAAAGATGTGGCATTATAGGCTTGGTCACCTGAGTGAGAAGGGAATGAATGTTCTTAAGTCAAAAGGTAATCTTTCATATTTAAAAAGCATAGATCTAGATTTCTATGAGCACTGTATTTTTGGGAAATAGAAGAAAGTGAGGTTTCTCAAGACTGGGTCAACAAAGAAGAAGTACAGGTTGGAGCTTGTTTACACAAATGTGTGGGGACCAGCTCAAGTAGCTTTTATTAGAGGATCACAGTATTATGTTTCCTTCATTGATGATGCTACAAGAAAGGTATGGGTTTATTACATAAAGAGAAAATCTGATTTTTTTGACACTTTTATGAAATGGAAAGCTTTGGTTGAGAATGAAATAGGTTTGAGATTGAAATGCCTTAGATCTGACAATGGTGGTGAGTACTATAGTAATAAATTCAATAGTTACTATTCTATGAGTGGAATATGTAGGGAAAGGATGGTTCCAAGAACACCTTAGCAAAATGGAGTTGCTAAAAGGATGAATAGAACAATAATGGAGCATGCACAGAGTATGAGGTTGCTTGTTGGTTTGTCCTTAAAGTTTTGGGTAGAAGCCGTAGATACTGTGGTCTACCTGATTAACAGAAGACCTTCTACTGCTTTGGATGGTGGAATTCTAAAAGAGGCTTGGACAGGTAAAAAGGTAGATCTTTCAATTCCTAGAGTTTTTGGTTCTGAAGCTTTTGTTCACGTTGATAAAGAAAATAGAAAAAAGCTGGATGTTAAATCCATGTGGTGCACTTTCATTGGTTATGGTTTTGGAGATTTCAGATTCCAGTTGTGGAATTTAAAAACTAACAAAATTATCAGAAGCTGTGATATAGTTTTCAATGAGAAGGTGATGTACAGTGATCAACTCAAGAGGCTAAATAATTTTGAGCAAGGCAATCTTGATTTGGATGAGGTAATGATCTAAAATGAGCTTGCAGGTAAAAATCATTACTCATAAGAAAACATAGGTACCAACATCGGTCAGGCAGGAACCAACGTCGGTCAGACAAGAATCGGCATCGGTCAGATAGTAACTGACATCAATCAAGTGGAATCGAAGTCGGTCGGGTCCAAATAGAAAGATGACTGAGATCGGTCACTAATAGAATGAAATTAGGGCAGACAGCAAGCTGTGGATGAGTCTCAAATGCCCATAAGGAGGATTGTAAGGGTAAGTAAACCTCCAATTCATTATTCCCCTTTTTTATATTGTGTGTTGCTAATAGATGGTGGAGAACTAGAAAGTTTTGATGAGGCAATACAGGTAGAATCCAAGAAATAGTGGGAGCATGGCATGAATGAGGAAATTGATTCCTTAGAAGAGAACCAAATGTGGGATTTGGTTGAGTTGCCAGCCAGAAAGAAAGCACTAAAAAACAAATGGGTTTATAGGTTAAAGGAAGGAGTGAATGGATAGATGAGACACAAGGCCAGGTTAGTAGTAAAGGGATTTACATAGAAACCAGGTATTGACTTTGGTGAAATCTTTTCTCCTGTAGTAAAGATGACTTCTATTTGGACTGTATTGTCTTTAGTTGATATTGAAGATTTGCATCTTGAGCAGCTTGATGTTAAGATAGCATTTCTTCATGGAGATTTGGATGAAGAGATATATATGAAACAGTCAAAAGGTTTTGAGGTCAAAGG
Source organism: Torreya grandis (assembly GCA_037957365.1). Taxonomy (NCBI): domain Eukaryota; kingdom Viridiplantae; phylum Streptophyta; class Pinopsida; order Cupressales; family Taxaceae; genus Torreya; species Torreya grandis. The sequence goes on along the minus strand of JARHVA010001336.1, from coordinate 2,026,113 downwards.
TAAGGAGAAACTTGTGTGCAAGTTGAAGAAAAGCTTATATGGTCTTAAGCAAGCTCTAAGACAATGGTTTTTAAGGTTTGACAGGTTTATGACAGAGCATGGATTTATTAAATGTCAATCTGACCATTGTGTTTATTTTACCAGATTGGATAATGTTAATTATATTATCTTATTGTTGTATGTGGATGATATGCTTGTTGTAGGTTCACACATGCAGGAAATTACTGAGCTAAAGGTAAAATTAGCTCACACATTTGCCATGAAGGATTTATGAGCAGCAATGAAAATCCTTGGCATGAGTATTAAGAGAGATAGGAAAAGTCATAGGTTGATTTTATCTCAAGAGGATTATGTGAATAAGGTGTTGGAGAGGTTCTACATGCAGGATGTAAAACCGGTAAGCACACCTATGGCTGGACACTTCAAGATGAGCAAAAAATAGTGTCCTAAATCACATGATGAGGTTGAGTACATGAGAAAAGTTCCATATGCTTCAATAGTTGGGAGCTTGATGTATGCTATGGTATGTACTAGACCTAATATTGCCCAAGCAGTGGGAGTTGTCAGCAAGTTTATGGCCAATCCAGGAAAGGAGCACTAGAAAGCAGTTCAGTGGATTCTCAGAGATCTGAGAGGGACCAGCAGTAGGTATTTATGTTATGTAGGGTCAAACACTTCTCTACATGGGTATGTAGATTCATATATGGCAGGTGACTTGGATGGCAGAAGAAGCACCACAGGTTATGTGTTCAATATTGGTAGAACAACGGTTAGCTGGATTTCAAAGTTGCAGAAGGTTTTTGCCCTATCTACTATAGAGGAAAAATATATTGTAGTCATAGAGGTGAGCAAGGAAATGATATGGATGACACGATTCATGGAAGAGTTGGGAAAGGAGCAAGAGAGTTATAGATTGTACAGTGATATTCAAAGTACAATTCATTTGGCAAAGAATTCAGCCTTTCATTCAAGAACTAAACATATACAGCTTAGGTACCACTTCATTAGACAAGTATTGGAGGATGGACAGTTGAAGCTGGAAAAGGTCCATACAGATAAGAACCCTGCAGATATGTTGACAAAGTTGGTAACAAAGGAGAAGTTGAATCTTCATTAAACTTTTATTGGTCTTCAAGATTGAACTTGAAGATGGAGAAATAGATAGAGGATGTTGTTGTACAGGTACAAGTGCAGTGGTTTATCTCCAAGTGGGAGATTGTTAAGTTGTGGAGCTAAAATCTTCACCAGATGTGTAGATGAGGAGGTTGCTAGGCTTTACCAATAACTGGCATCAGCAGTATCGCTGACATCGGTCAGGCATGGACCAGAAGTTGTCGACATCAGTCAGGGATCGATTGATGTCAGTCATATGCAGACTAACAGCAACCGACGTCGATCACCTGTGTGTGTGCATGCATTTATAGAATTAGACTTGGTCTAATTTAAGGAGGACCAAGTGTTTGCATGTAAAGACTAATTTAAGTCTTGAGTCTGTGTTTCTAATTATTGTAATTGGGAAGTCTAATTATTGTATGCCTTGGATCCTATTTAAGAGACCCATGGGGCATGTATTGTAATTAAGTTGTAAGTAAGATCAATTAGATCTACAAGGTGCAAGATCAATAAGATCTATTGTATTGGTTGAGAGAGAGAACTCTTGAGAGAAAGACTATACACCCAAGAGATGTGGGAAGAGTGTGATTTCTTCATTGTATTCTGGAAGAGTTTAATACAAGATTGGTTGTTTCTTATATCTCATATTCTTTGCTATTTCTAATTTATAGTTACTTATTTCTTCTGGTTCAATTCCATGTTTAGTTTCTTATATATATACAAAGTAATCAATTGTACTCCAAGTTTCTAACAGAACTGGTAAGAAAATTTGTTATCAATTTAGAGTAAACAAGGACAAAAATTACGAAGATTTTCATTCCTTTTTCTGTGAATATAATAAGTGAGATGTCTAGAATACCAATTATGCATGTCCCAAACCCCGTCAAAGGGACATTAAAGGACCCGGCTGAAACCTTGTTGAAAGAGGGGGAAGCTGAACCCTAGTATATTTATAATATAAATAAAATTATCAAAGGAGTCAAAAGGGCTAGCCTACCAAAACCCTTTGACAGAGTAGCATTTTGGATAGTTAAATATTTAACCTGTGATGGAAAATTTGGGATATTTGGAAAAGAAGTCTAAAATCCTTATACACCTTAGATATGGAGCCGAAAAACTAGAATATACAGTGAACCTTCCAGGGTTTCTTTGTGTCTCCATCCATACCATGGCCCAGAGATATTCTTGGGGTGTAGGAACAATCAGACATCATGGGTTAGTGCATTTAATATACCAACACCATTTCCTTTCAAAGAAAAATGGGGAAGAAATATGGGACAAATTTCTTAGCAAATTTGGGCAGAACCCTGGTATTTCCAGAAGAACAATAGCTACTCCTCCTACCCCTTTAGTTCATGTGGGAACTGATACTTCTGCTGAGAAAAAGAAAGAACTAGGGGAAGAGGAGATACCAAAAATAAGAAGATCTAAAAGAATAGCTAAAATTTTAGACCCTACTGTGCTTTCTCAAAGAATTCCTTCCTCTACAGAAGCCACAGAAGAACTAATACCTAGCTCAAATAGTGACAGTTCACCTAGGCCTGAGCAAGAAGTGAACATCAAAAGAAGTTCTAAGAAGAAACCCATGTCTGCACATTTTGAGGCTCCTCAAGGAAGGAAACATCATAAAAGGTCTAAAGAAAGTTCAAAGGAGATGGAAGAACAAGAAAGACTAGAAACTGAAGCTGCTAATATTTTGGACAGCATGGCCATGACTCCTCCTGGACCAAGCCAAACAAAAAAAGAAAAAGAGAATGAAAGATTTGAGGAGCAAGCTTTCCAAAAAATGGGTGAGAAATAAACACCATCACATGTAGAAGATGAATAGGAATCTTGGAGAAGAAAAGGGAAATCACCTATGGTAGAAGAGGAATGTTTAACTCCCCAAGAAATTTTAGAAAAAGAACAAACCCAATAGATTAAATAGGCTCTATTTTTGTCTAGAGTAGAGCTCATTATCAAGGAAAAGGATGAGTAATTGAATTTCCTCTAACTCAAATTAGAACAAAAAGAAATGCTCTTTGAAGAATTAACAAACTAGTTCACAGCTAAGAATGAGGAATTAGCAGAGATCAAAATACAACTAATGGAGAATGAGAAAAAATGTACATAACAGACTATTGTGTCAACAGTCTCTATACAGACTGAATTGTCTTATCTACCACTCAAAATAGTTATGGGATGACACATGCAGAAAACTTAGTGTAAGCAAGGCATCCAATACAGACTTAAAAATTAAAATGGAGGAAGAAAAGAAAGCAAGGAAAGAATGGGAAGAAAAATTTTACAAGGAGGAAAATGATAAATATAAATGTCTTGTGAAAATATAAATAGTTTGTATGATGAGTGACAAATTGCTTGCATGCAAAAGACCTTCTCCTATATATAGTATGTTTCTAGAAGAACAATTCATTTGCTGGTAGTTGGCAAGGATAGCATGTGGCCTTCCACATGAAATAAAAGATGAAGCTAATTTTTTGGCTGCCTACTCCTTAGCCAATATTGAACAGAAAAATCTTCTCTGTGAATTTTACCTCTGCAATTTAATGCTAGAAAGAAATTTAGGTTTCATGATTAATTTGTATGTAGGGGAAAGCCAACTTAATGCATTCATCTCTGTTCTTCAAAATCAGATTGCATGGAAGGAAAAGGAGTCAGAGCATTGGGTAAAGGCTAGTTCGTCCGGTCTCTATATGATAATTCATTAGGCTAATCCATATGCCTTTGCTACACATTTCCATTCTCATGCATTTAATAATAAGTTCAGGGGACCTTATCTTTTCAATTTATAGAAAAACATTAATACCTTCACCTCTTATGAAAGGGAAAATTTTGATAATATCTATTATGCATGTTTAAAAACATGGGAATTTCTCTCAGTTGGCATTAAAAAGAAGGGAAGTAATATCTCCTTCAAATTTGATCTAGAGTCTAGAAAGGGCAAAAGCTTTATGCACAATAATTCCTTGGATCACTGAAACACCCCTGTGCATATGGATAGGAATGTGGACAAGGCCACCTCTTCTTCTCACCCCCAAATCTCCTTGACAAAATAGAGAACCTCAAAATCCCACTCAATTTGAGGAATGGAAAAGAAAAGTAGAAGTAGGAACAGGGTATAGTACCTCTGAATTGAAGCATTGGGATATTCAGTTCTAGCCATTTGATCTGAGCAATCAAATGGAATGTAGGATATATAATCCCAAATTTGAAGAGTGAAGTTTATAAAGGGACTTACAAACAAGTAAGTGTGGGGGAAATGATGAGGCCAAAATATGCCTGTTGAATGTACAATAAATGACCTCATCTTACTCTCTCTTTCTATTAAGTTTGATTGCATTTTGTAACTTTTATTTTGATCTAAGATGAGTTAGGATGTAATTATCCATCTCTTGTTGATTTTGATTCTAATGTTTAAAAATCTCTGTAATTCCTAACAAGTGTGGTGTAAAATTCAAGTTTTGTAGTAAAATAGGTCATCATCAGGCTAAAGAACAAATATGAAGCGGATTGCATGTTTTCAGAAGCATTGGAAACAATTCAGCTTAGTTCCAGAACTCCATCATACTATTTCCAGTAGTTGCATTTTCAAACTTAGCTTTAGAACTCTATATTTAGTTTTGAAATTATCTGGATTAGCTCTGGTGCTCCTGTAAATAAGCTCTATAACTTTTGAAGCTAGATATGGAACTGATAAGGATCTATTCTAAACGGCTGGCGATCTGTCAGTCAATTATCCCATTAAATTAGGAGCAGATTCCTAATTTTTGTGCTTGCAAGACCAAGACATTTATCATACAACTGGACATCTAGCTATGTCTTGATTCAGCACCTATTTTGGGCATGAATCAATTCCATCATATCTATGAAATAGTTACAGCCATCAAAGCATCTATATATGCAAACTTGGGAATTTAGAATGTAATAGGAAAAATTGAAGAATAGAGAGATAAGGATAGATTAGTACATCTTGTAATACGTAATATTTGATCAATGAAATAGCCATTTCTATTTTGAAATTAGATTAAATTGTTCAATCATGTTTCTAGGTGGAGCAAGGGCCCACTCCTCCAAAGAACCAAGATCTTCATTTTCAGTCGGTATTTATATTTTATTCACAAAAGTAAATAGGTCTATCTATTAAATTTATAAATGTTTTCAACTCCTTTAAAGTTAAAATTCATTGTATATTTTTTCCTACAGGAGTTTTAAGTTAAATTATCATTTCTTTGCAATCATTTTCCAACAATCTATTTCATTCTGCAAAAGTGTGTTTATTTCCAGCAATCTATTTCATTCTACAACGAGTGTTTATTTTCAGCAATTTATTTCATTATACAAACATGTGTTTATTTCCAGCAATTTATTTCTGCAATGTGTGTTTACTTCCAACAAATTTTTATAGTTTGATTCCAATAATATTTTAACCACGAAGTCCTTAAGACATTAAAAACCCCCCCAAAAAAACAAAAAAAGATAAAGATACAAATACCTACAATTAATTACTAAATCATTAAGATTCTTCGTGTTGCATATAGATTTGGACATAGCCCTAGTTAAATATGACATCAATATAAATTTTATTAAATGAAGGGGATAACAACACCCATCACCCAAGGCTTTAAATGAAGCTTACTACCCATTTGGCTTTAGGCCTAAACCTTGCCTATTAGGTCTACCTGTATAATTGAGGGTTTAAGATACCTTGTCCAGTTTCATTATTTCTTGTAAGGTTATTCATGTTGTATTAGGTGTATTTAAACCTTTCTCACCTTATTTAATGTCTCTTTTTCTTCTCGTACACCTTTCTATTCTCATCCTCTAAAACTTACTAGTTTTTACCCTAGGGAAGTATCCTCTATTTGAGACAAAATAGAGGATGCTTACCCTATTCCCTCAAACCAAATGAATATTTTATGGACATACTAAAGTGGTGAAGACATCCCAAACAAAATTTTATCCTTTTATCATATTATTTTACCCTCAAAAAGTGCTAAAAACTAAGGTAGACTGCTAACAAAGGACTGTGTGCAAGATTTTTTGGTGTAGACCGTGTTTTTGCTTATCTAGAGCCCTTCTGTGATCTATATCCACTATAAAAAAATCCTATTTATATTTTCATGGTCATGATATATTGGATAAAATCTCCATTAAAAACCTTGACCGTTCATATACCCTTCATACTCTTGAACTCACAACACTATGTCATATCATTTGACTGTGTTTTTATACATGGGAGGGGTACCTATAGGTAGTTATGAATGAATTAGGAATTGGGAATAGTGCATGGGTTTTATAAAAACCTTAAAATATTATTTTTCAATGATTTGGACTAATTTTTTTCATGTTCATTCCATCTTCTCACCAAGAACACTTCCTTACCTGCTCATTATTTGTCACAATCATCTACAATGGTTGTAAGTGCTCATAGGGTCTTAAGGGGTTTGTATAGGATTATTTTACATTGATTAGAGATTATAAGATCAGCATGGATATGTATAAGGTTTTAATATGTTTAATTCATCATCCCAACATCCCTTTATCTCACCATATGCAATTTGGGTTCATAACTGAGTCATTCCCTATTTTGATTCAGATACTTTGTCTTAATGACCCCTGTAGGTGTACATTAGCTTTAATTGAGCTTGGTCATGATGTTCAAAAGCCTTAAATTAAACATTAGGTCCATATATTTCCTTATCATACATTTTATTTACCTTATCTATCATAATCACCACCTAGACATCAAGCTTGGGGTCATTGTTTTCATACCCAGCTGTAGGTGCACACTTCTTGAAGTAGACACCTATAGGTATATGTAAGGGCTAAGACATAGCCCATGAGCCTATTTTATGATATATTAGGTAAAAATTACTCTTTAAAATCATTTACAAACATTACACTATGGTTTTAAGGCCTAATTTTCAACCTTAGGTGAAAAAGGGTCTCTTTAGGACTCAGACTTGTAGATGACACTACCTATAATTAGTGCATATAAGTGGTTTTTTAGGCCTTTAAATGACTATCTTCCTTTGGTTATCTTTCCCTAAAACTTTGAAAAGTATATTTCCTTGATATAGGCTACAATATGAGCACATTAGGAGGTATAAAAGGCATTGACAACATTGTAATAAGATATCAGCAAAACCTTGAAGAACTCTGTTTTGCAATTTTAGGGATTAAGGGTCTAAAAATTGTCATCTTAACTTTTGAAGGTAAAATCCACCTCAAGCTATCAAAATAGCCCTTAAAAAGGTTTTACATTTTCTAAAACACATTTTATGACTTTAATAATAGATTAACCTCATGATACAACACTTAACATGACTTCTCAGACTCTCTGATAAGCCACCTATAGGTGGACTTCTGCACACTCAGGGAGTGAAGATGAGTATGGGTTGTGAGTATTGTAATTGTCCTTCCATGGGTTTTGGGATTATCTCCAAACCTAAAAATTCAATCTTAAACCTTTAAATACCCTAATAAATATTCAAACAACTCCTATCATGATGTTTCAACATTTCCTAATCTATATTCAACCACTTATAGGTGGTCTTTCACAATGTAGGTAGACAGTGTAAAGATCCTTCCAACCATACATAATGTATGAAATTTTGATCACTCCAAACCCATTTAACTCCTTTAAAATTCATTTTTATCAGCATGATGATCTTGAACTAGTTTTAAAACCTTCATTTCAATGTGATTCTCTCTCCCAAACACCTGTACATGTTCATTAATGGTTACCTTAATGGTAAGTTGCATATGACTACACCTTCATGGATAATTTTCTTTAGAGAATGAAATTAAAATATTAGGGGACCAATAATACATTTAATATAAGGTGACGAACTTATCTGCACCTTCTAGAACCATGATCTAAGCATGAAGATTCTGCCCATAGAGGAAAAGTTGCCTGCAACATAGAAAGGTGCTTCTCTTGTAAATTTGATGTATTTGACCCATCCAAACACCTTGAAACATGAAAATAAGAATGGTAATAATTATATGATGAATCCAAAATCATATGGAATCAATCCTAGTAATTGGTTCATATGAACTTGCCAAGAATGGAGCAAAACCTATAGGGTCTATGAAACAACAAGAAGAAAAGCATAAGCAACTTCATGAGGATGGTTCATAAATCATAGGACACAATTATTCAAAAAATAATAATTTAAATTAATTTATTTGAGTTAATTTTCACCTCCCCAAGGTGTTTTATCTGAAACCTCCCCTACTGGCCATACCAAATATAAACCTGAAGACTGTTATTACTTGCCAAGAAGGGTAAAATGGTTCAGAATGGTTTTAGCTCAAAAATGGCACTTCCAAATCATTTAAAATGTGAATGTAAGCTTTATTAATCTTAAAATATATTCCATGATCTTATTCCACATGGCACACTTCCCATGGGCCATACAAGTGCCAAACTCACCTTTTGCCCTAAGAAAAATGTTCTTTCTTCTGAAGCACCTGCCACTTTCAGTTACAAATAGTAACCTAAGACATAATATGACACATGTAACATGAAATAACCTTTTTTACATTCAAAATTCCCAATAAATCCATACAAGTCATTAAATTCCCCTTTATTGACCTCAAAGCTTCAAAATGACTAAAAAGACTAAAATGACTAAGGATCAAGGCTAGTATAACATTAAATGACATAAATTATCCTATAAAACACTTTTTGACATATGTATTAGACCCATAAAACACCTAAAACTCATGTTTTTATCTATAGGTGCCCCAACTTGACCTATAGGGTCAAATTTGATCAACACATACCAACTAGCCATTTCTTATGCCATGTTGTGCCTTCATACCAATTGTGCCCATTTTATTTGAATTAACTGCTACACTAGTCAAATTCCTTTGTTTTAATGTGAAACTATAGTGACTTGAGGTCTTATCTTGGGACTATGTAGGCAATGCTTGATACTTATTGAATTTAACTCAATCACCCTTTGCACATGTTCTCACCATTTTTTGAGCAACCTAAGCCACGCTCTCACCATTTTTGAGCAACCTAAATCATGCTATTACCATTTTATGAGCAACCTAAGCCACATTCTTACCATTTTGAGAGAAATTTAAGCCACATTCTTACCATTTTATGAGCAACCTAAGCCATGCTCTCACCATTATATGATCTTGGACCGTTTAGCATCTCGTCATTCTTATTTGAGTTGAGATACTCCAAAATTCCAAAAATAGTAGAAAATTGTTTAGAAAAACCAAAAAAAAATCTTTACCTTAAGGATTCTAGGAACCCTCACTAAGTCACAAAAAAATCACTTATTCACTTAGTTTTCCCATCCTTTTTGGCCTTTTTTCCCACACACTTGTCATTTTTTAAGATCATTCCTATTCTTATATCACATCCATCATGTTTATTTTTCATCAGTTATCATTTTCTTCCCATTTCCTAGGAGAACTACATTTGGCCTGAAGTTTTTGTTAGAGATTATGTCCATGAAACTATGTAAGTAGCATCCACTTGCCTAGTGCATATAGAGATAACTCAGCCACCCCCTTTCTTTTATTCTATTTACCCTTCATGTTTTTTTTAAGTTGTCACTTATTTTCTAGGGGTAATGTTTGTTGCATTGTTTGTACTAACATTAGGACTACCTATTTATTTCTTTGTTTGTTTCTTTGCTTGTTTGTCTATTTTTTATTTGTGTGCCTATTTGTTTACTTTTAGCATTGTTTCCTTAATTCAAGTTATATGAATTCATTAGGTGATTCCGTATGCACTTATACTTAAATCCATCCATATTCATACATTTACATTGTCATCATGGTTTTTATCATTAGTTCATTATTTTCCTTAAATATTGGATCTTGAGAGTCAATCTTTGTGCATATTTTGGAAAAATCCTTATGGTGTTCTATCATGATGCTTACCATCAAGTGCTATAACAAAAATCAGCTTTAGGAAGTCTATACAACAATGACAACATCAATATTTCCTAGGCATTAGCATCAGCACCTTCCCAATCATATCCCAAATAAAGTAATTAAATAATGAGAGAATTTCAACCTTTGTTAGTTTGAATGAGTATCTCCCTAATATCAGGTTATCCCAATTCATCTTTATCCTCTGTATCAAGTTACCATCATCATTTTTTCAATCATCAGTGAATCAATCATATTTTCCATAATTAGGTTCCAATGATTATAACTGCCTATGGGCAAATCATTATACACCATCCCACCTGCATTTCTTAATGATTATAACTACCTTTGGGTAAATCATTGTGTTCTCACCAAATTTGTTGTTTTTTCCCAAATATGGGCATGTTTTTATCTTGTTTATCTGTCCTAACTGGGGTAGCTCCATCTTCTCAATGATTATAACCACCTTTGGGAAAATCATTATGTTATCATACCACATTACCACTATCAAGTTACAATTATTATAACCACCTTTGAGAAAACCATTTTACACCATCCCACTTGCATTCTTAGTGGTTTTGAATAATTTTTCAAAATCATTATGTTCTCACCCCATCATCTTCATATGTTTGGTCCCCTCATCTTACTTCTTTTGAGGGACCATTTGTCAACCTCCTTGTGTTAACCACTCCCTCAAGGGGGCATCATGCAGTTCACCATTATCATTTAAGTTGTATTCATGTAGGACCTTTTCATTATTTAAGAATATGTTACTATGCCTATAGCTTGCAATACCTTCCTAAATAGGGGCAAATTGTAGACACCTAAAAGTGGCCATGAATAACCTTCAATCAAACTTCAAACCATTTTCTATCAAATATCACAATTTAGCCTAAAAATACTAAAATGTATTAAATTTTTTTATTTTTTCATTAAAAACTACCTATTTTGTCTAATTTATCCCTAAATGGGGCAATTCATTTTATGAGACAACTAACTTTGATCAGATCATTTTGAGTCAAAATGATGATTTCACATTAGGTGCTCTAGATTGCTTTTTTTTATGAAATTTATTGCACAAGACACATGCCTTTGTTATTTTGTGTTAGCAACATCATAAATGGGATAATGGTTCCAATGCATCTAACATCAACTTCCAATTCTAATCCAATCAAATTTTGATCTAATAATATGACATTTTAACTAATTACATTAAGTTATGCACCAATTGCCAAGATTTACACCAAAATTAATAAATCATGTTTAAGACTAATTAATTTGAATCAAAATCTTAATTTTCTATGAACCTTATTGAATATTTCATTAATTTAAATTAGTTTATAATATTTTCATCATCAAGTGACATCATTCGATGGGGTGGCATCCATAAGCCATAATTGTGACAAATATTTGATTAAGCCCTCCCATGCCTCTTTAATGCCTCTCTATCCCAAATATTTATTTGGGAATTCATTGATTTTAGCCTCAAAAATTGAATGGATTCTTAGCCACACATCTTCATCTTGAGATGGACAATTTAGGTTCATTATGATCAATTACAAAAATTTATAAATAGAAGGCCTCACACTCATAATTGTAAGTTATCTAGGTGTAAAATTATAATGTCCAAATGATCTAAAAATCCATTTGATATAGTTTTAGTATGCCTAATTATTGAAAAAACCTTCACAATCCAAATCCAAAATCTAAATGATGCCAAGAGGAGGTGAAGGATAGCCAAAGCTCCATTGCCAAAGACCTTTGAAGCACAAGTCAAGCAAGCCAATAAAGAGAGCCTTTGGAGCATTCAAGGAAGGTGAGAAAGTTTGTTTTATTACATTCTATTTGTGTTTTGACAATGGTTTTTCCTTACTAATTTATCCCTGAGATCTAGGCATAAGGTGTTAGTCATTAGTGTGTTTTGTTTTTGGATTTGATTTCATACACTAACATGATACTAATCTCCCCTTATCAGATTCCTATGTTCACATTGGATATATGTTAATTTTACTTTAATAAAAGTCTCTAATATTAAACTCTTGCTCTTTTAGGTATTTTTTATAAGCACACATGATTCATTCTTGGTAGATAGGAATATGGTTAAGCTTGGCAAAATGATGCTCGTCAAGTAGCTCAAGTTGGGCTAAACGTTCTTGATGATAATCACCCTTGGAAATGATATTCTTTAGGGATGTACAAAGAGATAGAATTTAGAATTTGAGAGGAAAGATAACATTAGCTCCAAAGATAAGAGAGAAAGGGGTAGTACCCGTAGGGGTTCAAATTTTGATTCTATATGCCTATAAGGCAAAGGGAATGTGTAAGTACCAGTCCTGACTAAATACATTGACCATTTTAGTTAGTATTTTTTTAAGTCTTTTATTGTAATATTAAACCTATCCATTAGCTTATGGTTGATAAGGTGATAAAAAGCTTAAATTAATGCCAAATGTGACAAAGACCTTGTACTTTTTTATTTTTAAATGATTTATGATTGTTAGTGATAGTTTTATGAGGAAAATTGAAGCAGTAGATAATGTGATGGTTAATGAAGTTGAAAATCTTATCGAATTTGGTTGAGATGAGGGGAATAGATTCCACCCACTTGGTGACATATTATGTCATAGTGATGATAGAGTGATGTCACTATTAATAATGAGGGTTAATTTCACCAATGAGATATAATCCCCACTATGATAAAGTCCAAAAATCCTTAAAAAATTGAAGACCATGACTAGGAACATGATGTAAATTAGTGTGTTGTTGAAACTAAACACTCTTCTTTACATAATCACAATAGTCTTGGTTAATGGTATACCAATAATAGCCAAGGAAAAGGATATGTTTAGTGATAGCTAGGCCACTAAAGTGTCCACAAATCCCATCATGCATTTCCTTAATAATGTGAGAGATTTCATGACTATGTAGGCATCTAAAGAGGAGACCATCAAAGCCTCACTTATAAATAATCACTCCTAGTATGGTGTAATGAGAGGTAATCTATAGAAACATTCTTTGATCATTTCTAGAGAGATCAAAAGGAATGATGGCTAGGTTTAGATAGTCAAATATTTGCTTATACCAAATATCAAATTGGGCATCTTCCACATGAAAAATGGAAGGGAGGTCTAATTTGGTGTAAGAGGGCTCATAAGGTGATGGATAGTGGCAAAGATATTAGAATCAAAAGGTGTAGATGGGATTTGGAAGGCAAGATAATCCATGGTATCGATAAAATTTAAAGTAGAAAATGGAGTGGCTTGAATAAGGTAGTGCTCAAATGATGTCAAGAGCACATCTACTAACATTTTGTCTTATTATAAAATGTCATTTTTACATTGGTAAGAACTATTTATTTGGTTGACCATAAGTTGGGAGTCACCAAAAATGTTGATCAATTTGACTCCCAAAGACAAAGTTGTGCAGAGGTTTATGAATAGGGCCTCGTACGCAACCATGTTATTATACAATCAAAATCAAGCTTAAAGGATAAAGGAAGATGTTCATCATCAAGGGGGATAAGGATGATACCATATCCAATACCACATTGACACTTTGATCCATGAAAAACATGGTTATCTGGTAAGTGGAATCCTCTTAAGAGAGAGTTGTGACAGACTCATCAAGAAACTCAAGAGGAAGAGGTTGATTATCTACTAAATGTGCTTCAACTAATTGGTTAGAAATGATTTTCCATTTGATTGACTTTTACCAGAGGAACACAAGATCAAATTTAGCTAATAACATGAGCCATCTAGCTATGCATTGATTTTAATATGGCTTAGAATGCATATAATTGAGTGGGTCAGTGTTAGTTATGATGAAGGTTTTGTGGTTAAGAAGGTAATGATGGAGTTTGGAATCCATAAAGACCAAGATGAGTCACAATTTCTTGGTATGCATATATCAAGTTTCATACTCTATAATTGTTTGACTTATATAGTAGATTGTTTACTCTTTATGTTTACCATCATGATGTGTAAACATGGCCCCTAAGGAATGGTCTGTGGTGAAAATGTAAAGGTAGAAAGTTTGGTCCTTTTTTGGAGGAACAAGAATAGGAAGGGAAAGAAGACACTCTTTAAGTGAGTTAAAGGCCTTTTGACAGTCTTTGTTCCATTTAAATGTGATATCTTTATAAGGAGATGATGGAAAGGTTGAAATCTATTAGATAGTTAAGAGATGAAATAGAAAATGGATTGGAGTTTCCCCTACAAACTATGGAGTTGCTTGAGGTTAGACAGTAGAGGTATGTCAAGGATTACTTTGACTTTAGTGGGATCAACTTTGATTATGTGGAGAGAGATAATAAAACCAAAAAGCTTTCTTGATAAAACCTCAAAGATGAATTTATTTGGGTTAAGGTAGACATGGAAGTGGATAAGGCATTTGAAGATAACCTTTAGGATTGTCAAATTATCCTTACGACATTTAGAATTTCTAAGGTGGTCATCTACGTAGTCCTCCATGGTTTTATGAATAAGGTCATGAAAGATATAGGTCATGGCATGATGGTAGGTTGCACCAACATTATTTAGACCAAAAGGCATGACCCTATAGCATAAGGTTCCCCATGGGGTGATAAATGTATTTTTATGTTGATCTTTGAGGGCAATCAAGATCTGATTATAACCCCCAAGATCCATCTATAAGAGATAACATCTCATGTCCAACCATAAGATCAACAAGTTGGTCAATGTTTGGTAAAATAAAGTCATCTTTTGGGAAATCAAGGTTAAGATCATGAAATTAAATGTAAATACAAAGTCTCCCTATTTATTTGGTTATAGTAATGATGTTATAGACCCATTAGGGATAATAAATGGGTTGGATGAAGTTAACAGATAAAAGGCACTGAAAGTTCTTCTTTGACAAGAAGGGTTATATGAGGGTGCATCCTATGAATATTTTGCCTAATAGTCTTTGAATCAATGGTGAGAACAATGTTATAGATGAATATGGAGGGGTTGATTCCTGGCATGTTGCTATAAGACTAAGCAAATTTTATGCTATGGTCTTGTAGAAAGGAAGAGAAATCCTTATTCTCCAAGGAATCTAAGGATTGGCCGATTTCGACTATGCATGGGCTATCCTAAGTGCCAAAGTTGACATCAATAGTGGATTTTTTCAACATGATTGAAGTCTCAAGAGGAAAGGATTAGTGAATGGAATAATATGTATCACTAAAATAGGTGAGAAGGGAATCAGCATCTTGACACTAAATAGTATTAATGGTACAAGAATCATCTTCTACCATGTCAAGATTAGTCAGAGGAATGGTTCTGGTTTCCCCATCCTTTTGATAATTCAAGGGTATTAAACTTATCATATTTATCAAAAAAATTATAGGTAATGATCTATATATCCTCATATTTGAAGGAGATGGGGTTGGTGAGGAAAATATTTATTCCTCAATGATGGTGACAGGGGGTTGGTTAGTTTACTCTTTTTGCAAAATGAATATGAGACAAAATCATTCATAAGGTTTTTGGGTTTTGCATGAGATAAAATCATGTGGTCTATTTTCATACCATCCTAGACCAAATCCCTTCCAAACACACTTATATAGGGATGTCTTGGAAAATTCTAGTTTATCCAAGTAGGAGAAATTGGAGGTGAATGGTTTAGGAGAAGAGGAGGTAGTGGAGGTAGAAAGTGGTTGATCAAGTCCCCCATAAACAAGATTAGTTTGGAAATTTAGAGGCCCAAATGGAATAACAGTTCTAATATTAAAATCATAATTAGGTCATTGGTCAATATTCCCATACTCTTTGGGAATAGGGAAGGTATCTAAGGTCAAAAGGTGATACTCCCCAAACAAGAGACATTGGAATGTTGATTTTAAAGGGTCCTTCATGGGCATCTGCAAGGAAGGGATGGAAGAGATATGAAAATTTTGGTTGATGGAAGAGGAATGGGATTCATCCTTTATTATATGGATAACATCATTAGGTTGGTAAGTCATATTGCATGACTTGAAAGGGGTAGGGTCGATAGGTATGGTATGGACTTGACCCTTGTGCTCAAACTTGATACACCGATGCAAGGTAGATGGCACACAACCCATGGAATGGATCCAAGGGCATCCAATTAAAATATTATAATAGAACTCACCCTCTACCATGTAGAAGAGCTCAAGAAGAGTGTGAGGTCCCAAATGAATATGAAGGATAATTTTCCCTAAGGTTGTTACCAAGGTATTGCTGAAACATCGAAGCACCACTATAGTTTCCAACATGATGTTCTTTGGAAATTTCAATTGGTCATACATGTAGGAGGAAATGATATTTATGTTGAATCCCCCATTAATAATAACCCTCTTAATAGGGTTTGATTGATGTAAGTGGTAATTAAAAAGAGAGGATCCAGATCATCTGGATGAATAGGGGGTATCTTTGAATCCTTAAAGGCGACGAGGGTGGAAATTTGAAGAGATCCGATAAAGGTTGATAGAGGTTATAGATATTTAGGTTGAACCTCTATAGACTACAAGTCCTCTATCATTGCTTGATGGTGATGGGGTGAGGTATTGATTATCTCATATAAATTCATATTCATCGGTGTTTGGTGAAGTTATTTTATAACTACCCTTTGTATTAATTTGGAGGGGTTGGATTGGGGTGTACCCAAGATAGAAATCTTGGGTTTGGGTGAAGGTGTTTGGGTTTAGTTGTATGTTTTGGTGGTGGAATAAGGGTATTTCCATAATATGGATACCTTTAATTTCCCTTTATCTTTTTTTATGCTTGTGATCGGGTGACCACATGAATGGTATGGATTTGGAAAGGAATTGGGCTAGTGGGTTGTTTTGGTTCCTCCTCACTTTTAGATGAGATTTGGGGTGGTTTATTTTGGATTTTTTATTAGTGGTGGGATCATGGGAGGTTATTTTGTCAATAAGTCATCCTCATCACATAGTTTGTGGATTATGATTTACAGAGCTTTGAGGTTCTCAATATCATGTCTAAACATCCTATAGTATGAGCAAATCATATTGTCATTAAAACAAGATGGTTTAAGACTAATGAGATCAAATGATTTGATAGGAGGAAAAACCAAGTAATAATCTTTCAACAATATTTTTAAGATGGTCAATTAGGACTATAACAAGGGTGGCAAGGGAGTAGAGGTTGTGGCTTTGATAGTTGGGGTGGAACCCTTCGTAGGGGTAGGCCTGACATTAGGAGTTTTGGGTGAAGGAATGATCTTGGTTGGTGGTTTTGGAGTAGATGATTTGGAAGTGGAAGTCTTTAAATTAGAAGGCTTGGTTATAGATGGTTTAGAGGTAGAAGGCTCGGTAAGAATAGGTAAGGTGTGGCTAGGCGTGGAGGTGTATCTAGAAGTGGAGGTTGGGTTTGTGATTTCTTTGGGAGACCTAATTTTTAATCAAGGTGGAGGGCTGAGGTCCTAAGACAGAATAAGGATGTGGTCATAAAATAGAAGTTAAATTAGAAATTGGAGGTAAGGGTTTGGATTTTAGAATCCTAGATGGTTTGGATTTCTTGGTTGGTTTGAGTTATGATTTCTTAGGTGGGTTTGGCAGTGTCAAATCCAATCTAAATGGAGGATGGGTAAGATTATAAGTGGGGAGCACACCTAGGTTCTTGATGGGATTAATTTGGATAGTGAAAGGTGTTTTGTTTGTGTTGGAGGGAGTTGGGTTGGATTGTTTATTAATGGTTTGGGAGATGGAGATTTTAGTTGGGGTAATGGTAGTTTCACTAATGGAAATTGAAGGTTAGGTAGACAAGGCTGAGGTTGATGACTCAATATTATTTATATAAGGGAGCCCAAGGTGATGCCAAAATGTGGCTCAATTGTTAGGGTGTGGAGCTAAAACTTCACCTTGTTGAAAATAGAAGGAGGAGGTTTTTCGTAGCTTGACAGTCGCCAGTATTGGTAGGCCACAACTGACGTTGGTCGGGGGAGCACAGAAGGGAAACTGGCATCAACAGGAGATCGGCTGGCATCGGTCACCTCCAAAAAGGTAGGGATCGACATCAATCACTTGTGGTGGTCAGAACTGCTATTGACGGATAGTCAGTTAAGTGAACGCAGAGTTTGCATGTTAGAGACCAATTCGAGTCTTTAAGCCGTTCGTCTAATTTAGTGTATGCATGAGATCTATATAATAGACTCATGGGCTGTATTGTTATGTGTTGAACTTGTAGAACCCAAGTGTGGAGCTTGGAGAGTTCTTCCCATGGTGGAATCAAGTAGGATTCCCCATGTATGTAAGATCAAGTTTGATATGCAGGGTGTTGCAGGATCATGGAGGAGATCTACATGTGATAAGTAAGATCAGGTTGGTTTGCAGGGGTGTGTGAATGTGAGGGTCAAACAGAGATCGATGGGGGAGCTAGATCCAAGGTGATAGCAATACATCAGGAGCAAGATCATGGTTAGATCTACTTGGAGTACTGGTTTGTACTCGGTTGTACTAGATGTACAATGAGGTGAACAACAGCTTGTGTTAGCTATGTGTTGTCACCTATGAGAGAAGATTACTCAGGTGGGAAGATTACTTGGAGCCCTTGAGGAGGAAGCCTCACAGAGGTGGAGAAGAGTGTGATCTCTTTATTGTAATTTCCTTTGTAATGAGTTGAATACAATTATGTGTTGCCTCTCAGTTTCTATGTTATTTCTCATTGATAGTTATTTGTTCTTCTGGTATTTCCACATGTTTAAGTTGCTTATACAGTGGTAATCATGTGTGCTCTTAAATCTGACAAGTTGTGTCAGAGCTTTGGGGAACTTAGGGTCCTATCAAATGGTATCAGAGCAAGGTTGGACATTCTCAGAGCGAGCTTGACTAACAGGTGGTTCAGATCTGTTAAGTGTTGTTGATTACAAGTTACTCACAGGGTTTGTTATTTGGGTGGGAGTATAGCAAGGCAGAAGAATGGAGAAATTCAGGCACAGGGTTAGCACCATAGGGTGTGTGGTGGGTTGTCTTCAAGTGGGAGCTTGAAGAGGAATACAAGCCAGGATGCAGATTAGATAGAGTACTGGTATGGGTACAGGTGCAGCTCTTTATCTCCAAGTGGGAGATTGTTAGGGTGTGGAGCTAAAAGCTTCACCTTGTTGCAAATAGAAGGAGGAGGTTTTTCATAGCTTGACAGTCACTGGCATCGGTAGGCCACAACCGATGTCGGTCAGGGGAGCACAGAAGGGAAACTGGCATCGGCAGGAGATCGGTCGGCGTTAGTCACCTCCAAGAAGGCAGGGACTGACATCGGTCACCTGTGGCGGTCAAAACTGATGTTGACAGACAGTCAATTAAGTGAACGTAGAGTTTGCATGTTAGAGACCAGTTCGAGTCTTTGAGCCACCCATCTAATTTAGTGTATGCATGAGATATATATAATAGACTCATGGGTTGTATTGTTATGTGTTGAATTTGTAGAACCCAAGTTTGGAGCTTGGAGAGTTCTTCCCATGGTGGAATCAAGTAGGATTCCCCATGTATGTAAGATTAGGTTTGATATGCAAGGTGTTGCAGGATCATGGAGGAGATCTACATGTGATAAGTAAGATCAGGTTGGTCTACAGGGGTGTGTGAATGCGAGCGTCAAATGGAGATCAGCGGGGGAGCTAGATCCAAGGTGACAGCAATACATCAGGAGTAGGATCATGGTTAGATCTACTTGGAGTACCGGTTCGTACTCAGTTGTATTGGATGTACAATGAGGTGAACAACAACTTGTGTTAGCTATGTGTTGTGACCTATGAGAGAAGATTACTCAGGTGGGAAGATTACTTGGAGCCCTTGAGGAGGAAGCCTCACAGAGGTGGAGAAGAGTGTGATCTCTTTATTGTAATTTCCTTTGTAATGAGTTGAATACAATTATGTGTTGCCCCTCAATTTTTGTGTTATTTCTCATTGACAGTTATTTGTTCTTCTGGTATTTCCACATGTTTAAGTTACTTATACATTGGTAATCATGTGTGCTCTTAAACCTGACAAGTTGTGTCAGAGCTTTGGGGAACTTAGGGTCCTATCATCAATTAAGGTTTGGTTGGGATAAAAATTCTAAATTGTGGACCAACCTATAAAATAGCTTATAGATGGGCTTAGTTCCTTTGGTGTTGGACTCGAAGGATAAACCAAATGGCTAAGAAAGTGGAATGTCCATGTCTCTCTTTTTCTCTATCAAATATTATAAGGCCTCAATAGATGAATCTTCTATTTAAGGGGTAGGTGAAGCAATCTTTTCTTTATGAATTCTTTCCAAAGGAAAGGTGGATAGCTCTATCATGGAAGAAAAAGGGATGGAAGTAATGGTTTCCTCTTTTACTATGCCTTCCAAAGGAGAGGTTGGTGATTCCACTACCTCAATAAGTGGAAGAGGGATGATAGTTTCTTATTTTCTTTCATTTTCCAAAGGAATGGTAGGTGACTCCATTACCTCAATAAATGGAACATGGGTTCACTAACTATTAGTTCACTAAGAACAACATTAATTATGTGAACCTCATGCTTGTGGGAAGATTCCACATTATTATGTTCATTGTGTGTAGAAGGTGAATGGTTAGGGAATGGTATTCTGGAAATATTAAGTGATTTATTTGGAGGTATATTTAGATTGTCCATCACAAGTTCAACTTTATCAATCAAATCCTGGACAATGTTTTTGAATGTCTTACATCTATTAACATCATGTCTAATAACATGATGGAAGCTACACATTTCATTCTCCTTATACCAACTTGATATAAGGTAGAAGAAATCAAATTAATGAGGTGGTTTAATTATAATAAGTTGGATGATAGATGCCTTCAATAACTTTTCCAAATTAGAAGTGTATGACTCCCCTAGATGAGTATATTATTTTTGGACATAGAGGTTTTGGGTTTTGGCATTTTGGTTGGAAGTGGTGGAATAATTGGGTAGGTTAAAAACTAGAGGAGGAACCATTTTAAGCACAATTATTTTTGTGTTACTTTAACTTTGGTGTTGGTGTCAGTGTTAGTGTGGCTGGAGGTTTTGGAGGAATAAGCTTCATTTTATTTGAAACTATAATTTTTGTTCCTCAATTTAAGCTTTCCCTCATCTATAGCTCTAATTTCCAATTTATGATCCATGGTGAATGCCTCATCAAAGGTTCAAAAATTTTGAACCTGTAAGGTTGACGATATATGTTTGACACAAGCCCGATAGAAAATCTCAATCAACTCGAGTTGGGGAAAAGATAAAGAGAGTTGGTTAATCAAACCTCTCCAATGAGCCACAAATTTGGTAATTGACTCATTCTCAAACTGCCTAGTGGAATATAAATCCTCAAACTACCTAGTGGAATATAAAAAGGTGATGGAAACTTTCTTAGAAATATTTATATAGAAATAGTCTAAGAAAGTTTGGGCTAGTTGGGCAAAAGAGAAGAGAGAGTGATTGGTAATGGCATTGTACCAATATAATGTGAGTCTGACTAGGGACATGGGGAAAATTTGGACAAGAAGAGCATCATCATAAATAATTAGATAACATGAATGCCTAAAAGTTCTAAGATATTTTTGGGGGTCTTCTCTACTTTGAAACTTAGAAATTTTTGGAAGCTCTTACTGTGAAGGATATGGTCATATTAGGATGAATGGGTGGATTATCTCATTGTAAATTTGATCATATGACAAGAAGATGTGGGTACCAAAAATAGATTACTCTAGATTGGTCATCTTTTCCATCAACATCTTGATAATATTAGTTTGCAGTTGTGCACCCCCATAATTTTAAGGTATATTTTGTTGGGGTTAGGAAGGTGTAATATATGGGTAATTAGTAGAGGTTTGGGGGGATTCCACGTATTAGTAAGTGGGAATAGAAGGTTAGGAAGATGCCACATATTGGTAAGTGAACATGGAAGTTTGGGAATATGCCACATGTTAGTAAGTCGGCATGGAAGGTTGGGAAGATGCCACATATTAGTAAGCAGGCCTGAAAGGTTGGAAAGAAGGTAGAGTCATATACCCTTATGTGTTTGGTATATAACTTAGGTTTGGTGCAATGGAAACTTATTATGGAAGAGTCATGGTTGGGTTAGTGGTTTGAGGGTGTCTAGTTACCTTAGTGTTAATAGCTAGGACCGTAGAGGGTATAAAAAGGGGTATAATATGATGGGTTAGAAATGAAAAGTGGCAGGGTAGAAACACTAGTGGAAGTTAATCCAACGGTAAGTGGTGTATGGGTTGTTAAATGTTGGGTTGTTCCTACATTGTAGGGTTTGTTAGTTGGGGTATAATGTGTTTGGTTATTGGTTAGTGGTGGTGCTGGAAGGGTTGTTGGTAGAGGAAGAGGCTTAGGTTACCATGGGTTGGGTGGAGATAGTGGCTATCGATGTCTCACCCATAAGGTAGGTTGGCATACCATAGAGAGGATCAATGGAAGGAACTAAATCATGGGTGTGGTTAGTCATGGTGTAAAGTTAGTGTTTTAGAGACACAAGATTATTATCAAAAAGGGTGGTGAAATTTGTATCTCCTTGGTCAATTGTCCAAGGTATCTTAGGAATTTCAAATTTATCAAGGGGAACTTTATACATTTGAGATGTAGTCTATGGATGAGGAAGAAGAAGATGGATGGTTTGGAGGTGGATCTTGGTTTGATTGGTTTCTAAGTTGTCTTGTCAAAACCATGCAAAGAAAGATGAAAAAAGGGTGAAAATAATCTCACACACTCAAAAGAAAAGTTAAAAAAATAAAATATTCAAGGAAAAAAAGTATACACTAAGAGTTCATTTAAGTCCTAAAATACTTTTTATCTCTCTTTGGGCTTATGCCTCAATTTAATAAGTTATGAGACTCAACTTGGGCTTGTAGAATAGAAACTAGAAAAGGAAGTATAAAAATGGTTTCAAGTTGTTTAAGGGTCTCAAAAATTTGTATTAAAATTTGGTAAGTGGTTTGATATCGGGGCCTACCCCCTCACTTCACACACTATAGTGATAAGGGTATCGGGTGCTTAGCCAAAATATACCAAATTACTAGAGATTATACTCATCTAGCAAACTAATTTTTGGTTTTTTCCCTTGGTAGTGAAGTCAAAGAGGGATAGCCAAGGGAAAGGTTTATTGTTAAGTGATGAAATCCTAGTCAAGCCTTATGTTAGTGTTTGATGTTTGATTTGAATGAGTGATTTGGTATTATGTGTGTGATAAGAAGTAACTTGATACGATTAATTTCATGATTTAAATTAAACTATGTGAACTAAACAAGCAAGCAAGTAATGGATGCAATTTATTTTTAAACCCAAAGGAAAATTCTGATTTCTTTTCAATAAGTACATGATAACTATGATGCAACTAAATGCGGTATGAAGATGTTAGTCCTAATCCTAGGATGAGTGATTTTTTATTTTTATAAATGAAGGAAAAAATGAAAATTTTAATCTTTTCTAAGAATGCAAATAAGAACTAAAACTTGCTTTGGAAAGAAGAAATTGAAACTAAGATTTTCAATACAGAAAAGAAAGAAAGAACATTTAATTTTTAGAAATGAAATTTAAAAAGGATGAAAATTTCACTAATGCAACTAAATGTCCTAAACAACTTAAAACCCAAGAAAAGTGCTATGGTCCCACCGGGTGTGCTATAATGTTTCATTTTTTTTTTGTTTATTTATCTTTCTCTTGGAAAACAAGAAGAAACTCTAAGAGAGGGGTGTGGTTTAGAATAACTTGATTTTATTATGCACATGTTATCTAGTCGATTGTAGATACTCTTCTTTGGCTCGGGAGGATGACATATAGATAAGAGAAGAAATAGAAAAGGGTGGATTAGTGATATGCATGGGTGGATTGCCTAGCATAATCTAGATCCAATAAGCATGAGGCTTCCTTGGAGGCTGTTAATCCACTCTTTAAGACAATTAAGTTTTAATAAATGGAAATGAGTGCTTCCATGAAATAATGGAAAATACTGAAATCAATGCAAGAAATGCTTGAAGGGAAATAAGTGATTTTAACTAAAATATAAATAACTTATTGAGAACTAAAGATAAAGTGTTCAAATCTAATTCAAAAAATAGTTTAGACTTGTGTGATATAATAGAAACTCAAAAACCAAAATTTAGATGAAGGCAAATAGGTGGCAATTACTTATTGTTTTGGGAAAATTGAAAAACACAGAGACTAGTGGTGGTTACTATGCAACCAATGTTGGTTAAGGTAACTATTATCAATCAAGGTATAATTAGTGTCGATCAGATATGATCAGTGTCAGTCTCTGTGAGTTTTGGTTTAGGCAAAAATAGGTGTTAGGTTGGTTGTAGGAAGACATATACAAGATATTTTTAGGTTAGTGAATGGTTATGAGGGTAGAATAGGTTCTCAGAAGTATCAAACTTGTAGGCTAGATATGCAGGTGTTTGAGATGGTATGTAGGTGTTTGGTGGGAGATGGGGTGATTGGAGTTGTTGAACTCCAACATAAAGGGTGGTGTGAGAGGGATGATAAATGGATGTAAGCAAATAAAACTATTGAATCTAATATTAGAACTTGATGCAAGTGTAAGTATACTTAGCTTTGGAGTTTTTTTGGACTAGAATAATGTTGAGGTTTACTGCAAGCTATGTGGGATCCTAGAGTAATATGGGTAGAGTAACAATACTAGAACTCTTCATGGTGAGTTATTGAAGCACATTATCTCTCTGGTATGGTTCTTGGTTCACCTGAGAGCTTTGATTCACCTGAGATTTTAATATTCTCAATTAAAAGATGATTTCAACCTCTTGATGCAAGGTGTTTGGGTTACATTAAGTAACTATCATCAATCCTAGTCAACTGATATTGGTCAAGGGATGACCGACATCGATCAAGGAAAAATAGTAAAAATTTGATAATTTTGGCTATTTGTAATTAAGGATGGTTTTTAAGACTGATGTAAATGGTCCAAGTTTAATAAAGGAGTCATTAGGATGCATGAATAATAAGTCTAGGGGGTTAGGGCATTAAATGCCTAGGTGGGACTTAGTCCTAAGGCTAGGTATCAACTAGTTAGCCATGGGTTCAAGTGAGGAGGTGTAAATAGGCATTTTTAAATTAATTAACTTAATTAAATTATCTAAAAGGGGGTAAGCGGGTGTGTTTAATGGTTTTAATAACTAATCTTAACCCAAGGGGGTCAAGAGGGCCAAGGGGTATATGACAATGACTGAAACCATGTGGTTTAGTGTCTATAAGTACAGTTATTTCTAGAAAAATGTAGAGGCATGAAAAATGATTTAATGATCTTGTTTTTGTACTTTAAGGATTCTAAAATCTTGCACACTTTTATATAATTTTACACCAATCCTTGGGAAACTGATTGAATTTTCTAAAACCCTAATAATACATCACAAACCAAAAAAATGAGGGGTGTATCTAGTGGCCTATGTTATCCCTTTGTTATAACAAATCCCCTAAGTTAGAAAATAAATACAGCAAGAAACACTCAATACATGTTAGCAAGTAGTCTAATGAATGCAGGGCCTAGTCTTATATGACTTTTTTCACTTGAAGGTATGTATATATAGAAATAAATGCTTGAATTTTACCTTGATTTTTTGAATTATCTTCTCTTACAATTCCAAAATTGATCTATAAAATATAGTTTTGTGTCTTTTCTAATCATTTCATGTCTTAGATGTATAGTAATGCACCTTTGTATAGACTTTTAAAATTTTAATTAATACCATACTAGTATGAAATTTGACATCAAATAGGTGAGAAAGGCTAATAAATTAGGGACACAAAGCATGAAAGACCCAAAACAAGGGTCATAGGACCCACCCTAGAATCATACATTGTATGATTCTAGGGAAAGCCCAAAAACCAAAGAAAACATGGAGTTGAGGAGAGATAAATAATAAATAAAGAGAAATGATGAGGGAAAATACATGAGGATAGCTAAAAACAAGGAAAATGTGATGTAAAAGAAACCCAAGCACAAAATAATCTTGCATCATGTTGCATTCCTAAGTTTTTTTGAAAATGAATCAAGCACATATAATTAGAGAAGGATGCTTAACACAAAAAAATGACACATAAATTTTGAGATAACTCATGCACAATTCAAATTATTATCACACAAGTTTGGACAAAAGAATCATGGGTATAACCTAGAGTACAAGCATTCATGAAACTTTAGACACAAGCATGTAGAAGGATATAAAAGTACCTACAAATTCAAACTTTTGACTTGGAGGCCATATCACCCAAACCACAAAGATTTAAATTAATCCCATGTAAACATCAAAGGTGTAAAAAAATAATAAATTTAACAAATCTATTAATTGGGATTTTTTGTGGCCTAATTGGATTTGATTCTTAAATCATCAACTTCGTTGAACACATTAGAATGTAATTAATCTAGTAGAAGAGTTGACAAACAAGATAGGATCTTTGAAATCTTTCTAAAGTGCCTATAAATAGAGGGTTAGGTGGACCATAGAGAGTATTTTAGGTAGAAGGAAGGAGACTCTACCAAAATATACATCCAAAATAGAAGGAAGGAAGAATACAAGGCCAAGAGAGAAAGTGGGTTGTGCCTTGCATTTGTCTTAATCAAGCTATAACTATAACTTTGTGGAGATGTTTATATGTACTCTATTTTAAATAAGAAATAAAGTCATCATGAGTTTATGTTATTATGTTTGTGTGTGTGAGTGAGAGTGTGTGACAATATTGTTTTATGTAGATTGACTTCTCTTCATTGAGAACCTGATCCATGACTATACCAATTAGCATCAGAGCCAGGTTGCAAACCTTTTTGAGGGTGAATAAGGTTACCTAAATATGATTATAATTAGGATACATATAATAGTATTACATGGATATATAATAGAAGATTTTGTTGAGTAGAGACACTAAGGAGACATAGTTACAAGAATATCAAGCATATTAGATGAGGTCTTGGACATGTTGCATGTTGTACAAACACATCTAGATATTATTGATGATGATTGACAATGAGGATTAATTATGAGGAATTATGAAATTGGTGATGAAGGAGAAGCGTATCATGTCAGAGGAGCCAAAATCACTTCAGGTGAAGGTGGAGAAGATGTTGAGGAGCAAAATGAAGCTAGTGAATTGAGACACTTGAGAGATATATTATGTATTGGCAAGGGTGCAAATATTGACTTGACAAATTTATTTGAAAGCCTAAATTCAAAAGAACTTATCAATTTTATTAATGGCATGGAAGAATACTTTGAATATGAGGATATTGTTGACCCCTCAACATGTTAAGACAACACATGTAAAGTTGAAAAGATATGCAACCCTATGTTTAAATAAATTCCAAAGTGAATGAGGTAGAAGATAAAAATCTAAGATAACAAGTTGGGAAAAATGGTTTCCAAAATGAAAGGAAAATTATTGCATGGAGACTATCAAATGGATATATTCAAGAGACTTTAAAACCTCAGACAAAATGAGATGTTAGTTAAAAATTATACTGAGGATTTCTATAGTATCATCATCAAATTTGGCCATAGTGAAGTAGACAAGGAGAAGATCATATAATACCTAAATAGATTATGCTTTGGAATCCAAGATGATCTAAGCCTTTCCCAAATATAGATAGTTGAGGAGGCTTATTAGTTAGTGTTTAATGTGGAGGATAAGATATCCCAGAGATAGTAAAATAATAAGTGATGTTGAGTAATATCCTCACAAGGAAAGAGAGGAATCACTTGAAGTAACCAATCAAGTCAAGGCACATAAGCCCCCATGCAAAGTGATGTGTAAAGTCAGGACCAAAGTGGAGTACACCAATTTTAACAAGGGAGCACATACAGAGGATTAGGTAGATCCTATAAATCTCAAGTAAGATGTTGACTTGGTTGAGGAAAGGAAAGTGTATTCCTAAGAATAGTTTTTTGGTGTGGACAATTAGGGGCATCGAGCCTTTGAATACACATAAGTGTAAAGTGAAGGTAGCAGAAAGATGAATACAAGCATGCATATAGTGCATGGAAATAAGGAATAAGTTAGGTATATTGAGTGTTTAGAGGAAATTGAATATGGTGAAAATATGGTGTTCAAGAGGGTCTCATTGATCCCACCAAAGGAATATAAGTAACTGATATAAAGAGTCTTTTTAGGATTATATGAAAATTGAGTGAAAATTGATACAAAATAATAGTTGATAGTGGAAACATGGATAATTTAGTGTCCAAAGAGATGGTTGAGAAGTTTGGCTTGAGGAAGGTGGCACACATAACCCCTATAAATTTTCATGGTTACAAAAGATCCAACAATTTCTAGTCAATGAGTGTTGAGTTTTCTTTTTATCCTCAATTACACATGACTAAGTACTAGTCATGCCTAGAGGAAGGAAAAAGATAATGTGTTAGTGTGTCGGCATATCATGCAAGTGTCCTCACACACTCACCTGAGGCATAAAGCCTAGACCAGTTCCCATTGGTTCTATCATGTGATGGTGGATGGATAAATGTTAGACACTTGAGTTAACATATTTAACCATTGTTACTATGAATGTTATTCTAGAGTTAGTCATTTGATGCATTCACACAGTGCAATTACTCTAGTATTATAAAATAGAATTAACACCAAATTGACTCAACATATCAAGATTTATAAAGTATTAGTTCTATTGATCTCATTTAATAAGATTACAAAGGTAATTGATTTAGTACATGTTCTCTCTAGAGCTATACCTTGACAGTAATAACACATCTTAACACTTTGTAATCAAAGCTAAATGGGTATTTATACACAAGTGAACCCTTCTCAAATTACATCATTAATACATTAAATATGACATGCCAACAATTATTTTATAAAAATAATTCATGATGAGACGTTAAAATTAAGTCCCTTTTGATTCAAGCCCAACTACCCCTATATACTCTCTCTATGCTAGATATTTACTTTTATGTTCCTCCTCCTTTGTGATTCAATGATAGATTTGAACTCTTATTAATCTTTGATACCTCTATGAACTGCTTTATAACTACCTCTAATTTTTATGCCCTTGTCTTAGTTTTGCACTTTTTTGAGTCCTACGTCTTATCCTCCTTATTTTCTATCTCCTTGTCTTTCCCATGTTGTTTTCCCATGTTTATCTCTTCCATGTCATTCTCCCTCACATTATTTTTATCCATGTTCTTCCCATGCCCTTGCATATCTGCATTTATGGATCTAAAATACTTAGAATATATTAGTAAATTTAGATCCAACATCACCCTAAACTAAATCAATAGTCTAACCCAAACACCATTGGAGTCTCAGATTACAAAAATTTAGGGCCCACCTACTGTACCTAGTGTCTTAGTTCCTCTCAGTAGTTGAAGGTCATCTTAAGATTAGAAGTAATACCTAGTGTCTTAGTTCCTCTCAGTAGTTGAAGGTCATCTTAAGATTAGAAGTAATAACTTCCACTTTTCCCCTCAATTTTTAATCTCCTTGGGCTGATCTACAAAACCATCAGCTTGAGTTATCAAAATCTCAAGATGAATAGTTTTAGCTTTTTGTGCATCCTTGAAGGCCTTGACCTCCACCAAAAATTGTCGTCAAAGTGCTAAAAAAGTAACATTCAGCTTTTATTGATGAGCACTTATTTTTCTGTCCAGTTCTTCAATTTCTTAGAACACCTTTTCATGTTGAGCCTTATCCTTGATATTCAATGTATTCTTAGCCAATTATTGGCATTATTGTTCCTCTAGTAGCAATCATACTTACAAAATTTTACTTGGTTAAGCCAAGTTTAAAAAACCCCATCAATGATGGGAATAGTGGTTATTAATTTATTTAAAAATTCATGACTGATGGCTCTGGCCTCGATGAACTAATCAATAGACTACAACTTCTCTTATTTAGGAGCTACCATGTTTTAATATTTCATCAGCAATAGTTTCATAAGCATCTCTAATTTATTAATGATTTCATCAATAACATAAATACCATCCATGAGACCTAATTCACTCCTTAAAAATATTTGGTAAAGGCCCAAAGTCTTAAGTCAATTTACTTCATTAGAATCTAGTCAGTGATTGAGTTCTTCAATTTCTTCTTCAAGCTTACACCTCATTTCATGCTCTTCCTAATACATC
Source organism: Torreya grandis (assembly GCA_037957365.1). Lineage (NCBI taxonomy): Eukaryota > Viridiplantae > Streptophyta > Pinopsida > Cupressales > Taxaceae > Torreya > Torreya grandis. The sequence continues at coordinate 1,996,047 of JARHVA010001336.1, read as the reverse complement.
CAGATGACCTCCTGATGTTTGTAGCTAAGTTGGCCCATGTCATGGTTATTGAGAATATTTTACCTAGAAAACTTTAGGTAAAACTTGATTAGAGTTTCACTTGCTTGCACTAGAGAGAAATTTGTGGGACTTACCCAAAGCATGTCTAGAACATCTTCCACCTTTGGGTTTATGTTAGTGTTAGCCTTTGGAAGCTCAAATTTTTCATCATGATATACTTCTATCATAAAATACATCTCATTTCTATTTTGTTACATGGACTCATTTTCATGGTAATAACCCCACAAATGTAGTTGCTTATCTAGTGTGTCCTATTAGAACATGGCATGAATGGGAATTTCTTGATTTGTCTATTGTTCTTTTTATACATCTTGCATAGGTTCCTTAAAATTTTAATGGTCACGCTCTAGATCAATAACTTTGGGACTCTTCTCCCATTATCTATTGATAACAGTGTTAATAATCTTTATGATGGGGCCTTCCCCTCTATCTATTTCTTTAGGTTTTGGACTTGAATTGTGCATTTATTGCTTGATAGTAAGATATTCTTCATTGGGCTAAGAAGTGGGTTCCTTTGTAGGTTATGCTTCATCAGATGCCTCACTTATCTCCATAATCACCACTTAGGGTGATTTTTCCTCAAGATCTTCTTGGGTAGTAGGGTGTGAAGCAAAATCATCCTTCAAGTCTACAGGTATTCCTTGGGCTCTCATTGGTGATGGGGTTCACCTTTGTCATTTGGGATCAGCTCTATACCACTCCTCTTGTGCCCTATTTAATCTAGTGGTCTATGGTATTGGTGTATTCTCCTTCATTCATGCACTTTCTTTAGCATGCATTTGTGGTTGAGGGGATAATGGATCCTTTTCCACTTCTCAGCTTCTCGATGCTTTCTTTTAGGGATTAAGCATATATAAAATCACACATATCTACCCTTGCATGACTATCTTATATGGGTTGATATCATGTTTATTAGTCTTATGCCATTGGTCTACATATGTTTGCCTCCCTAGATAGACTTAAATATTTAAAAGAGTGTGAATCTCAATGTCAATCTTGTTTGCATCAATTTTTATAGGGTATGCATCCTTAATGTGATTCAAAAAATATATAAAATATCTAGTAGAGAATGTGTAAGTTAATTTGAGCCATGGTGACAAGTTGTTAATGCTTTCCATCTAGATTCATGTGAGGGAATAGTGTTTCTTTATAGAAAATGCAACATTTGTTCTCATATACATGAGAAACTCCTTTGGTATGTTCCATTCATTACTAAATGCCTCCCTCATACCATGAAACCAACCCTTCATCTTTACTTTGTAGGATGGTGCGATGGTGCTAGGGCATGTGAATTATTTGAAATTTTTGGTGGAGGACATATGCTTTTGTGGGTTCACCTACTTTAGTTCCTTATCATAATACTCTAGGATGTTAAACTCATCAAAAAATAGCAACAACAAAATTATGCCCCAGTGAAACTTATGGTTAGGTAGGTAATGTGCCTTCTCAAATCTTATTCAATTTTCTTGGCAAAGTACAGGGAATAATTATACTTTATTCCCTTAGACATCTGGTTAGAGACATAAAGGTGTACCATATATACCTCCTTCCACCTATCTATGCCTCCCAATGTGGTTGTGGCCAAGCACATAGCTACTCAAATTGTGGGATCTATCAGGATTGTGATGTACATGGCATGGCCTTCCTTTTTATATTTTAAGGCAACCATAATTTTATAAATTACTTTATAATCCTCAATATCTATAGTAACATCAACTCAAGAATAAATTAATTTAGTTAATTTATTGATCCATTTAGGGGTAATCCTCATTCTATGCCCAATAAAATATAGGTATCCTTCATGAATACACAAAATTAGAAAGTGAACTACCTCCTACGATTTCTCAAAATAAGGTGTCTAAAAGAGTTGGAGCACCCCCACATCCTCTAGTAAGTTGTATACCATGAGATCATAGGTAATCTCATACCTGGTGTTTTAACACTCCACTAACTAGTCCTATTACAAGTTAATTTTGTTCCTAGTCTAGAAATGATTGTAATCAAGGACCTAGCAGGTGGAAACCTCGGATTCCCAATCATTTGTATGGAAAACTATCTCTAGGTATTGTATTTCCTAAATCAAAACAGGAGAGGGTGGTGGTGTTGTAGTATCCTTATTTCCCACACATGACATTTTTATTGTTTTCCAGTAGATGTCTCTTCTTCCATCTTTATGGGGTCCTTGACTTGCACATCACATTCACTAAACCCTTTTTGAATATAAATGGGACTTTATACTTTTGAGCACTTATATTTTTATAATTTAAGAATATATAGAAGTGGATCTCTTTTCTTGCCTTTTTATTTTAGCCGCATCACCAACCGGGGTCCCTGAAGGTTAATGCATAACTGACCTATTCTTCCAAACACATATTTTTTGATTCTTTGTTATATACCCAAAACACTTTGGCTTCCTACTACACCCACCTATAATGGCATACTTAATGCCTGCAACCAATAACTTTTATTTCTCTTGCTTGATTGGACGTGTTTTCACTCTTTTTTTCTTGAATGTTCGTTGCCTCAATCTCTACTTCATTTTTGTAAATGAGAGCATTATGTATATACCTTATTCATTTCTTGTTTTTGCTTGTTTGAGATCTATGGTTTTCAAGTTTTCAATAGTAAAAAATGAAAATAGGAAGCCTCATGATCTTTTATAGTCTATCCCAAATTTTCACATTAATTCTTCCATGTCATCATCCATCACTTCAACCATTTAATGCTTTAAACAACCTACCTTGGTGTTTATTTAATACCACTTCAATATTAATAAATGCATCTCCCATCCTTTGCACCTTTCCTAGAGTGAATGCTAGATATAATAATTCAAATTTCCCATTTTAATCATGAGAAACTACCTTTTCTATTTTAACCCATTTTTATAATGATGTTTCTTTTATCATCTTCATTTCACATTTCAAGGTTATGCACCCCATTTTTTGTGCTTCCTTCACGTGCATGTTCTTAGATGCTTCCTTTACATGCCTCCTCTTACATTCTTTATTTATGTGCTTCCTCTTGTGTGATGTTATCTTAAGCAGTTTATCCATCCTTAAAACCTACCCCACATTAAAATTTGTCTGTGGTCCTCCATCTCTTAACTCTCATGTAAAGAAAGAAAGAGAAATAGAGTGATAAATACCAAAAGAGCATCAAAATTAGAAAAACAAATTACAAATTTTTGTAACCAATGCCACACTTATTTTAAAATGAAAGAAATTCCTACACTAACCTAGTGGCATATGCCTTATTCATTGAATTGAAGAATTACATAGAATGGTAGGGTCGGAGCTAACTACCATTGAAATAGCCTATTAGCAATAGGTCATCTAATCTTTTCAATTTTCAAGCACATGTTAGGTAGATATCATGAATAATAAACAAACCATTTAAATGAATCCATAGTTTTCCTAAATGGTATGCAAACTTTGAATCATAGAATAGGAAATGCATACCTAGATGAAAATTTTTGGTTTTGATATGTTGAGCATGCCATGCTTTATGTATCTGCTTATCAACTCCTTGGCTCCAATGTGAGATAAAGCATGTTTCATCTAGTTGAAGTAGAGAATCCAAGCATGTGTTTAGGGATTCCTTGTCATCTTATATACCAATGTGCATAATATGCAAAGAGGGTGCAAGGAACTCCACTAGTAATACAACTTTATTGCCAAAAACAAGACTAAAAGGACTACTCTTATTCAACCTTTTGTATGTGGTTTGATACAACCATAAGACTACAGAAACTTGATCATCCCAATTAGTGTGACTGATATTGTAAGTCTTGGTCAGTGTATGACCCATGATATTTTTGAAGGCATCAATAATTCCATTAGCTTGACAGTGGTATGACATGGCCTTATGGTGCACAATCATGAACTTAGCCAAGATGACACACATTATTTCATTGAGAAAGTGAGTGCCATGATCACTCATTAAATTAAAAGGGAATCTATACCTTGTTATAATATTATCCATTATAAATAGGGTGGTGGTTTCAATAGTATAATCATGTGTAGGTTTTATTTTATCCCAACATGTGAGATATTCTATGGTAGTAATGGTGTACCACACACCGGTCCATCATGTAGCTGGTTGAATTGGCCCAAATTAAAAAAAAACTGATTTCTATAGTGGTTCATGAACAAATATGGGATGAAGAGGAATAACATCCCTTCAATTTGGTTTACCATTGTGTTGACAGATATCACATTATCATGTATAAGCTTTGGCATCTTTAAATAAGGTGGGTCACCAAAACCCACTAGTAAAACCTTTTATATTATTATGTCACCATCATAATGTCCTCTTGTGACACCCTCATGGACCTCTTGAAGGACTTTTGCATGCTCATGTTGAATTATTCACCTTCATAATAATTCATCTTGACCAAATTTGTACATGTCTCTATAAATAATATGGAAGGGGAAAACACATACAGCTAGTTTTTTTCTCTTGGGTGGAAAGGTTGTATGGTGCAGATCTTGTTTTAAGAAAAAATGTAATTTCCTCTAATTTTTAAGGCATGTGCATAGCTTGAAAAAAATTTACATCAAGTAAATCATCCTCTATGGTGCATGGTAATTCACCAGATTGAACATGTGAGAGGAGTTCTAGTCCAAAATTAAATTTATCAGGTTTCACGACCACAGATAACTTAAACTCTTGGAAGAAGACAATCCATTGGTAGATGAATTCATGCAATACCATTTTATTTAACAAATAATTGAGTGATTCATGATCCTTATAAAAGACAAATGGGGTTACTAATAAGTATTGGCAAAACTTATAAAGTGCATAAACCATAAACAAGCCCTCATGGTTTGTCATAGAGTATTTTCATTCCACTGGTGTGAGATTTTGGATAGAAAATAAATAGGATGATCAAGGTTTCCCTCACTAGGTTGTGCTAGGATAGCACCTACTACCATGCCTGAAGCATCAACATGTGTTAGGTTGTGAAGCTAAAAGCTTCACAAGGATGCAAACATGGAGGTTGCTGAAGTGTCATAGTAATCGACGTCGGTCAGGCCAACCGATGTCGATCAGAGGTGGACCAGAAGCTACCAACATCGGTCAGGGATCGGCTGACATCGGTCATCCCCAGACAGATAGGGATCGACGTTGGTCACCTGTGCATTCCAAAATTATTTGTTACATGAACATTTAGTTTGTTTAATGGTCAGTTTGCATGTGAAGGCTAATTTAAGTCTTGAGTCCGCATCTCTAATTATTGTTTGTATGGAATCTATTTAATAGACCCATGGGCATGTATTGCAATTAAGGACAAGGAAGAGATCCTTCCAATCGTAAGATCAGTTGATCTACAGGTTGTTTCAAGATCAAGCAAGATCTACATTATAAGTAAGATCAATTATTTTGTAGGTTGTGCAAAGGAGATCTACTTGGAGTACTTTGAGTACTTAGATTGGTAGTATTGTTACTGACTAGTGGAGGTGAACAACAACTCTATGTTTGAGTTGTTTGTTGTGACTATAATTGTAGAGAGTGAACTCTTGAAAGAGAATTACTGTACACTAGGCATGGGAAGCTTGAGAGGTGTGGGAAGAGTGTGGCATCTCTTCATTGTATTCTTTTCTGGATGAGTATTAATACATATTCTATTGTCTCTCATATTCTGTGTCATTTCTAAATTTTAGTTACTTGTTAATTCTGGTTTAATTCCATGTTTAGTTACTTATACAAGGTAATCATATGTGCTCTTATTGAGGAGTAAGATCCTGACAAGTGGTATCAGAGCTTTTGGTTGGGGACACTAACAGGTGGTCAAAGTGTGTTAAGTGTTTGTTGATTACAAGTCACTCACAGGGGTTTCTATTTGAGTGGGAGTATAGCAATGGCAGAAGAAAGTAAGCTACAAATGGAAAAGTTTAATGGCAAGAATTATCAATTATGGAGGATACAGATAGAAGATTATCTGTATCAGAAAGATTTATACTTACCGTTGGGTGGGGTTACATGCAAGCCCATAGATATGAAAGATGAAGAATGGAAGGTTCTTGATCGGAAGGCTCTAGGATCTATAAGGTTGAGCCTTGCATCATCTGTGATTTCCAACTTATCACAGGCTAAGTCAACGGTTGAGTTAATGGAATCTTTGGAAAATTTATATGAAAAACCCTCAGCTTCGAATAAGGTATTTCTTATGAAGCAATTATTTAATTTGCAAATGCAGGATGGTGGATCTGTACATAGTCATCTTAGTGATTTCCATGGTTTGGTAAACCAGTTAAGTTCAGTCAATATTGTTTTTGATGATGAAATTAAGGCACTCTTAATCTTATGCTCTTTACCTGAAAGTTGGGATAGCTTGGTAATGGTAGTTAGTAATATTGCATCTGCTTCAAATATCTTAAAAGTTGATGATGTTGTTAGTGTAATCTTAAATGAAGAAATTCACAGGAAAAGCACAGGGGAATCATCAGGAAATGCTTTAAGTGCTGAAATCAGGGGAAGGCCAAGAGAGAAGAGCAAGCGGGGGAATTCAAAGATGAGTAATAGATCCAAATCCAAAAATGGCAGAAATATAATCTGTTGGAATTGTGGAAAGAAAGGGCATGCAAAGAAAGATTGTTGGTTGAAAGTCAAAGATGATAATTAGCATGAAGGTAAAGAAGAAGCAAAAGTTGCAGGTATTGTTGCACAAGATGCTTTTACACTTTATTTCGATAAATGAATAGAATCTTGGGTTGTAGATTCTGGTGCCTCTTTCCATGCAACCCCAAATAGAGAATTTTTCAATGATTATGTCAGAACAGATTTTCGGCAGACAGCAAGCTGTCAAGGAGTCTCAAACACCCATATGGAGGAATGAAAGGGTAAGTAAGCCTCAAATTCATTATTCCCCTTCTTTAGACTACTTGTTGCTCACTGATGGTCAAGAACCAGGAAGTTTTGAAGAAGCAGAGCAGGTAGAATCTAGGAAATAGTGGGAGCGTGGCATGGATGAGGAATGCGATTCCTTAGAGGAGAACCAAATGATAGATTTGGTACAATTTCCAACTAGAAAGAAAGCACTGAAAGATGAATGGATTCCAAGGTTGAAGAAAGGAGAGAATGGACATGTGAGACAGAAGGCCAGGTCATATGGTCTTGAGCAGGCTGTAGGACAATGGTGTGAGCATTGTGTGTACTTTACCAAGTTGGATAATATTAGCTACATTATCCTGTTAATGTATGTTGTGTGTATGCTTGTTGCAGGGTCACACATGCAGGGAGTTGCTGAGCTAAAGGTAAAGTTAGTTCAGAGGTGTGTCATGAAGAATTTGGGAGTAGCAAAATTCTTTGGCATGAGTATGTCTAGAGACATGGAAGATCACAAGTTGATTTTGTCTCCAGATGATTATGTGAATAAGGTTATGGTGAGGTTTGAGATCCAGGATGTAGAACTGGTATGCACACCTATGGATGGATAGTTCACAGAACAGTGTCCCCAATCACATGATGAGGTTAAGTACATGTGTACTAGACCTGATGTTGCCCAAGCAGTGGGAGCTGTCAGCAAGTTTGGAGCCAATCTGAGAAAGAAGCACTGGAGGGAACTTCATTGGATTCTCAGGTATCTGAGAGGGACCAGTAGCAGGTGCACATGCTATGCAGGGTCAAGTTCTTTTCTACATGGGTTTGTAGATGCGGATATGGCAGGTCACTTGGATGACAGGTGTTGCACCACAAGATTTGTGGTGGTTGGTCTTCAAGATTGAGCTTGAAGAGGGATACAAGCCAAGAAATAAATTAGAGGACATTGTTGTATAGGTACAGGTGTAGCTATTTATTTCCAAGTGGGAGATTGTTAGGTTGTGGAGCTAAAAGCTTCAAAGGGATGCAAACATGGAGGTTGCTGAAGTGTCATAGTAACCGACGTCGGTCAGGCCAATCGATGTCGGTCAAAGGTGGACTGGAAGCTACCAACATTGGTCAAGGATCGATCAATGTTGGTCATACCCAGACAGACAGGGACCAACATCGATCGCCTGTGCGTTCCAAAACTATTTGTTACATGAACAGTTAGTTTGTCGAATGGTCAGTTTGCATGTGAAGGCTAATTTAAGTCTTGAGTCTGCATCTGTAATTATTATTTGTATGGAATATATTTAATAGACCCATGGGCATGTATTGTAATTAAGGACAAGGAAGAGATCCTTCCAATTGTAAGATCAATTGATCTGCAAGTTGTTGCAAGATCAGGGAAGATCCACATTGTAATTAAGATCAGTTATTTTGCAGGTTGTGCAAAGGAGATCTACTTGGAGTACTTTGAGTACTTGGACTGGCAGTATTGTTACTGACTGGTGGAGGTGAACAACTCTGTGTTTGAGTTATTTATTGTGACCATAATTGTAGAGAGTGAACTCTTGAAAGAGAATCATTGTACACCAGGGGTGGGAAGCCTGAGAGGTGTGGGAAGAGTGTGGCATCTCTTCATTGTATTCTTTTTTGGATGAATATTAATACATATTGTATTGTCTCTCATATTCTGTGTCATTTCTGAAATCTAGTTACTTGTTAATTCTAGTTTAATTCCGTGTTTAGTTGCTTATACAAGGTAATCATATGTGCTCTTATTGAGGAGTAGGATCCTGACAACATGCACATGAAATGGTTGGTTAAAGCTCAAAAACTATAGAATGGGTGATGTCACCAATTTCTATTTCAGGGCCTCAAATGCTTTCTAGTTGTAAGCCATCCATAATAATAGACCATTGTGATTGAGTAGTTATTCCATCTAATAGCACCATGTGTGACCTAAGAATATGTAGACCTTTCACTAAGTGGTTAGCGTTGGGAGTTAGAAAATGACTATAATTTGAGCCAAATCCACCAATAGTCCATCCTATCAAATAATATGTCACAACATAATCCCAAATGGGGTGGTAAAGATGCACTTTTTTAGATTAAGGAAATATGAAGTTGGTAGTAATATTTGATCATGAAACATAGATTGTCATAGTGGTCATACACTAAACCATATATGGTCCATTTATCCAAGTAAACCTAAAGGAACTTGTGGTTGAAATCCTTGAAAGCTTCCACCATCATGTGTGATAACATGACCAATGCAATACTAAGGCCAAAAGGCATAACATTATATGAAAAATAACCCCATTTAGTTGCAAAGGTTATTTTCTTCAACAATTTGGACTGGCGATAGCCAGAAAAGCTATCGATGAAGGTGTAAATCTTGCACCCATCAACACCTTCCAAAATTTCCTTGGTGAAAGGCATTGGGAAAGGGTCCATTACACATACTGCATTGAGTAGCATGTAATCCACAAAAAATTGAATACAACCATCCTTATCGATGTTTATCGCCATTGGACTAACCTATTCAAATTCATCAATGAGAGTAATAACTCTAGCATGTACCATGCTATCAATTTCCTCTTTAACCTAAGCGCAGAGATTTGGTTTCATCTAATATGGTCATTTCCTCACTAATCAAGTGCCTTCAACCTACTTGATGTGCATATTTCCTAACTATGGATTCATTCCTTTCATTTCAATGTAGTTGCATGGGAAAAAATATTGGTATTTTTGTAATAATTCAAATATTTTGGTTATCTCAACATCAAACAAGTAATTTCCCATAGTGGCTAGTTTAGGTGCATCATTTATTCTAATGTTTTGTTGAACTATTTAGAGTGGCACAAAATATAGTTTCTAATCAGACTGCATCATGTCCCAAACATCACATGCCTCATACTTTGTATATAGATTTAATTGTTCAAATGATGGATCTGGAGGATCAAAATTGGTACCCTCATCAACTTGATATATAACCCTTTATTTTCCCTTTTGCATCTATTCCTAATGGTCATATTTATATTGGAATTTTGATTCTAACCAAGCCATGGTAGGAGTATCAGGTTCTTGAAAGATGGATAAACTATCCTCAGTTGTGCCATGCATGTGTCATATCTAATCTTCAACCAGTGCCTAATCACCCACAACTACCTGATGGATTTCTTACAAAGATAATTCAAATATGTTTGTGGTGAAGAAAATGCAAATTTGGCAAGCATAATGTCTTTAATGCACTACCAGTTATTTGTGCCTCTACGCATTCTTGGTGAATATACCACACCCTAACCCAAGCACATAAAGTACTATAGAATACATGTACCCATAATAATTTTGATAGAAATGTTGCATTAATGTTCCAAAGGCTTTCACATTGGGTTATATGTGCTTCCAAAGAAGCAATACCATTATAGCTTAGGGTGGCATGAACATGGTTTTCCTAGTGGAAATAATTATGCATAATTATGTATACCTATTCCCATGTATATAATTGGTACTAATGATTATACCACCATCGAGCAGTTTTCCTTTAAAATAAAAATTTGATCATGTAAAACCTTTCATCCTCATTAACATAGTAAGCCTCTAACTAATATAAGTATTCTTGGACCTCCATCTGACCATGAATGTCATGATCTCTCTTCCCGTACTATGAACTCATGCTTATACTTTAAATTGTTTTGGACCTCATTTAGTATATAATTTTAGAATGAGTTGATTTTCAAGTTAACTTAACTCTTGTGTTGATTTTAAATATCTACCAAGTCATCGATGAGATTTTGTGAAAGCAAGGTACGATTTAATTAAAGTTATTTCCTTTCATAGAAATGTATATATGTAATGTTGTCATGAACAAGGGAAAATTTAATGAGATGAATGGATTAATATTAGATGAAACTTTTATCAGTTCAATAATATTGGATAAATATGTCAAAGGTTATTTTAAATTAATAAAATGAACTTTTCTTTCTTTATTTTAATTTTAGAACTTTTAAATAAACTATTTTTCATAAATAGTTTAAGATTTCAATTATTTTGAATTAATTATATTTTTCATAAATAATTTTTTAGACAATTAATTTATTATATTTAGTTTAAACCTAACAAATAGTAAAATAAAACTAATCTAACCTAAATCCTACACCCTACGTCCTAAATCCGCCATGCATGCAAATTTGATAACACTTGTTAACCGATCCTTCTACCATGCCACATGGGGAGGGGAAATAATTATAAACTTTCAATTCTAAAATATCTATTTTTTCAATTTGAATTTAAACACTCCACCTCTCTAATAGCCATCACCCACTTTAACTCATGCTAAGTAAAAAGAGACTGCCCCATCACCTACCACTTACTAATATTTAAAAACCTTAAATGAAAGAAAAGAAAGTTATAAATATATTTGAAATGAAGAGGAAAAAAGAGAGGATCCACATTGGAGGAAAATTTACATGAAGAAGATGATAAATGTGTGATCAACATCGATGTTAGAAGGGGGGAGAGGCAAAGCTTTCATAAAAATAGAAAAAAGAAAAAGGCATCAACGCTTTGAAGGTAGCAAGGAACCGACGCCTGAGAGGGAAAGGAGTTGACACTTTAGGGAAAGAATATCAATGCCTTTTTTTCCTCCGTGTAATCTTTGTCATCTCTATGTCAAAAATTTTCTCCCAATGACATTAACATTGTTGCCATATCAAGTTTTTTTCCTTTCTCTTCTTTAACTCAGCCCAAGATCAACACCGCCACTAGACTTTATCTCAGCTATTTAAATTCAATCAGAACCACATTCCATTTTTGTTAAGGATTTCAATAGGAACCAGGTAAGTATAATATTTTATTTAAATTGTAAGAAAAATATAATGTATTTATTTTTAGAAAACTAAAATAGAATGAATTTTGCATTACTAGAAACAAAATGATAATGTTACTTGTTGTTAGGGGAAAAAATCAATAATGTGAAAAAAAAGTAATTAGATATTCGAGAGACATATAACATATAACAATATGAGCTCATTTAATATTAGTTTATATATATAATTTTACATTATGTATCTATTTACAAGCATTAACATGATCTATATAACTGGTTCGGTGAAAAGTGTAAAATATAGCATTAAATAAATGAGTTTTGTTCTCTATGTACCTAGTTTATAAATTTATGAAATACATTTGATCTAGATTGTAAAGTTACATGCGTAAACCAAGGTTGTGAGAATATTGATTAGATACATGAAATTACCATAAATTAATCTAAGTTGCCATAAAATAATATTCTGAGCAGACCCTTACTTTGATTGTTGTTAGCTTTAATGATGAATTTTATTAACATTAAGAATAGTATGAAAATAACTATTCTTCATTCTAGGGTTGAACCCTCAATTTCAAAACTCCCTTTCAAACGTATAAAAGATTTATTTAAATTCAAGTTCAATAAACTCCTTGTGTATAAGTTATTGTTTTTAGAAAAGTTTACTTAAATAGACTAAAGATAAAATTGTACAAAATAACATTGTTGAAGATCAACATAAGGACAAAACTAGAAGATCATGTTATAGATTTATTTTCTACCTTCCTACTCAAGACTTTCCTTTTGAAATATAATGCATTAATTTATTTAAAGTATTCTTTACTTTTCAAATCTCAACTTAGACCAAGAATTTAAGGTTAAAACAAAACTACATAGTGTTTGATATTAAACGGTGCCTCTAGCTCACATTTATGGGTAATGTCATCGTGCTTGAGCTACAGAATCCATAGCCTAACACAATTCTAGCAATGAAGTCTGGGCATCATCCTTATATATCATTAGGGATAAATAAGGACCATGTTGTATCATAAATACCAAGGGGTGGGATAATCCCTCTTGGTCAACAACACTAATAGTTTAAGATAAGTAAACTCAAATCTTTGAAAGTGGAACCAGTTAAAATAAAACTAGCTATGATTGAACCTATATTCAAACATATATTTAAGAGGCCCTCAGCAATAAGTGATTTTCCATTTGGAATAGGTTTTGATGCACCTTATATAAGCCTTGAAGTATGTAAGGAATATAACCGATGCCACCAATATGTGGTTCACTCAGAAGATGAAGTTCTTGAAGAAATGGAATTAGATGAAGAATATTCTATTTAGAAGAATTTTGAATCAATGTTATACAATCATCTATATGTTATAGTCATAAATCTTATCCTCTATAAAGCTAAGAACTCTATGTAATAAAAATTTGAATGAGATTATCAAATGCTTACTTTTTGTCAATCTTATGTGTGATTATGATCAATAATAGAATGTATGAGAAAAAAATAGAGTTGTCCAAAAGAGAGTGATCCAGGCATCAATTCAGGCGACAATTCGGGTGACAGTTCCACCCCAATTGACGATGAAACTTCCGGGAGCCATAACTTTTGCACCGTAGCTCCAATTGACTCGTCGTTTGAACCGTTGGAAAGCTAGGAACGAGGGGAACATCGTGAAATGGCATTGAGCTCTGCTCAATGAAGTTTGACCCCCAAAAACCCAACGAAAGTGCCTCAAATTTCAATTTTAATAGTGCTGTCTAAAAATAGTAAGTTTCTAAAAATAGTAATTCCTCGAATTATGTATTGTTTTAAATATTGGAAGTCGTACCACTTCATCTCCCTCGAGATTGGTGACCTTCCACATCCTTCCCATGCTTTCAAATTGTGTATAAAAGAAGAGGTAACCCGAAATGTGAAGAGAGACATCTCTTCCCAGAGATAAGCATATTTCTGTATTGCGATTTTGAGTAATACTACATCTCTTCTCAGAGAATTCATTGTTATTGTGTTATTTCTATGTCATTGTGATATTTATCAACCAAAACTTCTGAGTTTTGGATCAGAGAGCTATGTTATCAATTATCTTGAATGAAAACTTAAGGGATTGTGTTATTTCTATTAGGAAACCAAATGGCAAGACCTAGATGATCAACTAAGAATCAAAGGGAAAATGTGAGATATGTAGAACCCAACAATGAAAATATTGAATAACAGGTTCCAAAAAATAGAGATCCAGGGATAGATGCCTTCATCAATTTATTAACCAAGCAAAGAGATAAAATAGACTCACTTGAGCAGGTGATTAATGATATTAGGTCAAGGCAAGAAAATATATAAAACATAATGGAACCTAACCTTGATAATCTACCTAAAGAAGATCCACCACCAGTCAATGAAATGGAGGTTGTAGCTCCCATAATTGAAGTTCCATTTTTTTATTTAAACAAGGATTTGAAAAAGATTTTTCCCTATAAGTTTGATGGTAAATAGTTAGGTGAAGGAGCTCAAAATTGGCTAAATGAGATGGAAAATTACTTCAACTTAAGAAACTACAATGATGCAACTAAGGTGTTGTGGGGATCCTACCAACTAGTAGGAAAGGTAGCTAGCTGGTGAACTAACACCAAGGAATTAAATGGAATAACCAAGGAAAATTTAACCTAGGATCAGTTTGATCACCATTTTAAGAAGAGATGGTTACCCCAGTTATTCTTTGATGAGAAGATGACTGAATTTCATAACCTAAGGTAGGGAGGCATGTCATTCTAATAGTATTGGGATAGATTCACCAAATTACTTAAGTATGTGCCCATGTATCAAAAGGATAAAAGAGGTCAAACAAGAAAGTTCATCTTAGGATTGAATGCAAACATAGGAATGGAAGTAGATATGCATAGCCCTGAGAATATGAATGAAGTACTATAAAAATATCTCAAATAAGAATAAAATTTTCAAGCCCTAGCTGTGGCAAGACAAAACTTTAAAAATAACAAAAACATAGCCTTTAAAAGGAAACTAGATTTCAAGAGAGAGCAAGTTGTGGATAAAAACCCAAGAATAAATCCAACAGCTAGAGCACCCCCACCAAATCAAAATTAGAGAAATACTTTTGAAAGGAACAATAATAGGGGAGGAAATAATAATAGGAATGATCAAAAGGATTTATAATCACCCAATGTATCCTCCATGGATTTCTAGCAATGCCCTGAGGTACCCAGTGACAAAAGGCCTGCTAGGAGGATGTTTTGCTTGTGGAGGAAACCACTTTGCCTAAAAATGCCCAAATATGAAGGGATATATAAGGGCCAATTATCCTCATAGGGGAACACAACAAAGGATCAATGTTTCAATAAGGAATTACCAAAATAGATACCAAAATGTACCAATTAAAGCTACAAGTATACTATTAGGTAAATCCATTTTAATTCCCATAGATACTGATTCATTGTAATGTTTCATTTCTCCAAAATTAGTAAGAAAAATGTCTCTTCCACTGAGTCACATGAATGCATCATGGATGGTCCAGTATGGGGAAAAGGCAGTCAAAGAAGTGTCTCAATAACTACCTAAGGCAAAAATACAATTTCTAGATTTTGAGATAAGTTTAGACATATTTGTAGCACCCTTAGTAGCCTATGATGTAATAATAGGGATGAGTTGGCTCACCAAGCACCAAGCTGAAATAAACTATTATAACAATTTGGTTAGGTGTTACAGTGATGAGGGGAGATGGGACATGATTCAAGGCAGTCATAGGCCCATAAAAGTAGAAACCATATCAGCTATGTAGCTGAAGAAGGAGAGAAGGAAGGGAGATCTAATTTTTATGGTAATGATAGATGATAAGGATGAGAGAAAATACAAACCAACCCTAGAAGGGTATCCATTCCTAAGGGAATTTTGGGATGTGTTTCTTGAAGAATTACTTGGAATGCCCCTAAGAGAGAATTTGATTTATCAGTTGATATTTTACCAGGAGTCGAGCCAATCTATAGAGCACCCTACAGTTGAACACCACTAAGTTGATGGAACTTGAAATTCAGCTAGAATAACTCTTGAGTAAAGGATTGATTATACCAAGTGTGTCTCCTTGGGGAGCATCAATCTTATTTGTTAAAAATAAATATGGAACTCTAAGATTATGTATTGATTATAGAATGCTAAATAGGGTCACAATTAAAAATAGATATCCCCTACCTCGTATATAAGACCTTTTCAATCAAATGAAAGGAGAAATAGTTTTCTCAAAGATAGATCTTAGATCAAGATATCATTAGCTATGAATAGAGGAGGATATTTTAAAAACTAATTTTAGGACCAGATATGGACATTATGAGTTTACTGAAGTACCATTTAGGGTGACAAATGCTCCTTCAGCATTTATAAACTTAATGAATAATGTGTTCCATAATTACCTAGATAATTTCATCTTGGTGTTCATAGACAACATTTTGATATACTCTGAAAATGAGGAAGAGTACTTAGCACATCTTTAATTGGTTCTTCAGAGATTGAGATAACTTAAACTATATTGTAAGTTGTCCAAATGTGCATTCTTTAAGAAGGAAATCCACTATCTAGGCCACATCATACCCAAAGAAAGAATTTTAGTAGAACCAAATAAGATAAAGGAAATAATGGAATGGCAAATCCCTAAGAACATATCATAAGTAAGGAGTTTCATTGGGTTAGTAGGATATTATAGGATATTTGTTGAAGGTTTTTATAGGATCGCTAATGCGATTATGACATTGCAAAGGAAAAGTGAGAAGTTTATATGGGTATAACATTGTGATAAAGCTTTCTAAATCCTCAAAGAAAATTTGATAATGACACCCATCTTGAAGGTACCCAATCTGAATGGACATTTCATTATTGTAACAGATGCATCCATCGAAGGATTGGGAGGAGTACTCATTCAGAATGATGGAATAATAGCATATGAATCTAGTAAATTGAAAACCCATGAAGTAAAGTATGCCCCTCATGATTTAGAATTGGTGGAAATTATTCACACCTTATAGAAGTGGAGACATTTCCTTATTGGAAAACCTTTTGAACTAAAAACTGATCGTCAAGGGATAAAGTACATATTCACTCAACCCAACCTGAATGCTAGGTAAATAAGGTGGTTGGAGTTATTGAGTGAGTATGATTTTGAAATTGAATGTATCAAGGGAAAACAGAATTGGGTTCGTAATGTTTTGAGTAGGAGAAGACACTTGATGAATATAACAATGCTTAGATTTAATCTAAAAGGGTAAATATTGGAAGGATAAAAATAAGATCTTTGGTATAATCAAGTGAGAGTATTGATAGAAGAAAATTTTGAAGACCCAAGAATTGAAGGATATACCTTGGATGATGAGGGTTTACATTGGTATAAGAATATGATCTATTTTCTAGATGTGGAAGACTTAAGGAAGATAATTCTAACTGAAGCTCATGATGCACCCTACTCAGCTCATCCAGGGGTAAACAAATTATATGCCAATCTTAAGAAACTATACTTTTGGTAAGGGATGAAAAGAGATATAGTATTATATGTGATGCAGTGCTTAGAATGTCAAAGGGTTAAATTAGAACACCATCATCCTATAAGACTTTTATATCCACATGACATTCCATAATATAAATGGTAAGTTGTTAGTATAGATTTCATAAAAGTATTACCTATGACACCCTACATGCATGATGTTATTATGATGGTAATCAATAAACTTACAAAGGTGTCACATCTCATACCTGAGAACTTGATTGATGATATACCAACCTTAGCCAATCGATTTGTAAAGGAAGTGGTTATATTGCATGGGGATCCAGAAAAGATCATATTAGATAAATATTCCAAGTTTACTTCAACGTTTTAGACAACTCTATAGTCAGCCTTAGGTACATAATTAAACTTTAGCTCCACATTTCATCCCGAGTTGGATGGGAAAATAGAAAGGATAAATCAGGTTATATAAGACCTCCTAAGGATGTACTATATGGATCAACAAATGAAATGGGAAGCTTATCTTCCATTGGTAGAATTTTCCAATAATAACTCATTTCAAACATATTTAGGTATGACTCCATTTGAGGCTCTATATGGGAGAATCTATTGAACACCACTTAGTTGGGATAACCTTGAGGAAAAAATAGTAATCGGTCCTAAAATGTTGAAATACATGGAGGAACAGGTAAAAGTTATAAGGCAGAGGTTGAAGGAAGCATCAAACATATAGAAGAGCTACACAGATAGGAAGAGAGTTCAAAGAGAATTCTTGATTGGTGACAAAGTGTTTTAAGGGTTAGATTGCATAAAAGTTCCATAACCTTTGGGAAAAATGTGAAGTTATCTCCTCACTTTTTAGGACCTTTTGAGATCCTAGAGAGAATCAACCCAGTAGCTTATCTATTGGCCTTACCCCCACAGCTAAGTCCCATTCATGATGTCTTCCATACATCACATCTTAAGAAAAATGTGCCTAATAATAAACACATTTTAAACTAGAATGCTTTGTAGGTCCAAGAACCTATAAGAATAATAATAGATCCATACAAAGTGTTGGAGAGGTGTTGGTACCAATTATGCAATAAAGAGGTTGATAAGTGAAAGGTACAGTGGGATCAATGTGGCAAAAGAAGTGCAACTTGGGAGGACACTAAAGAAATGAAAAACATGTTTTGCTTTTTATTTTAAAATTTATGAACTTAATCAAACTTTTGTAGTGCATTAGGGCAATACACAATTTAAGGGGGGAGGATGTCATGACCTCTCTTCCCACACTGTGGACTTGTGCTCATACTTTAAGTTGTTTTGGACCTCATTTAGTATTTTATGTTAGAATGAGTTGATTGTCAAGTTAACTCTTATGTTGATTTAAAGATATATTAGGTCATCGATGGGATTTCTCAAAAGCAAAGTATAATTTAATTAAAGTTATTTCCTTTCAAAGAAATGTATATATGCAATGTTGTTATGAACAAGGGAAAATTTAATGAGATGAATGAATTAATTTTAGATGAAAATTTTGTCAATATGATAATATCGGATAAATACGTAAAAGATTATTTTAAATTAATAAAATGAACTTTTCTATTCTTTATTTTAATTTTAGAACTTTTAAGTAAACTATTTTTCATGAATAATTTAAGATTTCAATTATTTTTAATTAATTATATTTTTTGTAAATAATTTTGTAGACATTTAATTTATTATATTTAGTTTAAACATAACAAATCGTAAAATAAAACTAATCAAACCTAAAGCCTACACCCTACGTATTAAATCCACCATACATGCAAATTTGATAACACGTGTTAGCTAACCCTTTTATAATGCCACACAAGGAGGGGAAATAATTATAAACTTTCAATTTTAAAATATCTATTCTTTCAGTTTGAATTTAAACACTCCACCTCTCTAATAGCCATCTCCCACTTTAACTCATGCTAAGAAAAAAGAGACTGCCACACCACCTGTCATGTAGTAATAGTTAAAAACCTTAAATGAAGGAAAAGAAATTTATTAATATATTTTCAATGAGGAAAAAAGAGAGGATCCACATTGGAGGAAAATTTACATGAAAAAGACTATAAATGTGTGATCAGCATTGATGCTAGAAGGGGGGAGAGGCAACGCTTTCATAAAAATAGGAAAAATAAAAATGGATCAATGCTTTGAAGGTAGCACGTAACTGATGCTTGAGAGGTCAGTGAGTCTATGCTTTGGGAGGAGAGAGTCAACGCTTTGGGGAAAGAAGATTAAGGCATTTTTTTGCCTCCACACAATCCTTGTCATCTCTACATCCAGCCTTTTCTCCCAATGACATTAACATTTTTGCCATATCAAGTTCTGTTCCTTTCTCTTTTTTAACTCAGCCCAAGATCAACACCACCACCAGACTTTATCTGAGCTATTTAAATTCAAGCAGAACCACATTCCATTTTAGTCAAGGATTTCAACATGCACTAGGTAAGTATAATATTTTATTTAAATTGTAAGATAAATATAATATTTTATTTAAATTGTAAGAAAAATATAATGTATTTATTTTTAGAAAACTAAAACAAAATGAATTTTGCATTAATAAAAATAAAATGATAATGCTACTTGTTGTTAGGGAAAGAAAAATAATAATAATAATAATAATAATAATGTGAAAAAAAATGTAATCAAATATTTGAGAAACATATAACATATAACAATATGAGCTCATTTAAAATTAGTTGATATATATAATTTTACATTATGTATCTATTTACAAACATTAACATGATCTCTATACCTAGTTTGATGAAAAGAGTAGAATATAACATTAAATAAATGAGTTGTGTTTTCTATGTACCTAGTTTATAAATTTATGAAATGCATTTGATCTAGACTGTAAAGTTACATGCGTAAACCAAGATTGTGAGAATATTGATTAGATACATGAAATTACCATAAATTAATCTAAGTTGTCATAAAATAATATTCTACGCATACCCTTACTTTGATTGTTGTTAGCTTTAATGATGAATTTTATTAACATTAAGAATAGTATGAAAATAAATATTCTTCATTCTAGGGTTGAACCCTCAATTTCAAATCTCCCTTTCAAGCGTATGAAAGATTTTTTTAAATTCAAGTTCAATAAACTCCTTGTGTATAAGTTATTATTTTTAGAAATTTTTACCTAAATAGACTAAAGATATAATTATCCAAAATAAAATTATTGAAGATCAACATAAGGATTAAACTAGAAGATCATGTTAAAAATTTATTTCCTACCTTCCTACTCAAGAATTTACTTTTCAAATATAATGCATTAATTTATTTAAAGTATTCTTTACTTTTCAAATCTCAACTTAGACTAAGAATTTAAGGTTAAAACAAAACTACGCAATGTTTGATATTAAACAGTGTCTCTAACTCATATTTATGGGTAATGTCATTGCACTTGAGCTACTGCATCTATAGCCTAACAAAGCTATAACAATGACATATAGGCATCATCCTTATAAACTGTTGGAGAGAAATAAGGACCATTTCATGTTATAAAGACCAAGGGGTGGGATAATTCTTTTTGGTCAACAACATTAATTAAGATAAAGAAATAACGTAGATTACTTTAAATAATTATGACTTATGAATTGATGAACTAGAAATGGATAAAGTACATTTCTTACTCAAAACTCAGTACCATCAAGAAGGAGCAATAAAAACCAAGATTGAAAGTGTTAAACCAATTATTCTCAAGAAACCACCAACCATATGGCTCTCAGATAATTAAACCTTGTCAACATCAATTATAAGGATTAGGTTGTATAAAGCAAAGATCAAAAACATTGTTGATGTAAATAAAATTAGAGAGGGGTTATAGCTTACAAATGTTAATTTCTATTTCTTATTAAGATTTATGTTTAGTTAAGTTAAACAAGTATTCAATCACTTAAACCAATACTTTTATGCTCCTATTTGGGTAGCAATTATAGAGGAATTATCTAGGGAATTGGTCCCTAAAAAGAGTTGCATACCCAAATCTACAGTTCACATGAAACTTACAAAATAAAATATAACTAGATGCATACTACACCTTGATCTTATTCAAAAGTAGGTATGTAGGCAATTTGAAAAGTGAAGGATGCTTCCAATACGTAGATGAATAGGATGGGGTTAGAGTTGTGCACTAAATAAGATTAAAGTTAAATGAAAATGAAAGACCATTATAATAAGATCCTAGTTTAGATAAGCAAAGTAAAGATAATAATTTTATGATATACTCATAAGGATCTCGATTGGATCATCATAATTCATGAGACTTTAGGCCAAATTTTGAGGTAGAATGCGACTATTTGTTATATTTTTTATACTCCTATCACAGTGACCTTGGTGCTTATCTAGTAGAGATGAGTGGTGAATAGTGAGTGACTCAAGATCCAGTTGATCTCGATGAGTCAAGTCTCTAGCCAGAGCATAACCTACTCATGTGTAAGATGCCTAACCTGTATGATTAGATGCTTGCCCATTTATCAAAGAATAATAGATGCCTAACCCATATGATTAGATGCTTGCCCTATTAGCAAATGATATCTAATAGGATAAAGTATACCTGAGTTATATTCACAAATAAATATTAATTAAAAAATATATGTGTTTTAGGATAGGATTTGTCACTACATTGTGATATCAGAGCCTAGGTTTTAAAGCTAGGCCTTAAGCCTACTATGACCTAAGCATAGTAAAAGATTAATTATTGATGTTAACTTGTTGAGAAAATTGAAAACTATGAGAAAACTAAATTGGTTAAAACTGGTTATTTAGACATGGCTCGTGGAAAAAGTTTAAGAAAAATAAAAGGAAAAGGAAAAAAGAACAAAGGGAAAATGGAACTTCCCTCCACTATGAAAGAACCCATTTACATTTTTGACTCAGATCCAATAGCTGCAATCCAAAGTAAACTCAAATCTTTGAAAGTAGAGCCAGTTAAAATAAAACTAGCTATGATTGAACCTATATTCAAACATATATTTAAGAGGCCCTCAGTAATAAGTGATTTTCCATTTGGAATAGGTTCTGACGCACATTACATAAGCCTTAAGTATGTAAGGAATATAACTGATGCCACCAATATGTGGTTCACTCAGAAGATGAAGTTATTGAAGAAATGGAATTAGATGAAGAAGATTTTATTTAAAATAATTTTGAATCAATGTTATACATACATCTATATGTTATAGTCATGAATCTTATCCTCTATAAATCTAAGAACTCTATGTAATAAAAAGTTGAATGATATTATCAAATGCTTACTTTTTGTCAATCTTATGTGTGATTATGATCAATCATAGAATGTATGAGAAAAATCAGAGTTATCCAAAAGAGAGTTATGCTATCAATTATCTTGAATGAAAACTTAAGGGATTATGTTATTTCTATCAGGAAACCAAATGGTAAGACCTAGATGATCAACTAGGAATCAAAGGGAAAATGTAACATGCGTAGAACCCAATAATGAAAATGTTGAACAATAGGTTCTAGAAAATAGAAAAATAGGTATAGATGCCCTTATCAATTTGTTGACCAAGAAAAGAGATAAAATAGCCTCACTTGAGTAGGTGATTAATGATATTAGATCAAGGCAATAAAATATAGAAAATATGATAGAACCTAACCTTGATAATCTTCTTTAAGAAGATCCACCACCAGTCAATGAAATGAAGGTTGTAGCTCCCATAATTGAAGTTCCTTTTTTTATCTAAGCAAGGATTTGAAGAAGATTTTACCCCTCTAAGTTTAATGGGAAATAGTTAGGTGAAGGAACTGAGAATTGGCTAAATGAGATGGAGAATTACTTTGACTTGAGAAACTACAATGATGTAACTAAGGTGTTATGGGGATCCTACCAACTAATAGGAGAGGCAGCTAGATGATAGACTAACATGAAAGAATTAAATGGAATATCCAAGGAAAATTTGACCTGGGATCAGTTTGACCACCATTTTAGGAAGAGATGGTTACCCTAGTTATTATTTGATGAGAAGATGACTTAATTACATAACCTAAGGTAGGGAGGCATGTTATTCTAATAGTATTGGGATAGATTCACCAAATTAATTAAGTATGTGCCCAGTACCAAAAAGATGAAAGAGGTCAAACTAGAAAGTTCATCCTAAGACTGAATACAAACATAGGAGTAGAAGTAGATATACACGGCCCTAAGAACATTAATTTCTCAAAAAATACCTCAAATAAAAATGTAATTTGCAAGCCCTATTTGCAACAAGACAAAACTTTAACAATAACAAAAACATAGCCTTTAAAATGAAACCAAATTTTAGGAGAGATCAAGTTGTGAATAAAAACCCAAGAATAAATCCAATATGCAAAGCACCCCACCAAATCAAAATTAGAGAAATAATTTTGAAAGGAATAATAGCAAGGGAAGAAATAATAATAGGAATGATCAAAGGAATTACAATTACCCAATGTATCCTCCATGGATTTCTAGTGATGCCCTGAGGAACCCAATACCAAAAGGCCTTCCAAGAGGATGTTTTGCTTATAGAAGAAATCACTTTGATCGATTGCCCAACAATGTAGGGATAGATAAGGGATAATCAGCCTCAGATGGGACCACATCAAAGGATCAATGTTGTAGTAAAGAATCACCAAAATATATACTATAATGTACCAATTGAAGCTACAAGTATATTATTGGGTAAACCCATTTCAATTCTCATAGATACTAGTTCATCTAAATGTTTCATTTCTCTATAATTAGTAATAAAAATGTCTCTTCCAGTGAATTACATGAATTCATCATGGATGGTCTAGTATGGGGATAAGATAGTCAAGGAAGTGTCTCAATGTCTACCCAAGGCAAAAATATAATTTCTAGATTTTGAGATAAGTTTGGACCTGTTTGTAGCACTCTTAGGAGCCTATGATGTAATAATAGGGATGAATTGGCTCACCAAGCACCAAGATATAATAGACTATTATAGCAAGTTGGTTAGGTGTTATAGTGATGATGGGAGATGGGTCATGATTCAAGGGGGTCATAGGCCCATAAAATTAGAAACCATATCAGCTATGTAGTTGAAGGAGAGACGAAAGGGAGCTCTAATTTTCATGGTAATAATAGATGATAAGGATGAGAGCAAAGATGAACCAACCTTGGAAGGGTATCCATTCCTAAGGGAATTTGAGGATGTTTTTCTTGAATAATTTCCTATAATTCCCCCTAAGAGAGTGTTATAATTAGCTACAGGGTCTAATGAATCTAATAAAAAGCATAAATAAGAGAAAAAAAATAATGGTATATCTGAGATAATAACAAAAATGAATAAATAAATCAAATATGATGAATTACTCTAATAATTAAATATTATTATAATGATAGAGTACACAAATAGCCATTGCTTATATAGAACAAGATGTGCATGATAAAGATCAGATAACTCACATAACACGTGTAGTTCAACTGATATCTGGCTACAAGAATAGTGGAGTGCAACTCCAAATTAATAAGATAGGTGTCCAACTTATGTAAATGATCAATACAAGTTAACTACTAGTTAAGAAATCTTATCCTATCTTACCTTGAATAGTGGAGTGGAACTCCACTATAACAAGATAGATATCCAAGTTGACTAATAGCTAAGCAAACTTATCCTATTTGGTACAAATTATTAATAAACATAATAAACTAATTATAATAATTAATTAATGCACCAATCTAAATAATAAATACAAGTAAATGCAATAAATCTAATAAATACACCAACACCCACCCCCCATAAGCAAAGCTTAGGTAGGACTATGCAAATAAGACTCCCGATAATGTGTAAGCATATTAGGTACTTTGTAAAAATAGATGAGGAAAAAAAACTTGAAGGAAAAAACTCCTCAAAATGAAGGTCTAGGAGACCCCCTGAAGAATTTATGTCCCCTGAAGAACTAATGTCTTGCACCCCCAAAAGAGATCACAAGTGAAGATACTTGATCTCAATGAAAGGTTTGGTAAAAATATCTACAATTTGCTCCTTTGTAGGACAATATTGAAGATCAATGATCTCCACTTGAATCAGCTCCTTGATAAAGTGCATATGGATCTCTATGTGTTTAATTCTCTGATGATGAACTAGATTCTTTGAGATCTAAATAGTGCTCTGGTTATCACAATAGATGACTGATGGCTTTCAAAATGGAACACCAAGTTTAGTGAAAATATTATGAATCCAAATAGCCTTAGTGATGGCATTAATAGCACCATGATACTCAATCTCTATAAATGAAAGAGTAATAGCTTTTTGATTCTTTCTCTACCAACAAATGGGGTCAAATCTAAAGTGAATGTTATAACCAAAAGTGGACTTATGATCATCATAATCGCTAGCCTAATCAGAATCTATGTATC
Organism: Torreya grandis; assembly: GCA_037957365.1. Classification (NCBI taxonomy): domain Eukaryota; kingdom Viridiplantae; phylum Streptophyta; class Pinopsida; order Cupressales; family Taxaceae; genus Torreya; species Torreya grandis. The sequence goes on along the minus strand of JARHVA010001336.1, from coordinate 1,970,465 downwards.
CCACCAACTCTAAACTTGTACCTATTATATATTGAATCATATATCTAATATTACCTTGAATGTATCTTAAAATGTGCTTGATGGATCTCCAATTAAGCTCATATGGTGTTTGCATAAAGCGTGAAACCATGCCAACTACATATGAAATGTCAGGTCATGTATGAGTTAGATAGATGAGGCTACCTACAAGCTGGTGATATAATGTGGAATCAACCAAGGGAGTAAAACAATGAACCTCAAGTCTAAATCCAAATAAGAAAGGAGTCAGTGCAGGCCTAGAATTATCCATATAAAATTGAGCTAACAAGTCCATGGCATATTTGGGCTATGAAAGTGTAATCCTAGAAGAATACTGTGTTATTTAAATCCTAAAAAAATATTATAATAGGCCCATGTCTATCATAGAAAACCTATCATGAAGTGTAGTCTTAACACTATTGATGATGGATGTTGTGTTCCCTATAATAATGAGATCATCAATATAGAGAACCAAGTACAATAGTGAATCTTCCTATCATAGAATGTAGATATTCAGATCTGAGTGACATCTCAAGAACCCAACTGAGAGAAGAAATGTGTCCATCTTGGAATACCAAGACTTACGGGCTTATTTCAGACCATAGAGAGACTTTTGCAAGTGACACACCAATGAAGAATCCTAAATGAACCCTTGTGGTTGCTCTTTATATATCTCTTCATGAAGATCCCTGTGAAGAAATGTGCTCTTCACATCCATCTAATGTACATCCCAACCATGAGTTGCACCAATAGCTCGTATCAAGAAAATAGAATTCATCTTAGCAATAAGGGTATAGGTTTATGTATAGTCAATGCTTTTCACTTGGAAAAAACCTTTGGCCACTAAGCATGATTTATACTTATCAATATTTCCATCCACTACAAACTTAGTCAAATATATCCACCTACATCATACTAATTTTATTCCCTTAGGAAGAAGAAAAACATCCCAAGTGTTGTTCCTTATCAATGAGTAATAATCTTCTTCCATCATTGAATCCCACTCAACTATCCCTGTCGTTTCCTAAAAATACTATGGATCAGAAGTTATGACAATGTAGGAATGTGGAAGATCATGTTGTGATCATGTTCTCCTTCTATCTAATGGATTCCTAACAAGAGGGCCTGCATTCGCCAAAGTTTGTCTAGCCCACAAAGGCATCAATGGGTGAGGATCTAGAGGAGGAAGAGGAAGAACATGACCTGATAAACCCTATTGGGGAGGTATTACCTCATCATCCCTGTAAGTAGATGAAGCAAGAGTATCATCATCACTATTTTTTTATTCTTCTAAAGAAGAAGAATGAGAAATGTTAGAAGATAATTCTAAAGGAATTATTAAAAGTAAACACTTCTCACTAACCTCATGTGAATCTAGATCAATGAGTCAATATCCCTTAACACCAGCAGGATATCCCATAAATATGGAAGTTTGGCTTTGTTATTATAAAGTGTGATGCTTGTTTGAAGGTATGTGAGCCCATGTTGGACTGTCAAAGAATCTAAAATGATGCACATCTGGCTTCTTATTGCACCAAGATTCAAGAGGTGTTATCCCCTTTAAAGCTTTGTGAGGAACTCTATTCTGTATATATGTATGATAATTAATCACTTCTACCCAGTACTTAGGTACTAATGATTTTTCATGAATCATACAACTTGCCATCTCTTTTAAGAATCTGTTCTTCCTCTCTGCTACACCATTTTGCTGAAGTGTGTATGCAACTAAATGTTGAAGATCAATTCCTTCAAGAGAATAGAATTGTTCAAACTTGTTGTTCACATATTCTCTCCCATTATTGATGCGAAGGATCTTGACATACTTCCCAGATTATTTCTCTACTATAGCTTTGAACTCTATAAATCTGTCAAATACTTCACTTTTAAGTTTCAAAAAATAAACCTAATTATATCTGGAATAGTCATCAATAAATGTGAGAACATCGTGAATTTTACTAAAACATAAAGTAGGTAATGGACCTGTTAAATCACTATGAACAAGTTTGAGAACTTGTGTAGTGCTTCAAGCCTTCCCTTTATCAAACTTATCCTTTGGATGTTTACCTAAGGCACAACCATGACATACACCCCCTGAAAATTGAATTTATGGAAGTCATGTAACCATATCCTACTGACTAAGTTGTTGTTAATAGCGGTAATTCAGATGACCAAACCGCTTATGCCATAGCTTGCTCACTAAATCAGTATGTCAGAGAAAATCTATATAGGAGGACTGAGGCACAAAATGGGAGAATGAATAAAGTTGAGTATTATTGTTGACTTTTCCCATTGTAACTAAGGCATTATCCTCTAATTGTTTGATTGAAACAAAATTGGGTGTGAACTCAACTTTTCTACCAGTATAAAAGTAGGTGATTTGGTAGATAGAGAGAAGGTTAGTTGATAATTATGGCACACAGAGGACATCCTCAATACACCACTATTAACATAAAATGTATCTTTTTCTATGACATCTACCTTAGAATCATCACCTATGAGAATATGACTGGTTTTAATCCAAAAAATTGTTTTTGATCAGAACTCATATGGTGCAAAGCACCTGAGTCAAGTGCCCATGTCTTGGGATAATTTGTCAGTGAAACTAGTGTCGTAGATCTCCCTTTCCCTATATTTGAAGGATTGGAAGAATCCTTTAGTTGATTGATGTTATTATTTTTGAGAAGACCCTTAAGTTCATCAATTTCTTTCTTCCAACAATCTTGTTCACTATGAGACCCTTTTTTGCAATAAGGGCAAGGAGTGTCAATCCTTTTTTGTGAATCCACTTTCTTATTAGTGGATTTATAATCTCTTTGGGAGGAATATTTTTTCCCTTTATTCTTATTTTTCTGTGACTTATTCTGATTATTCTTCTTATTTTTACTTGAACCTGTATTCGATGCTAATGTTTAAACTTGCTTATGTTGAAGTTGACTTGAAATTAGAGCTTGATATTTAGATGACTTGATTAGACCCATAGCTATTAACCTTTCTTATTTAGCCATTAGAATCTTAGAGAATACCTCAAAGGTGGGCATTTGATAAGATGTGCCCAATGTGATCCTATGAGTCTAAAAGGTAGAGGCAAAGAATGAATATTCAGGCCCTAATTTGTGTAAGGCACTGAAAATCAAGTAAATATCCTTTTTATCAATTTTACATTCAGAAAGTTGTGCTCTAAGATCTATGACTTTAGTGATGTAGTCTTGCATTGTAGCATAATTTTTAGGATCTAAACTAATGATTTTGTTATCAATTTGGTAACCACAAACCTCATCTATTCTTTCAAATAATGATGCTAATTTATCCCAAGCCTCTTTTAGATTTGTTCATTTGTCAATATGGAAATTCAAATCTAAAGACATGTGAGATCGAATGCATCCAATTACCTTAGTAGTTTCAAAGAGAAAGTGTTGTAACTCTTTTGCATCAGTAGGTGGAGTAAGAAGAGTTGTTATGTAAGGCATAGATCCTAGCATCATTAATGCATTTCAAGCATTCTATTTCCATGTGTTATAGTTGTATGTTATTAATAGTGGAAACTTAGAATTCCCCATGATGTAATTAGAAATAAACCATCACAAAGCAGAAATTAAAATACATAACACACCAAAAAACTCCCCTGAATTTTTTTTAGCACTTTATAATTGAGTGAAATTACAAGGCTAGATTATATTTTTTTAGTTTATAAAAATCTAAATTAGGCCCTCTAGTCTAAAAATATAAAAAAATATGCACTTTATTATAAAACTTTCTACACTAATGTGTTGATCTCTAAAAAATAATAACTTCTAAAAAAGTGGGACCTCAATACAAGGTCATATGTGAAATTTATGAGCCTCTGAAGTAACAAAAATGAGGATGAGCAAGAGTTGTTGTAGAAAAATCTAAATTCTAAAAAAGAATGGGTAAAACTAGAAAAAAAAATTGAAAGTGTAGTATTGACGAGAACTAAATTTTAAGTTATTTAAAAACAACATTCACTCAAAAATACCTCATGATGTTCAAATGGCAGGCTCTTGAAGTTTCCCTTTCAAATCTACCTATTGATCCGTGAGGCGTGCCAAAAAAAAAAAAAAAATGGTCTGTGTAGTCTGTACGGCCATACTGATATGGGACACGCTTAAGAAAGGGGCTGCTCTGATAAAAAGAGGTATGTTCTGGATTTGTAAAAGCGAGATGGAAGCGTAGTTTTGGCACAATTCATGGGATGGTTTTCCCTCCATCACGCTGCAGTACCCTCATCTTCAAACTCTTTCTCAGAGATTTTGCGAGGCTGGTTGGTATAAGGTGAGTGATTTCAAAATTTTCTATCATCAGGATCAACTTACGAAAGCAAGATGGAAGAGTCTAGAGGTTTGGCCTATTAGGGATATGGAGGTGGAGTGTGAGGAGCTGAAGGGGATTTTAGCTCGGTGCAACTGCTGCACCCTCAGAGGGGCCGACGAGCTTGCCTAGTTTCCATACCCCAAGGGGAAATACTCAATTTTTGCTGGGTACCAAGAGCTTGTTGCACATAAATTTAGAGAAGGAAGGGAGGTTACCTAGTGAAAGTGGACCTGGAGTAAGTTCTCATGGCCGAAGTGCAATTGCTTTGCTTGGACACTGGCATGGAACCGTTGTCTAACATGGGAAAACTTGCACAAAAGAGGCTTTGTCGGACCATCCTACTATGTTTTGTGTAGCGAGGAGGAGAGTTCGTCTCATATTTTCTTCAATTGTCAGTTCACTAGGCGACTTTGGAATGCCTGGTGGGAGGCGTGGCGATGCAGGGGAGTCCATGCTTTTTCTTTGGCTGATTTTTGGCAGCAACTGAATCGTCTGAGCCCTACTGCGCACTTCATGCAAGATGTTTGGTATGCTGGACCCATCTTTTTGATGTGGCAGGTCTGGTTAGAGTGGAATAGGAGAATTTTTAATGATGTTAGGCTGGACGCTTTGCAGGTTTGGAGTAGAATTAGCAGGATGATTCAGGAATCAATAGAGGCCAAGAGTGAGGTTGTTTTGCCCATGACCAGGAGCGATGTTGAAGTGGTGGATAGATTGGGGATGAGCAGGATTTTTCCAAGCTCAGTGTGCGTTAGGAGGGGCAAGGGAGTGAAACAGAAAGTTTAGAGAAGTGGGAAGTGGATGCCTCCTCCAGCAATTTTTTTGAAGATTAACACAGATGGCTCTTCCAGAGGAAATCCGGGTCCAGCTAGTATAGGAGGGATTGCTAGAGATGCATCAAGTGCTGTTATTTTCATTTTCTCAGAGCATAGGGGAGAATAGACGGTCAATAGGATGGAGGGTCTTGCCATTTTGTACGCTTTGAGAAGAGCTTACGAGATTGGCTGGCGTAAAGTGATATGTGAGGCCGATTCACTAATTTTGATCAATATGATCCAAGAACGGAAAATTAATGATGTGAATTGGCAGTTATCCTTGGTTGTTCAGTAGATTTTATAGATTAGTCATATTATGGATTCGGTGATTTTTGCTCATGTCTCGAGAGAATGGAATAGGGCGGTGAATTGTTTGGCTAGATGGGCTTTGGAAGGGATAGAAGGGAGGCATGTGGTCGAGGAGGCACAACTGCCATTAGATATTAGACATAATCTAGAGAGAATCCTGTCAGAGGATAGGAAAGGTATGAGTGAGTAATGTGGGCTCGATTTTGGCTTTTGGTGTGATTCTTGGTTTGGTCTATATTTTCTTTGTACTGATACTTTTTGGGATTGAATAAAGTTTTTACCCCTATTTTTTTTTTTTTAATTTGTACGGCCATACTTGGGAGCAAAAAAAATTTGCCTTCTAGGTGACTGTGTCCAAATTGGACAAATTTTATATGGATCTATAGGTTTGATGCCTTTTGAATGCAACCATGAGGTCCATTTTACTCAAAAATGCTTTGACTTTTAGTTACCCACCAGATTTGGGCTTGGTGCTTCTGGATCAAGACCTTGCAAATTTTACCTCCTATGCCCAATTTGGACAAAATTGTAAATAATTTTGACTATCTCATGCAATCTATACTCAATGGTGAGCTCAAAAATTCTCCATAAAGCTCTAATTTGTGCCTGTATGCAAAATCAAAAAACTGATCCTATATCTGGATATTTTTCTCTTTAATATTTATCAATCTACAGATTCAAGATAGCTCTAGTACCATACTAGAGTTAGTTGCAGGATCTAATGAATCTAATATAAAGCATAAATAAGAGATAAAATAGTAATAGTAATAAATAATAACTGTATATCTGAGACAATAATAGAAATGAATAAATAACTCAAATATGATGAATTACTCTAATAATTCAATATTGATATAATGATAGAATACACAAATAGCTATTTCTTAGATAGATCAAGACGTGCATGATAAAGATTGGAGAACTCACACAATACGTGTAGTTCAACTAATATCTGACTACAAGAATAGTGAAGTGCAACTCCACCCTAACAAGATAGGTGTCCAACTTGTATAAATGATCAACACAAATTGAATACTAATTAAGCAATCTTATACTATCTTACTTTGAATAGTCGAGTGGAACTCCACTGTAACAAGATAGGTGTCCAAGTTAACTACTAGCTAGGCAAGATTATCCTATCTTGTGCAAATTATTAATAAACATAATAAACTAATTACAACAATTAATTAGTGCACTAATCTAAATAATAAATACAAGTAAATGAAATAAAGCAAATAAATGCACCAACAGAGAGAATTTGATTTCTCAATTGATATTTTACCTTGAGTTGAGCCAATCTCTAGAGCACCCTCCAGAAAAAACACCACTGAGTTGATGGAACTTAAAATTTAGCTAGAGGAACTCTTGAGTAAAGGATTGATTAGACCAAGTGTGTCTCCTTGGGAAGCACTAGTCTTATTTGTTAAAAAAAATATGGAACTCTAAGATTATGCATTGATTATAGAATGCCACATAAGGTCACAATTAAAAATAGATATCCCCTACCTCTTATAGAATACCTTTTCGAGCAAATGAAAGGAGCAATGGTATTTTTAAAGATAGATCTTTGATCTGGATATCATTAGCTAAGAATAAAGGAGGAGGATATTCCAAAAACTACTTTCAAGACCAGATATGGACACTATGATTTTATTGTAGTACCATTTGTGGTAACAAATGCTCCTTCGACATTTATGAACTTAATGAATAGTGTGATCCATAATTACCTATATAAGTTCATCTTTGTGTTCATAGATGACATTCTAATATACTATAAAAATGAGGAAGAGCACTTAGCACATATTTAATTGGTTCTTCAGAGATTGAGAAAACTTAAACTATATGGTAAGTTGTCCAAATGTGCATTCTTTAAGAAAGAAATCCACTATCTAGGCCACATCATAGTAGACCCAGACAAGATAAAGGCAATAATATAATGGCCAATCCCCAAGAACGTATTAGAAGTAAAGAGTTTCATGGGTTTAGCAGGATATTATAGAAGATTTGTTAAAGATTTTTCTAAGATCGCCAACCCGATTATGACATTGTAAAGGAAAGGTAAGAATTTTATATGGGCAGAGTAGTGTGATAAAGCTTTCTAGATTTTGAAATAAAAGTTGATGATGACACCCATCTTGAAGGTACCCAATCTGAGTGAACATTTAATGGTTGTAATAGATGCATCCATTGAATGATTGGGAGGAGTACTCATTCAGAATGATGGCATAATAGCGTATGAACACAAGAAATTAAAAACCCATGAAGTAAATTATGACCCTCATGATTTATCATTGGTGGGAATTGTTCAAAACATATAGAAGTGGAGACATTTCCTTATTGGAAAACCTTTTAAACTAAAAACTGACCATCAAGGGCTAAAGCACATATTCACTCAACCCAATCTGAATGCTAGGCAAAGAAGGTGGTTGGATTTCTTGAGTGAGTATGATTTTAAAATTGAGTATATCAAGGGAAAATAGAATAGGGTTGGTGATGCTTTGAGTAGGAGAAGACATATAATGAATATAACAATGCTTATATTTAATCTAAAAGGGTAAATATTGGAAGGATAAAAATAAGATCCTTGGTATAATCAAGTGAGAGTAATGATAGAAGAAAAATTGGAAGATCCAAGAACTGAAAGATATACCTTGGATGGCGAGGGTTTGCTTCGGTATAATAATAAGATCTATGTTGCAGGTGTGAAAGACTTAAGGAAGATAATTTTGACTGAAGCTCATGATGCACCTTACTCAGGTCATCCAGGGGTAAACAAATTGTATGTTGATCTTCAGAAACTATACTTTTGGTAATGGATGAAAAGAGATATAGTATTATATGTGGTGTGATGCTTGGAATGTCAGAGGGTTAAAGAAAAACACCATCATCCTGTAGGAATTTTATATCTGCATGACACTCCACAATATAAATGGTAAGTTATTAGTATAGATTTGATATAAGGATTACCTATGACACCTTACAGGCATGATGTTATTATGATGGTAATCGATAAGCTTACTAAGGTGGCACATCTCATACCCAAAAACTTAACTGATGATGCACCAACCTTAGCCAACCGATTTGTGAAGGAAGTGGTTAGATTGTATGGGGTTATAGAAAATATCATATCAAATAGAGATTCTAGGTTAACTTTAAGGTTTTGGACAACCCTATAGTCATCCTTAGGTACACAATTAAACTTTAGCTTTGCATTTCATCCTAAGACAGATGGGCAAATAGAAAGGACAAATTAGGTTGTAGAAGACCTCCTAAGGATGTACTATATGGATCAACAAACCAAAAGGGAAGCTTATCTTCTATAAGTAGAATTTTCCTATAATAACTCATTTCAAACATCTTTAGGTATGACTCCATTTGAGGTTCTATATGGGAGAATCTATCAAACATCACTTAGTTGGGATAACCTTGAGGATAAAATATTAATCGGTCCTAAAATGTTTAAAGACATGGAGGAATAGGTGAAAGTTATAAGGCAAAGGTTGAAGGAAGCATTAGATAGATAGAAGAGCTACACAGATAGGAAGAGAGTTCAAAGAGAATTCTTGATTGGTGACAAAGTGTTTTTAAGGGTCAGACCACATAAAATTTCCATAACCTTTGGGAAAAAGGTGAAGTTATCTCCTCGCTTTGTAGGACCTTTTGAGATCCTAGTGAGAATCAACCTAGTAGCCTATCGATTGGCCTTACCCCTACAGCTAATTTCCATTCATGATGTCATCCATGTGTCAGTTCTTAAGAAATATGTGCCTAATAATAAACACATTTTAAACTAGAATGCTTTGTAGGTCCAAGAACCTGACAGAATAACGATAGAGCCATATAGAGTGCTGGAGAGGCATTGGTACCAATTATGCAACAGAGAGGTTGATCAATGCAAGGTATAATGCGATCAATATGATAAAGGAAGTACAACTTGGGAGGACACCAAAGAAATGAAAAACATGTTTTCATTTTTATTTTAAAATTTATGAACTTAATCAAACTTTTGTAGTACATTGGGACAATGCACAATTTAAGGGGGGGAGGATGTCACGACCTCACTTCCTGCACTGTGGAATTGTACTCATACTAAAAGTTGTTTTGGACCTCATTTATCATTTTATGTTAGAATGAGTTGATTTTCAAGTTAACTTAACTCTTGTGTTGATTTAAAAGATCTATTGAAAGTAGGGTACAATTTAATTAAAGTTATTTCCTTTCGTAGAAATGTATATATGCAATGTTGTCATGAATAAGGAAAAATTTAATGAGATGAATGGAATAATATTAGATGAAAATTTTATCAGTTTGATAATATTGGATAAATATGTCAAAGGTTATCTTAAATTAATAAAATGAACTTTTCTTTCTTTATTTTAATTTTAGAACTTTTAAATAAACTACTTTACATAAATAATTTAAGATTTCAATTATTTTTAATTATTTATTATTTTCATAAATAATTTTTTAGAAAATTAATTTATTATATTTATTTTAAACCTAATAAATAGTAAAATAAAACTAATCTAACCTAAAGCCTACACCCTACGTACTAAATCCACCATGCATGCAAATTTGATAACACATGTTAATTGACCCTTCTACCATGCCACACAAGGAGCAAAAATAATTATAAACTTTCAATTCTAAAATATCTATTTTTCAGTTTGAATTTAAACACTCCACCTCTCTAATAGCCATTGCCCATTTTAACTCATTCTAAGTAAAAAGAGACTGCCACATCACCTACCATGTAGTTATAGTTAAAAACCTTAAATAAAGGAAAAAAAAGTTATAAATATATTTACAATGAGGAAGAAAAAAGAGAGGATCCACATTAGAGGAAAATTTGCATGAAGAAGATGATAAATGTGTGAGCATCATCGATGCTAGAAGGGGGGAGAGGCAATAGGAAAAATAAAAAGGCATCAATGCTGTGAAGCCAGCAAGGAATCGATGTCTAAGAGGGTAATGAGTCGACACTTTGGGAAGAGAGAGTCGATGTTTTGGGGAAAGAAGATCAATGCCTTTTTTCCTCCATGTAATCCTTGTCATCTCTAAATCCAACCTTTTTTCCCAATAACATTAACATTATTTCCATATCAAGTTCTACTCCTTTCTCTTCTTTAACTCAGCCCAAAATCAACACCACCACCAAACTTTATCTTAGTTGTTTAAATTCAAGTGGAACCACATGCCATTTTAGTCAAGGATTTCAACAAGCATCAGGTAAGTATAATATTTTATTTAAATTGTAAGATAAATATAATAATTTATTTAAATTGTAATAAAAATATAATGTATTTATTTTTAGAAAACTAAAATAGAATGAATTTTGCATTACTAGAAACAAAATGATAATGCTACTTGCTATTGGGGAAAGAAAAAAAATAATAATGTGAAAAAAAAAGTAATCAAATATTTGAGAGACATATAACATATAACAATATGAGCTCATTTAATATTAGATGATATATACAATTTTACATTATGTATCTATTTACAAACATAAACATGATCTCTATACCCAGTTCGGTGAAAAGAGTACAATATTAAAATTAAATAAATGAGTTTTGTTTTCTATGTACCTAGTTTATAAATTTATGAAATACATTTGATCTAGACTGTAAAGTTACATGCTTAAATTGAGATTTTGAGGGTATTGATTAGATACATGAAATTACCATAAAGCAATCTACGTTGTCATAAAAAAATATTCTAAGCAAACTCTTACTTTGATTGTTGTTGAGATTTGATGATGAATTTTATAATCATTAAGAATAGTATGAAAATAAATATTTTCATTCTAGGGTTGTATAGAGAGGATTACAAAGCAATTTAGTCAAGCATTAGTCCATAAATAATGAAACATGAATAAAGAACTAACTAACCAAGCTTATCTATTCATATGGGAATTACAAAGGATAGCAAGAAATAAATGAAAGAAAGCAACACCATATTACCTTCCCAAATGGATTCACCATACCCATGTGGCTCAAAAACATGTTCTCCCTTGATCAAGCATCCATGTCTTTGTCAACAATGGTGGTAAGCTCCTCTAATGCCTCAAGAACACTCCATAAAACCTAGGCTCATGATTCAAAATCACTAAACTAGCCTATCAATAAAGCTTGTAAACAAAATCAATGATCAAATGCAAAGCCTTTTGGAAACAATTTAACATTATAACTTTGCAATATTCAAGCTCCAAAATTCATGTCCATGGCCTTTCTATTTATAGATTTTTGAGATTGGTCAGGATCAACCATGATCATCCATCTCAAGATTGAGATGTGTGGACATGGATAATCATAATATTTAGAATTAAATCCATAAATATCCTCAAGATTTATAAGCATTAAAGAGACATGGGAAGCATTAACTAGGCATGGGTGACCCATAATCTTGATATTTATGGCATTTATGGCCTAGGGATGTCTTCCCAAGAAATGATGTCACCTGATGATGTAGTTAATAAAAATCAATTTTCAAAAATAAATATTCAATAACTCTCATGTAAAATACATTTAAGCTCTTGATTTGGATTAATTAGCCTTAAACAAGGTTAATCAACATTTGTGCAATTATTTGAAAGTCAAAAAGTCATATTATTGGGTCATAATTAGACTGGAGAGGAACTAGAAGGCGATGTTAGATGCATTGGAGCTGTATTCCCATTTAGGATGTTCCCAACACCAAATAACAAAGGTGCATGATGTGTACCAATGAATTTAGAATAAAAGAGTGATCCATAGCACTAAATGGTGAAATTATCATTTTGACTTGCAATGATTTTGATCAAAGTTAACTGACCCATAAAATGCATTGCCCTATTTAGGGATACTTTGACCTAAATTGGCACTTGTAAGTGACAAGTACAAACCATTTAGGGTGTTTTATGGATTTTGACCTAAAATGTGCATTTGAGTGCAATTCAAGTAAGATTGACAATTTCAACACAAATGGTGTTAGGAATTGGATATCTACATTTTTCCCATGTTTGAAAAGGTGTAGCGAGACATTCAGGTGAAGCAACATCTTTTCAAAGAAAAGAGTTGTCAAGAATAAATTGGAATAGACCCATGATGCCCCCTCGAGAGGACATAATAAGATGGAAGAAAAGGATGGACTCTCAAAAAGAGAGAGAAAGTGAGAGATTATCCCATGGAATAGATCACATCTAGATGAGCTAATGCTTGCACACATGATTACCATCAATGATCAAAATATAATGAAAGGTATAACGGGCCCTACAAATGGGGGTAATGGAAAAGATATAATCCATAAATATAAGGGACACACTATAAATGTACCCAATTTGAGAGTACAAGCTATGTGTTTACAGTATTGATCAATCTTGAGACAAGTTACACACTAAAATATTGTCATCATGGGCTTCAATGTGGAGAGCTTGGAATAAGAGGAAAAGAGAGAATGCTTTGCTTTAAGAAGGGAAGTACCACTAGAATGGGGTCTCCAAAGAGAATATAATAAGAAGTATTCTAGTAGAGCAGATTTGATCATGATAAATTAGTTTTTTTATGGTAGGCAAAATCTTTGATCATTGATAAAAAAATAAATAATGATTTTGCCCCTATAGAGTTGATTTTATCAGACATGGTTTAGATGGTGGGCCCCAAAATGGGTAATTGGCAAGCAAAATAGCTCAAAGATATAACCCAAAAGATAGGTTAAAGCGAGCGGGTGTAAGCATACATACGAGGGTGTAATGGCTTAGAAATCCATATAAAACCAAGCATATGAGAATGCACAAAGTGATGAGAGAGATGAAAAGAAGAATGGAGATAGTTGAGCTGACCTCAATAAAACTTGAGCACTACCTACATAGTTCCATGGACTCATATTCCAACATGAACTTCAGGCCAATGTAGTTCACCCAAGTTTGGGAGAGAATGGAATGAGGAACGATGAAAAATGACCAAGAATTGATTAGACTTATAATATATGCAAAGATATGCACATCTAAGCATAGATAAAGAAGCCTAAAATGCATGTTACTTAGAAGCCTACTTCCATATCATGAGCCTAGGTTTTGTAAAGTGTTCTTGAGAATCATTCATTGGAGTTGATGTTGACGTTAAGACTTTGAGACCTAAGCACAAAGTTCTTGATATAACAAAATAAATTAGGAATCATAAGTATGAATAACTTATAATGACATAAGATTCTAATTATGCTAAGCCAGTTCAAATGTGAATATCTATAACTAAGGATAACGATAAAATAATGACCAAAACTAGAGTTATGGGAATTACATTTAAACAAAAAAGCAAATAACTTGAAATCAAGATATGATCTTAAGTAGGAACAAAATGCTTAAAAACAAAATTCAAGAACATCTTAATGACATGAGACCAAGATATGAATAATCAATATCTATGTGGACCATCAAGGCATTCTTGAACACAAAATAGAAAAGCAAAATCAAACAGAAAAAAATAAGACCAAGAATAATCAAATAAACAAAATGGTCCAAGAATAACGTAATAACATAGGATCAAGATATAAACAATCAAGATCCATGTGAATCATTAAGATGTTCTAAAGCACAAAAGAGAAAATCAAAATCAAACAGAAAAACACAAGACCAAAATTTGACAAGACGTAATAAAAATGAGAAGAAATAAAAGGAGAGGTGTGAAAGTACAACAAAACACCAAAAGAACTCAAATAAACACACACAAATAAAAACCAAGTTAGTGTGTTTTAAATACAAATGTTTATGTATGTGTTGTAGAGGCATTACTTTCCACCACATCATAACAAAGAACAAAGAGGATTGTTCCCTAATTAAAGTGGAACAATGATAGAAGAAATGGGAGAAGAGAAGAAAAGGAAGGGGTTGGCTGAGCTGACTCCAAATATATCAAACAAGTGGACGTTGCCTACATAGTTCCATGGATGCATGTTCCAACATGAACTTTACACCAAATTTATTTCTCCCAAGAAATGGGATAGAAGAAAAGTGATGATCAGACCAACATGATTAATGTTATAGAAGAAATGGAAGATGCGACAAACAAACAAGAATGGTCTAGCAAACAAGAAGTTGATGAGATGAGAAAGAATGATCTTGTAAAATGACAAGTGCGTGGGACAAGATGAAATGAATTGGTGTTTCTATGCATGTAAAATAACAAGAGTGTAGCATGGTAGAATAGGAATGTACAAATGTATAGAAGCATGATACAATGTTTTTGTTCTTTTGTAGATCATGTTCTGATGTTTTTTGTATTTTCAAAGTATTTCTAATGTTTTTGGTGTTTTTGGGATAAAATATGCACAAGGTGGGACCATCTAGAGGAGATGTATGTCCTGAGAGTAGAGGTTCCAATAAGATAGCTAATCTAGCTATAACAGACCATGCTCTCAAATCGGTGAGAGCGAGGTTTTTGATAAAAAAAAGAAAGAACAACAAATATGGAAACTAAGAAAATGTGGTTTTACACTTTTTTGAAGTTGCACAAGACTATCCTGGCTCAACTGCTTTGTAGAAACACTACTGAAGATGTTCATAATGTTCATGAGACATAATCAAGATCATAATTGGTCAAGGGACAAAAAGTGTTCAAGCTTATAACATGTCCTAAACAAAACAAAGAATATGTTTCTCAAAGAGAGCAATCTATAATGGGATGAAGAATGCATTTAGAGTGCTAAGGGTTCAAAGCCTTTACTATTAGGATTCATAAAAAGTGGACCATGGTAGTATAAAATGTGTTCAAGGTAAGATAAAAGGGGTGAGATAAAATTACAATAGCACAAGTTGCCCCCAAGTTAGGGGTCTTATAGACAATGGTTCAAAGTTGTTCATGCATAGAACCTCTTAAGGTATATGATGTTCATGGACTCTGAAATTTCTTCACCATTAGGTTTAGCCAGTTGATATGCTCTTGACCTATAGTTCACTGTGATAATATATGGTCCTAACCAATTAGGAAGAAACTTGCCTTTCTTTTTGGGTTCAACATTTGTACTCTTCTGGTTCTCTTTCAAAACTAAGTCACCAATCTCAAATTCTCAAGGGAGAATGTGTTTGTTGTAGCTTCTTCACAATCTATTCTGATAGGCATGTAATTTTTCTAAGGTAGCCAAAGGCTTACCATCAAGAAGCTCTAGTTCATGCAGTCATGAGGCTCTATAGTCTTCATTATCTTCAATGTGCTCTAATGATATTCTTAATGATGGGATCTCAATCTCGATCAAGATGATAGCTTCAGTGCCAAAAACAAGGGAGTATGGAGTAGCTCTAGTGGGGGTGTGATGATTGGTTCTATAATCCTAAAGATTAAGAAAGAGTTGCAAGTGTTAATTATAGACAGCATCATTAACAATCTTCTTTAAGATAGCTAGAATGGTTTTATTTGATGCCTCAACTTGTCCATTTCCTTATAGTTATATGGAGTGGATTTCTTCTCCTTGATCTTGAATTTTCCACAAAGAGATTTCACATCTTGGTTCACAAAAGATCCACCATTATTGTATATAATACGGGCTGGGATGCCATATCAACAGATGATATGATAATGAATGAATTTGACTATTTGTTTCCTAGTAACATAAGTGAGAGGAATGGCCACAATCTACTTGTTAAAGTGCTTGATTTCAGTCAGAATGTGCTTATGTCCATCTAAATATGTTTGGTTAATTTTCCCAATGAAATCGAGACCCCATGTTGAGAACAGCCATGGTGTTATAATCGGCTACAATGGTAAGGAAGGTGCATGTATCAAGTTTCCATGTTGCTAACAAGGAACAGACTTCTTTACATAATTACAAGCATCCATGTCCATTTTGGGCCAATAATTTCCTATTTTGAGAATTTTCTTTGTTAGGACTACACCATTGGTATGGGCCCCACACATTCTTTCATGAACCTCTTTTAGTGCTAGCTTGGATTCTCCCAAAGATAAATAATGAAGAAGTGTTACATCATAGCCTTTTTGATAAAGCATGTTTCCAAGGAGGATATAACATGTTAAATGATGAAGGAATAGTTTTTGTTGGTTGTTGGAAAGGTTGGTAGGAAATACATGGCTATGGAAATAGTTATAAAAATCTTGATACCATGGTAGCTCAGGTGAGGGATTACGATCAGCAACAGTGCATATCCTCTCTAAATCTGATAGAATATGTGTTGGCTGAAGAAGATTTTTAATCAAGAACTGATACTCTTTATCACTGTCATGCATTTGAATCATGGAAACAATTATTACCATGGCATCGGTAGATCTATTATTAACTCATAGAACTTGCTCAAACTGTAGAGATTTAAAATGTGTTTTGAGGTTATCAACAACTTGCTTGTAAGGAACAAGCTTATCATCTCTTGTTTGATACTGATTAGTTGTCTAATTTATGAGTAGCTACAAATTTCCATGGACTTTTAAACTTTGAATGTCCCACTGTATGACAAGATAGAGCCCTAAAACTAATGCCTCATATTCAACCATATTAATTGTATATGGAATGCTTTAGGGATCAAATCCCCCTATACATGATCAACAATATTCTAAATCCATACCCTTGAGATGTGAAGGGTCCATCAAAATAGAGCATCCATTATTTAGGTTCTTGTGATTCTCATTCTATCATCATGATAGAATCATCTAGAAGATCAAAGTTGGAAGGTTGAGTGATCATAATAGGAGCTTCTACAAGTAGGATAGCAAGAACTTGTCCTTTGATCGCCTTCTAATTCTAGTAATTAATATCAAACTCATTGAGGAGCATAATCCATATAGCCATGCATCCTTGAAGAGCTGCTTTAGATAAGAAGAATTTGAGAGGATCTACCTTGGTGATAACAATAGTTTTGTTATTTAGCATATAATATCACAATTTCTGAGTGACTAACACCATAGTTAAACATGCCTTCTCAATAGGCATATAATTATGTTCATAGGCTACCAATGTGTGGCTTAAATAATAAACAGTGTGTTCTTTACCATGATCATCATGCTAAGATAAAAGTGCCCCCAATGCATGTTCTATGGCTGATATATAAAGAAGTAGTGGCTTTCCTTACGTCAGAGGTCATAAGACTAGTGGATTGGCCAAGTATGTTTTAAGCTTTGTAAATGCTATCTAATAATCTTCATCCCACTAAAATGTTACCCCTTTCTTTAAGAGATGATTAAATGGGTGGCACTTATCTGCCAATTGAGAAATGAACCTGTGTATAGACTGGATCTTTCTTTTTAGACCTCACAGCTATTTAAGATTATTTGGTGGAGGCATTTTCATAATAGCATTGACTTTTGTAGGGTCGACTTCAATCCCTCATTTTGATAAAATGACCCTATCAATTTTCTTGATGTGACTCCAAAGACACATTTCTTAGGATTCAAGTGGACTTTATATGCATGAAGCATCTAAAATATTATTTGTAGAATGTCAAGGTGGCCAGCTTTTATTCTTGATTTTGCTAGTATATCATCAACATAGTCTTCGACAATGTCATACATCATGTCATGGAAAATGATAGTCATTTCATGCTGATATGTGGCTCCAACATTCTTTAAATCAAATGGCATAACTTGGTAATAGAATGTCCCCACAGAGTAGTGAACACGGTATTATACTAATCTTTAGGGGATATCTTTATTTGATTGTAACCATAAAATCCATCCATCAATAATAGCATCTAGTACCCAACAGTTGAGTCAACAATCATGTTAATGTTGGGTAGAGGAAAATCATCCTTAGGGCATGCTTTATTGATATCACAAAAATTAGTACAAACACGTATGCCTGGAATATTTTTACTTATTGGTACTATGTTAAAAATCCATTTAGAGTAGTCCAGTGGTCTGATAAAATTAGCTCATAACAACTTTTCCAACTCAGCCTTAACCAAACGGGCGATGCATGGATACATCGTTCTCAACTTTTTCTTGACTGGTTTAGCATTAGGGTGAACAACAAGATGATGCACAACTAAATCTGGGTCTAAGCCTGGCATGTCAAAGTATGCCCATGCAAAGATGTCTATATAATCCTTAAGAATGGATATAATATGCTCACATTCTACTTCAGTAAGGGAAGCTCTAAGATAAACAATTTTAGGATCCTCATGGGTTCCCAAATTTACTTCTGTTTTTCTCTCCATAAGGAGTGTGGATCCATCTTCTATAATTATAGGCAATGTATGGTCATGATCATTTTATTCTGCTATATCTTCTTGTTGTTCCTCCCAAAGATCTGGATAATATGAATAATTAGAATCTGCCTTCTCAGGTAAAGGCCAATGGGCAAAAACCTTTGGAAACTCAAGAGCAAGATGCTCTAATTTTTTATGTTGTTCTAAAGAGATGCTTGTACTAGCTATGGAACTTGGGCTACATGGACTTTCTATGTCCTGAGGGGATGAGCAAACTTTCCCCCCTGGGAGTGCCTGAAAGAGGTTTTCACTCAAAGGCTTGTCTTTTTCTTTACTTTTTCCTTGATCAACAAGTGCCTCAAAGAGGTTTTCACCAAAATATATTGATGTTTGTTCTTTATTATGACCAAGAAATTTCGCATGCTCTCCAAAGTAGGTAAAAGAATTCAATGAAAAATCAAAACGCTGCTTATGATCACCAATGGGGAATGCATCTCGTAGGCCTATGTATTTTGTAATTGATTCTTCATTTTGAAACTCATAGATGCATATGACCAAATTTTGTTGATCCTAATCTATGAATTCAGGATGGAAAAGGCATAGGTTACAGTGAGGGTTTGCTTCAAGATGGGAAGCCCCAATGGTAAAGATATAATTCCCTACTTTAGGAAGGGAAGCACCACTAGGATGGATTTTTGCTTCAGGATGGGAAGCTCCAATAGGTGTTATGGTCATTGAAAAGACTATAATTGGATGTTGCATCACTATTAGGAGTCTCATTACTAATCACTTTGGAAGAGTCACTATCAAATGTTATGAGGTCATCCTCTAGTGGTTTAAATCTGAGACCATGATTCCAATTGATAACTCTAGCTGATAAGGGTTCTAAAATTCCTTGTACATGTGGGCCAAGGCCTTTCCTTGTATAGTCAATATGATCCATTATCCTATTAAGGATAGGATACTTTGGATTTTGAAAACAATCAGCAAGGCCTTCATAATATAACCAATCTCCCTTAGTAAAAGCCTCTTGATATTTCTTTGGTGTAATTATAGGTACAAAAACCATAAGAGGTTTTGGTTGCTTCTTCTTTGGTTGCCAAATCTGATTGGGTCTGTTAGGAGTCTGGGACATTTTAGGTTTACCAAATGTTTTAGGGGATTTTGGTAATTTTGTAATATGGAGGACGTCCTTTAGATGGTATGTGGAAATGCCACATCTTTAATAATTAGATGGATATGGATGAGACATGATGGCTTTATTATTTTTTACAATGAATTTAGAACCTGGGAAATAATTATAATTACAAAACTCTCCTTCAAGATGTTTGCAGTATTGATATGGCTGCTCATCAGTAGGAATAGTAACCTCAATCTCATCATAGGGAACTTAAGGCATTAGTGAAGAGTAGATGGAACTACTTGTACTTCATGGATCCAAGGATGACCAAGAAGTATGTTATAGGGAAGCTCAATATCCATAATAAGGAATAATGTATGATGAGAAATAGACCCAACCATGATTGGCAACCAAATTATACCATATGACTCCCTCTCGATGTTATCATAAGCCTTGATTGTAATAGTTTTTGGTTGAATGTCTTTATCCATGTAACCCAATCATCGTACCAGTTTAAGAGATATGATGTTTAGCCTTGAACCATTATCTATAAGAACCCACTTGATCTTGTAATCTTCAATAACTATCTCAATGTATAGTGGGTTATTATGGTTTGGGCTGAGGGTGGACATGTCCTTTTCATCAAATTTGATTTTATCTAAATGAAGACAAATGTCCAACTAGGTTATAGAACTGATCAAGGTTTATATCATTAGGCACAATAGACTCTTGTAAAAGTTTGTTGAAGATAGTTCTATGGACATCAGATGTCTGCAAGAGTTCTAATATGGAAATTTGTGTAGGGGTTTTATCTAATTGATCCATTAGACTATAAGGCCTTTGAATTGTGGATTGAACTAGTTTAGTCTTTATTGGGATAGTATTCAACTTTGAAACCACTGGCATAATGTTCTTATTGGGTTTTATGGAAAAAGTGGGTGAAGGGCCTTGAATGGTAACCCATGGGTGTCTAGTTGCAACTGCACAACCTAGAGGTGGCAAAGAGTTATTATAATTAGAATAATGGTATTGTTGTTCAGGATTAGTAACTCATGCAAATAGAGTAGGAACATGATGATGTGAACTCAACATGATATTACTAGGGGGAGAGGGTGTTAACCCTATAATGATGGGTCTCATGTTGCTAGGATCATGAGATTGGCCATGAAATTTTAAAATAGCAGTGGCAATGTAGGTTACAAAAATGCATCCCACAGTGTTATTATTATAACACTGGTACATTGTTATAAGCCACATTATTAGTGTGGGCATTATGATTTTGATTATGCTCATTACCATTCTGACCTTGTTGGTTCTGGTTCTACCTCTATCCTTGATTGTGACCATTTTGATTGTTTCTTGGTGGTGGTGGATCATGTCAAGGAAAGGGGTCTTTGTAGATTCCCATATCTTGATTTATGTCTTAATTAGGGGCCAATTTAATTTCCAGTTCACCACTTTCAATAAAGTCCTCAATAATATGTTGCAATTGAATGCAATGATATGCACCATGAGAAACAACATGATGGAAGTTACACCATTCATTCTCTTTGTACCAATCTAGTTTTGGTTGATCTTGAGGAAATGGCCTTGATACTAGCCATATAATTAAATTAGCTACAATGATATTTTGTAACAATGTTTCAACTGATTCTCCTAACTTGCTAAAGACTCTAAAATTGTTATGAAATGTCATTCATGGAGGTTGTCTTTGCAAAGTAGGTAATGTATTTGGAGGAGTTAATTGTACATTTGAAGGAGGCATAACCTATATCATTTGTACATGTCTTGTTTCAGTCACCCCATTTCCAACCATGTTCTTATTTTTGCTAAAGCCCTTAGGCTTATCCTGCATAACTATTTGAGCCGATGATTTAGACCTTATGCAAAAATCTTAACAAGGCCCTTAACAATAAGAGCCTTCTCAATCTGCACTCCTTTTTCAATAATTTCTTCAAATGAGTTAGCACAAGCTAACCGTAGATTATGCATAACTTCAGGATGTAAATTCTATGCAAAGATATCAACCAACTATTTATCTGACAAATTATCTTGAAAGTGACTTGCCAATACTCTCCACCTTTGCAGATATGTAGTGAAAATTTCCCCATCACATTGTTCGGATTTACATAAGTCAATAACGGTTAATTCATGTTCTATGTTATATGAGAAATGGTTAACAAACTTTTCTGATAAGTCATTCCAAGTCAAAACTAATCCCTTGGGTAGTTTAAGTAGCCAATCAAGACCTTGTCCATCTAAACTTTGCAAAAATAGTCATAGTAAGTACTCGTTATTGTAAGCAACCTCTTGACATGAGATGAATAATGCTTGTATGTGCTTACGTGGATCTCCTTTCCCTTTGTATTTGTTAAATTTGCATGCCTCAAAGTGAGGTGGAAAGGGGTTTTGGAGAATAGATAAATCAAATGGATATGGGCATATTTCATCAAATTTGTACTTTTTGACTCTATTATTTGTCTCCAATATTTGAATAATTTCCTTCATAAAATTCCATTATTGTATGTTTGGTACATTTGTGGATTGAATAAGATGTTGTTGGGGTGGAATGTTCCCCTAGTTTCATTGTTGTTGGATTGGAATGTGCCCCTAGTTTTATTGTTGTTGGGGTGGAATGTGCCCTTGATTTTGTTGTTGTTGGGGTGGAATGTGCCCTTGTTTTTGTTGTTGTTGGGGTGGAATGTGCCCCTAGTTTTATTGCTATTGGGGTGGAATGTGCCCTTGGTTTTGTGTGGATCTATAGGGAGCGTATACCTTTCAATCTATGACTTGGTTCTAATTTGCCCCTTGAGTTGAGAACATAGGTCATTGATTATTAGATTTTAAAACATTCCTTAAATTTGGTTGTTTCTCACTTTGTTGATTTTGGAAATTTCTATGTTTATTTACCAATTTTTGGGTTGGTTGAAAAGAACTAGCCAAATTTTCTTGAGGGGTTTCCTCAATTCAAACTAAATGCTTAGGTTTCTAAGTTTTTAAAGTAACAAGAGGTTCTCAATGATTGAAGAATGTATGTTCCATGTCAGATAGAACACTTTATAAGGTCTCTTATGACTTTAATTTTTCATTTAGATTACCTTGATCCACTATGGAAATGTCTTCCTCCAACACTTTTTTCATACTTTCAACCACATATCCTTGTTCTTTCAAAGCATTATTGTGAATTGAAGTGGTAACTTGCGAGTCAATTAAGTATGTGACAAGTTGATCTACATATCATTGAATTATTATCTTGATCTTAGCTAGAAGATCTAGATTTGTGGGTTTTGAATCTATTTATATTTCCTTTCCTTTTTTAGAGGAAGAAGGTATGTCTATTTATGCAAAAGCTTGCTCTTTTCATCATTGTTCTCCTTCTCTAACTAAGTTATTCAGTTGTTCTGTAAGAAATTCAGAAGGTAGTCTAGCACTTGATTCTATCAATCTAAGAAGGGCTTCATCTTGATCTTCTTGGGGTTGATATTCATTGTAATCATCTTCAGATCCTACTTTTATGGGGATATCATCAAAAATAATGGGGTTATCTTGACCATCATAAAATTGCTCATCTTCATAAATAAGGCCATAAGAGGCCCCACTACAAGTGAACCTTTGAGTCATGTCTTAAAAGAGTTTTTATGTGTGTTTAACTAAATTTATACCAATGCTTAGCAACCAAAAAAAGTATGTTTTGGCTCTCTTAAACAAATAAACAAGGTACCAATGAGACTATAAGGGAGGGTGGTTTGAAACTACGCACAATTTAGAAGATGTGGTTCATGAGTTTACTCAACCTTTGTTAAAGTTGAAATCATATAGATCAGAAGAGAGTGAGGTAACTCAAAGACCCAAGGTGAAAACTATGTTAGGTTATGGAGCTAAAAGCTTCACTAATGCAAACATGGAGGTTTCTAAAGTGTCACAGTAATCGACGTCAGTTAGGCCAACCGACATTGGTCAGAGGTAGACCGAAAGCTGCCAACATCGGTCAAGGATCGGCTGATGTTGGTCATCCCCAGACAGATAGGGACCGACATCAGTCACCTGTGAGTTTGCATGCATTTCTAGAATTAGACTTGGTCTAATTTAAGGACGTCTGAGTGTTTGCATGTAAAGACTAATTTAAGTCTTGAGTCTGTGTTTCTAATTATTGTTTATATGGGATCTATTTAAGAGACCCATGGGCATGAGTTGTAATTAAGGATCAAAAGGACTTGTCAAAAACAAAGACAAGGATTCTTCTGATTGTAATATCAGTTGATCTGCAGGTAGAAGAATCAGGGAGATCTACATGGTAAGTAAGACTAGTTGATCTGCAGGTTGTGCAAGATCAAGAAGCTCTACTTGGTGAGCAAGATCAAGGAGATATTGCTTGTATGTATGTAAGGTAGGCAAAGCAACCATTGAGTTGATTGGCACAGGGGGACTGGCAGATAGGCAAAGCAACCATTGAGTTGATTATCACTGACTGGTGGAGGGAACAACTCTGTGTTTGAGTTGTGACTGTAATTGAGAGAGAGAACTCTTGAGAGAAATAATATACACCCAAGAGGTGTGGAAGAGTGTGATTTATTCATTGTATTCTGGAAGAGTGTTAATACAATATTGGTTGTTTCTTGTATCTCCTATTCTTTGTTATTTCTGATTTCTAGTTACTTATTACTTCTAGTTTAATTCCATGTTTAGTTGCTTATACAAAGGTAATCATGTGTGTTCTTATGAGCTGGGATCCTAACAATTGGTATCAGAGCTTGGTTAGTGATACCACTAACAAGTGGTATCAGAGCTTTGGTTAGGTACACTAATAGGTGTGTGTGTAAGGTCAAAAGAGATCTGCAGGGTAGCAAGATCAAGGATATCTGCAACACAACAAGGAGCAAGTTAGTGTTTGTTTGATTACAGGTCACTCACAGGGGTTTCTATTTGAGTGAGAGTAAAGCAATGGCAGAAGAAAGTAAGCTAAGAATGGACAAATTCAATGGCAAGAATTATCAATTATGGACGATGTAGATAGAGGATTATCTGTATCAGAAAGATCTATATTTACCATTGGGTGGGGTTTCAAGTAAGCCCACATGTATGCAAGATGAAGAATGGAAGGTTCTTGACAGAAAAGCTCTAGGAGCTATAAGGCTGAGATTGGCAGCTTCTGTGTTTTCCAACTTATCTCAAGCAAGGACAATGGTTGAGTTAACGGAATCTTTGGAAAATTTATATGAAAAACCCTCAGCTTCGAATAAGGTATTTCTTATGAAGCAATTATTTAATTTGCAAATGTTGGAAGGTGGATCGGTATATAGTCATCTTAGTGATTTCCATGGTTTGGTAAACCAGTTAACTTCAGTCAAAATAGTTTTTGATGATGAAATTAAGGCACTCTTAATCTTATGCTCTTTACCTGAAAGCTGGCATAGCTTGGTAATGGCAGTAAGTAATACTACATCTGCTTCAAATATCTTGAAAGTTGATGATGTTGTTAGTGTAATCTTGAATGAAGAAATTCATAGGAAAAGCACAGGTGAGACATCAGGTAATGCTTTAAGTGTTGAAAGCAGGGGATGGCAAAGAGAGAAGAGCATGCAAGGGAAATCAAGGTCAAAGATAGGTAGTGGATCCAGATCCAAGTATGGCAGTATAATCTACTAGAATTGTGGAAAGAAAGGACATGCAAAGAAAAATTGTTGGTTGAAAGAAGATCAGCATGCAGGTAATGAAGAAGCAAAAGATGCAGGTATTGTTGCACAGGATGCTCTTACCTTTTCTTTGGATAGTCATGTAGAATCATGGGTTATAGATTCTGGTGCTTCTTTCCATGCAACCTCAAATAGGGAATTTTTTCATGATTATGTCCATGGAGACTTTGGAAAAGTTTATTTAGGGGATGGTGAGCCTTGTCAAATGGTTGGCAAAGGGAAAGTGCAGCTAAAGTTGCAGACAGGCAACACATGGGTGTTGAAGGATGTCATGCATGTACCCATTCTGAAGAGGAATTTGATTTTTGTAGGGAAGTTGGGTGATGAGGGTTGCACAATAACTCTCACAACAGAATCTTGGAAAGTTTCCAAGGGTGCACTTGTTTTAGCAAGAGGATAGAAAGTAGGTACACTTTATCTATCTACTTGTATTATTGATTCTCCTTCTATTTTATCTACCTCAGATGTAGATGCAAAGATGTGGCTCTGTAGGCTTGGTCACATGAGTAAGAAAGGAATGGATGTTCTTGAGTCAAATGGTAAGTTTTCAGATTTGATAGACCGAGATTTCTATAAGCACTGTATGTTTGGGAAATAGGTGAAAGTGAGGTTTCTCACAACTGGGTCAACAAAGAAGAAGCACAGGTTAGAGCTTGTTCACACAGGCGTGTGGAGACCAACTCAGGGAGCTTCTATTGGAGGATCATAGTGGTATGTTTCTTTCATGGATGATGCTACAAGAAAGGTATGGGTTTATTGCATAAAGAGGAAATCTAATGTTTTTGACATGTTTAAAAACTGGAAAGCTTTGGTTTTCAAGGAGAAGATAATGGACAAAGATCAGCTCAAGGGGCTGAATAATTTTGAGTAGGGCAAGGTTGATTTGGACAAGGTTATGATCCAAAAAGAGCTCATAGGTTAAAATCATCACTCACAAGAAAACACAGTTACCAATGTCAGTTAGGCAGTGATCAACGTTGAACAGGCAGGAATCGACGTCGGTCCAGTGGAGACCAAATTTGGTGATGTCAAGCAGGTGGGAACCAACATCAGTCAGGTGAGAACCAACATCGGGTAGGTCACACAGGTGGTAACTAACGTCGGTCAGGTGAGAACTGACATCATCAATGTCAGTCAGGTAGAACTGACATCGATAAGGTGCAGACAGAGAGGTGACCGACATCAGTCACTATCAAAATGAAATTTGGGTGGACAGCAAGCTGTCAATGAGTCTCAAACACCCATGTGGAGGTCCAAAAGGGTATGTAAGCCTCAATTTCATTATTCCCCTTCTTTATACTTCTTATTGCTCACTGATGGTGGAAAACTAGGAAGTTTTGAAGAGGCAATGCAGGTAGAATCCAGGAAACAGTGGGAGCATGGCATGAATGAGGAATTTGATTCCTTGGGAAAGAACCAAATGAGAGATTTAGTAGAGTTGCCAGCCAGAATGAAAGCACTAAAAGACAAATGGATTCATAAGTTAAAAAAAGGAGAGAATAGACAGGTGAGACAGAAGGCTAGGTTATATGGTCTTGAGAAAGCTCCAAGACAGTGGTATAGGTTTGACAGGTTTATGACAAAGCATGGCTTTAGTCAATGTCAATATAAGCACTGTGTTTATTTTACCAGGTTGGATAATGGTCTTGTATGTAGTGTATATGCTTGTTATAGGGTCACACATGCAGGGAAGTACTGAGTTAAAGGTAATGGTAGCTCAGACATGTGCCATGAAGGATTTAAGAGGAACAAAAGAAATTCTTTGGCATGAGTATTTCTAGAGACAGGGAAAGTCACAGGTTGATGTTGTCTCAGGATGATTATGTGAATAAGGTAGTGGAGAGGTTCAATATGCAGGATGTAGAATCGGTTAGCACACTTATGGATGGATAGTTCACAAAATAGTGTCCTAAATCACATGATGAGGTTGAGTACATGTGTACTAAACCTGATATTACCCAAGCAGTGAGAGTTGTCAGCAAGTTTGTGGCCAATCCAGGAAAGAAGCACTGGAAAGCAGTTCAGTGGATTCTCAGGTATTTGAGAGGGACCAACAGTAGGTATTTATGCTATGCAGGGTCAAGCACTTCTCTACATGGGTATGTAGATGCGGATATGGTAGGTTACTTGGATGACAGGAGAAGCACCACAGGACATGTGTTCACTGTTGGTGCTACAGTGGTTAGCTAGATTTTAGAGATGCAGAAGGTTGTTGCAGTCGCGGTGACTAGCAAGAATATGAACCATGCAGGTATGTTAACAAAGCTGGGAATAAGGAGAAGTTGAATCTTCATTCAACTTTTGTTGGTCTTCAAGATTGAACTTGAAGAGGGATACAAGCCAAGAAACAAATTAGAAGACGTTGTTGTACAGGTACAGGTGCAGCTATTTATCTCCAAGTGGGAGATTGTTAGGTTATGGAGCTAAAAGCTTCACTGATGCAAACATGGAGGTTTCTGAAGTGTCACAGTAACCACCATCAGTTAGGCCAACCAATGTCAGTCAGAGGTAGACTGGAAGCTGCCAACATCGATCAGATATCAGCCGATGTTGGTCATCCCTAGACAGACAGGGACTGATGTCAGTCACCTATGAGTATGCATGCATTTGCATGTGTTTCCAAAATTAGACTTGGTCTAATTTAAGGACATTTGAGTGTTTACATGTAAAGACTAATTTAAGTCTTGAGTCTGTGTTTCTAATTATTGTTTGTATGGGATCTATTTAAGAGACCCATGGGCATGTATTGTAAATAAGGATCAAAAGGACTTGTCAAGGACAAGCACAAGGGTTCTTCTGATTGTAAGATCAGTTGATCTACAGGTAGCAAGATCAGGGAGATCTAAATGGTAAGTAAGACTAGTTGATCTACAGGTTGTGCAAGATCAAGAAGCTCTACTTGGTGAGCAAGATCAAGGAGATCTTGCTTGTATGTATGTAAGGTAGGCAAAGCAACCATTGAGTTGATTGGCACAAGTGGACTGGTAGATAGGCAAAGCAACCATTGAGTTGATTGTCACTGACTGGTGGAGGGAACAACTCTGTGTTTGAGTTGTGACTGTAATTGAGAGAGATAACTCTTGAGAAAAATATTGTACACCCAAGAGGTGTGGAAGATTTGATTTCTTCATTGTATTCTGGAAGAGTGTTAATACAAGATTGGTTTTTTCTTATATCTCCTATTCTTTGCTATTTCTGATTTCTAGTTACTTATTACTTATGGTTTAATTCCATGTTTAGTTGTGTATACAAAGGTAATCATGTGTGCTCTTATGAGTTGGGATCCTAACAAACTAGTACGCCAAAGCCTAGATCTTTATGATACGCTCCCAATGTAAAAGCTAGTTTTAACTTTGACAAGTTGACCCTATAAGTTTAGATAAAATCTCTCCAGACTATGAAGAAGACAAAATGAACTAAGCAACTCAAGATGTAAAAACATACGTGAATCACTAAGTATAAATCTAGGACCAAATAGGTGGCACAACGTCACCTAATGTTTCTAGTAGGATAAAATATGTCGTAGGACTCAAAGAGTGACTGATACGGAAGATGACTTGAGTCCACCAAGATGATAATGTGATTTTGAGTCTTAATAAATGACCTTCGATCCAAATGGAAACTTGAACCCAAGTTAAAATAAGCTTAGTGAACAAATGGTGAACCCACTTTGACACACTAACCCTTAGAACTCATAAAGGTTCAATTTTGAATGTGGATTATAAATGAAGGATTTAAACAAATTGGGTAAAAGATCTTGACTCAATTGGGCGGCATGACTATGCCAAAGTGAATGACATGACACAAAGTTTTTTATAACTATTTGAATAAGGGAAAGGTGAATTTTTCATTTGGATAGCGTAACATCTCCCTTGCTCAAGAAAATAGAGGACAATGTGATTTGGTTAATTTCTTTTGAGTTAACAAGCAGTTTAGACACAAATCAAGACCAAGTAAGCTAATGACAAAAACCAAACATCTTAAGTCTAAACTGACAAGTTATGGCAAAGTGGGGTCTACTAAACTAGCAAGGTTTCAATCATTCTAGGGGAATCAATTGCATAATGACTTTCACATCAAATGATGCAAAAAACAAGCACAAAAATTGGGTGACCATGACATTGGCTAGTTGTAAAAAGGTCTAGTCATTTTTACAACCACTACATCATGTTGGTCGCTCAATGTAATGTGATGTCCAAATGCAGATACGTCCCATGTGTAACTCCAAAGGATTCAAATGAATTAAATGTTAGGAGGTGAAACCCTAGGTCAAATCTTCTCTAAAGAACTCAATGGAGGTAATGGCGTCCCCGTCGCAAGCCAAGTTTGCATGAAAATAAAGAAAGCATAAAATAGAAATACTTTAAGGTCATTTTTAAGATCACCCAAACTATGATGAGTTTTTGGGAGTGCTTTAGATGACATTCTTTTTAAGCCTTGGACTAGGTTATTTTCAATAGAAATGGTGCTTTTGATTACAAGGGTTCCCTATAGGGTACAAATGGAAGAGCATACATGCAACATTCCTCTTTTTGCCAAATCAAACCTAAGTAAGCAACTATTGCAAACAAGAATTGACAAGTGTGTTCAATTTTAAGCCCAAATGAAATATTTGGTGGTGTTCATTTGACCCCTTGGTCTTAGTCACAAACTTTGAAAACATTCACCAAAACATATTTCCTAATTAATTTTTAAGCATGCAAAAGGTGATTTAAACATGTTTTTATCAAATGTCAAGCTTGGTCCTCTAGCAAGAAATGTTAGCATGTCCTTTAGCTTTGAAGCTATTTTTAGCTTGAAATAATGAACTTTGAGAAAATAGCTCTTGGGTCTCTATTTTAAGAAAAACACAGTGATCAACGTCGATCATTACAATCGATGATGGTTACTTTGGCTAATCAATATCTAACTGATGTCAATTTTTCTAACTGATGTCGGTTAAGCTAGGTAATCGATGTTGGTATTACTTGTTGATGTTGGTTATTGTGTAAGATCATGGTAAATAAAAATGGCAAAATAAAGTTAAAAAATCAATTTACAATAGTTTTAAGGGTCTAAATGAATGTTTTAAAGTTGTAAAATGATCTTATTCAAGTGTGAGATATGTCTTGTCCCACTGAGTGTGCCAAGATGTAGAGAGGATTGCAAAGTAAGTTAGTCAAGCATTAGTCCATAAATAATGAAACATGCATAAAGAACTAACTAACCAAGCCTATCTATTCCTATGGGAATTACAAAGGATAGAAAGAAATAAATGAAAGAAAGCAACACCATATTACCTTCCCAAATGGATTCACCATACCCATGTGGCTCAAAAACATGTTCTCCCTTGATCAAGCATCCATGTCTTTGTCAACAATGGTGGTAAGCTCCTCCAATGCCTCAAAAACACTCCATAAAACCTAGGCTCATGATTGAAAATCACTAAACTAGCCTATCAATGAAGCTTGTAAACAAAATCAATGATCAAATTCAAAGCCTTGTGGAAAAAATTTGACATTATAACTTTTCAATATTCAAGCTCTAAAATTATGTCCATAGCCTCTCTATTTATAGATTTTTTAGATTGGTCAAGATCAACCATGATCGTCCATCTCAAGATTGAGATGTGTGGTCATGGATAATCATTATATTTGAAATTAAATTCATAAATATCCTCAAGATAAATAAGCATTAAAGAGGCATGGGAGGCATTAACTAGGCATGGGTGACCCGTAATCTTGATATTTGTGGCATTTATGGCCTAGGGATGTCTTCCCAAGAAATGATGTCACTTGATGATGCAGTTAATAAGAATCAATTTTCAAAAATAAATATTCAAAAACTCTCATGGAAAATCCACTTAAGCTCTTGATTTGGATTAATTAGCCTTAAATAAGGTTAATCCACATTTGTGTAATTATTTGAAAATTGGCCCTCAATTAATCAAAATGGTCAAAAAGTCATAAAACTGGGTTGTAATTTGATTGGAGAAGAACTGGAAGGTGATGTTGGATGTTTTGGAGTTGTATTCCCATTTAGTATGTTTCCAAAACAAAATAACAAAGTTATATGATGTGTACCAATGAATTTAGAAGAAAAGAGTGATCCAGAGCACTAAATGGCAAAATTGTCATTTTGCCTCGAAATAATTTGATCAAAGTTAGCTGGCCCATAAAATTCATTGCCCTATTTAGGGATAATTTGACCTAAATTTGAACTTGTAAGTGAAAATTTTGAACCATTTAGGGCATTTTATATATTTTAACCTAAAATGTGCATTTGAGTGCAATTCGAGTAAGATTGACAATTTCAACACAAATGGTGTTAGGAATTGGATGTCTACAGGTTGAACCCTCAATTTAAAATCTCCCTTTAAAATGTATAAAGGATTTATTTAAATTAAAGTTCAATAAACTCCTTGTGTATAATTTATTATTTTTATAAAAGTTTACCTAAATAGACTAAAGATATAATTGTCCAAAATAACATTGTTGAAGATCAACATAAGGACTAAACTAGAAGATCATGTTACAGATTTGTTTTCTACCTTCCTACTCAAGAATTTACTTTTGAAATATAATGAATTAATTTATTTCAAGTATTATTTACTTTTCAAATCTCAACTTAGACCAAGAATTTAAGGTTAAAACAAAACCATGCAACATTCGGTATTAAGCGATGCCTCTGGCTCATGTTTACTGGTAATGTTGTCATGCTTGAGCTACTACATCCATATCCTAACACAACTACAAAAATGATATCTATGAATAATTATTATAAACCATCAGAGAGAAATAAGGACCATGTCATAAAGACCATGGGGTGGGATAATCTCTCTTGGTCAACAACAGTAATTTAGAACAACTTTGACTACCTTAAATGATTCTGACTTGTGAACTGATGAAATAAAAATGGAGAAAGTATATTTCTTACTCAAAACTCAGTACCACTAAAAAGGATCAATAAAAACTAGGATTAAAAGTGTTAAACTAGTTATTCTCAAGAAACCACCAACCATATGGCTCTTAGATAACAAAACCTTAGCAACAACATTTATAAGGATCAGGTTGTCTAAAGTAAGGATCAAAAACATTATTGATGTAAATAAAAGTGGAAAGGGGATGTAGCTTGAAAATGTTAATTTTTATTTCTTGTTAAGCTTTAGGGTTAGTTTAGTTAAACAATTATTCAGTCACTTAAACTGATGCTTTTATGCTCCTATTTGTGTAGCAATCACAAAGGAACTGTCTGGGGAACTAGGCCCTAGAAAGGGATGTATACCCAGATCTAAAATTCACATGAAACTTAAAATAGAAAA
The DNA here is from genome assembly GCA_037957365.1 of Torreya grandis. Lineage (NCBI taxonomy): Eukaryota > Viridiplantae > Streptophyta > Pinopsida > Cupressales > Taxaceae > Torreya > Torreya grandis. The sequence goes on along the minus strand of JARHVA010001336.1, from coordinate 1,937,758 downwards.
TATAAGTACATGCATACTACTCCTTGATCCTATTTAAAAATAGTTATGTAGGTAGTTTGAGAAGCGAAGGATGCTTCCAGTACGTAGGTGAATAGGATGGGGTTGGAGTTGTGCGCTAAACAATATTAAAGTTAAATGAAAAGGCAAGACCATTATAATAAGACTATAGTTTAGATAAATAAAGCAAAGATAATAATTATGTGATATACTCGAAAGGATCTCCGTTGGATCATCACAGTTATCGAGGCTTTAGGCTAAATTATGAGACAAAATGTGACTATTTATTATATATTTTATACTCCTATCATAGTGACCTCAATACTTATCTAGTAGATATGAGCGGTGAACAATGAGCGACTCAAGATCTAGTTGATCCTGATAAGTCAAGTCTCTGGCCAAAACATAACCTACTCATGTATAAGATGCCTAACCTGTATGGTTATATGCTTGCATGTTTAGCATAAGATAATAGATGCCTAACCCGTATGGTTAGATGCTTGCCCATCTGGCACAAAATTAAAGATGCCTAACCTGTATGGTTAGATTCTTTCCCATTGGAAAAGAATAATAGATGCCTAACATTTATGGTTGGATGCTTGACCGATTGGCAAAGGATATATGATAGGATAAACTATACCCAAGTTATATTCATACACAAATATAAATTAAACAAAAAAAATCTCTGTTTTAGGATAGGATTGGTCACCATAATGAAACCTAGGTGCATGGTCCAACTATAAGGGTGGTCTAGCCATCAAGAATCCACCAATGAGGTGAATAGTTTTATGGCACTGATTGAGATTTGAAGGGAAACTTAGGTGGTTATCTAAGACACCATAGATGCACCTTGGTAGATCATATGTGCCTTGATCCCATTGGTCATAAGCAACACTAGAAGTGTCAAAAATATACTAATCATCTTCCTAACATAAGATGCCATCAGGATTAGGATTCACATTTTCATTTCCTTGGGTAGTAATGTTATAAATTGTATTGACATCTTCATCAACATCATTGGGTTCCATAAAGCGGGGTCCTTGGTCATTATTTAGAAAAATGACTACATGTTGTTTATCATTCTCAAAGCCTATATACCACTTTTTGAAATGTGAGTTAGCATTGTTTCATATCACTAAGGTTAACCCAATGAAATATGGAAGTCATCAGCTTCATCAAGATCGATCCCCTTGAAATCACCTTTTAACGTGACTCCGAAGATGTTGATAGTGACATCCTTAAGAATGCCTATGGGTAGTGCACGAATCTTGTTGGCCATGAATAAAACATGTGGAAGGGTTTCAAAGTATGGCTCCCCATATTTTTTAGACATCTTTGGTTACAAAATTAACCTCTATGTCAGTGTATACCAGGGTATTGTAGATCATCCAACCATCAATGGATGCATTGACAAGGACCTCTTTATCACATTCTAGGTTTGGTTGAATATGGTTCTTTTGTCATCATGCATGGTTTAAATGATGATCCTCTAAAGGCTTTACCATTTGCTTTTGTAACCAATTCTTGAGGAGAGGAATGATGTCCTCATTAAGGAAGTGTTTAAGCTCTCAAAACTCATCATGCCCTATGTCAATGGCTATCGTATTCTTTTACATCTTGGCCTGTATGTTAGCATCCTTATCCTTTAAGAACTCAATTTCACGTTGAATTTCCTAGACTAAGGCCATTATATCGTTTAACACTTCTTTATGATGTTGAGCATAGGGATAGTGTTATGTACAAGGTTATTCATGTTGAACCTTTTCAGTGGGTGAAACTAGTTGGGAATGAGACCACTTCATGTAATAATATTGACCTTGGGTCCAATTAGTGGAGTGGTAGGGTACGGTCTCCATTGAGTATTTGTATTTTTTCAACACGTATCATCTGGGTGCCCTTCTCATTTATTCTTTAGTAATGGTAGCATACAAATCAAGAAATTCTTCTAAGTGAGGCTCATTCTTACAAAAGGTATAGGTTGGATAGACCATGTAGTCATGCTAGTAGTGGTTTGGAGAGATACACTTATAACATGTCTTAGGTATAAAATGACCACCTTTGTATCCATTTCCATAACCTCGACCTCTGAAAGATCAACCTCCACCTGCCTCTTGGTTTTTAAATATGTAATTTTGGCACATATCTCACATGTGTGCTTCATAAATCTCATTAATGACCTATCAATCATTGGTATCATGCGTATATGCATCACATATTTTATAATATAGCGACACCTTAGCTTGGGTAGTGCATTAAATAAATGAATAACTCTTTACATCATGATCTTCATTACAAATCTCACAAGATTATTTCTATATAACACGTACAATCCTTTTTGGATAGTTGTTCATATTATGGTCTTCCACTTCACAATAAATAAACCACAAGTCATTACAGGTGTCATGAGCATTATTGGTTGAAATTTTATCCAACTAAGAAGCCATCATAGTGATCTGAACCTACATAAATGGGGTGATCCCTATATCTATACTTCCCATGGCTTTAGTGTGAAGGTTAGCTTCCAGTGCCTTGCACGATTCAATGAATGTCTTGTGGGATAAGGCTCATCTAAATGGAAGTAATAAACCTCCCATAAACCACTAAGCATGTTACATCAGGTTAATCTCAAATGATAGCTTAAAAATAATCATTTTAAAATGTGCATCATACATGTGCACACTCTTAGTCATATTTTTCTTGATATCTTTTAAGGTAGTAATATTTTATTGCTCAAATTTAGGGATAAAAAATTCTTAGAGAAAAGCAGTCTTCAATAAGTCATAATTCACAACCACCAGTTGGGGATCAAATTTGTAGTACCATTTGTGCACCTAATTTAATAAATTAGTGGCAAATTGAGTTTCCTTTCACTAAGAAGAAGTGATATCCTACACTCGCCAAATGATACACACTTGTGAATATGTTTTATTGCATTTTTGACACCTAATTATTCAGGTAAGTGAAGTGTCATCTCGTAGTAGACTATAGGCGTATGGGGTGGTTTAAGTGGACCTTGATGTGGCACTCCTCTAGTTCCTCTTGAACCTTTTGGTGGAGATCCCCTAGTTCCTCCCAAAATACCTTCTGGTCTTCCATCTCTAGTAGAACCACCACTGATACTACATCTTGTGCCTCTTGTAGTAATAGGTGAACCAAAGATAATGGGCATTAAGGAAGGTTCATTAGTTATTGTTGGGCCTATAGTCTACCCACTAGTTATATTTGCTCCATTAGTCATTCCAATGTGATCCATAGGTCTCTCTTGCAATAGAAAGGTAAAAATTGATGGTAAATTGTTATCTTGATCTTGCACTTCTAGAGATTCCTCTACAGTCTTGGTTTCAAATTCAACTTCAAATTTTGTAATGTCAGTATCCCAATTTCTAACAATAATTCCATCCAACTTAAATTCATGAGCATGTGTTATGGTGGGGGAATTGGGTCTATTTTTATTTATTTATTCTATCAATGTTTGTCTTTCTTCTTCCACGCTCACATGTGCTAGTGAAGGGTGCACACCCATCGTTAGGGAATAGTTACCATGCCTTTTTGCCCTCCTATGGATTCTCACAGTATTTCCAATATCCTCTTATTTACCCATGGAATTGCTGCCTCTCATAGTCTTATGCCTAACTTCATCATACCTATGTTTCCACAATTCTTGCTATTTGGCTTACATGTTAAACTACCAATCCCATATTGATGTATACCCCTCCCTTTCCCCACCAGTCATGTTGATCATGCATGAGATATTTTATCCATCCATAAGGAAGTTCTCAAATCCAAAATCAACCATAAGCTTCTTAATCTCTAAAGTAAATTTATTGAAAACCTCCCACATAGTTCCCTTAGGAAGCTGAACTATGCTTCGTCTAGACAAGAGTATATAGAGATGGTTTATTCTAAAACATAGCTATTAAGCACTCCCATCCACCATAGGTCCACTGCGCATGTCCAAGTAGCTTTCAACTTCACTAAGGTTGTCTACCACTCTACTGACTAATGGGCCTTCTATCCATAATTTTTTAGATGATCGTTCACATATGTTGAAATCCAAACATGCAAGTGAATGGGTAATTATACAAAGAATGTTTCATATAAAAAATCATATAAGTGTTGCTCTACCCATGTGCATGCAAAAACTCCTAGTTCAATATGCTAAAATGCAAATTTCTCCTCCATAGTACCAACCATCACTCGACGTGTTCCAAAGATAGTTGCTCGAGCATATTTATACCATCATGTTAACAAGTGTAATGGGTCTTGACAATGAAACCAAAATGTTGGGTTTTATTTTTATCCTTAGTTCCACACTATGAAGTACTAATCATGTGCCTAAAATAAGGAATAAGCCAACGTGTTAACATGCTAACATATCAAGTGAGTGTCCTCACACACTCATTCAAAGCATACACCCTAGACTAGTTCCCATTGTTTCTACTACATGATGGTGTATGGTTAAATGTTAGACACTTGATTTTAATAATTATTACTATGAATGTTATTCTATATTTAGTCATTTGATGCATTCACACAGTGTAATTACTCTAGTATTATAAAGTATAATTAACACCAAAATGATTCAACACAAATATTCATAAATAATTAGTTTGATTGATCTCATTTGATAAGATTACAAAGTTACTTCATTCAGTACATGTTCTCTCTAGATCAATATCTTGATAGCAACAACACATCTACATTCAACAACACTTTCTAATCAAAGCTAAAGGTGTATTTATACACAAGTGAACTCCTTATCGAGTTGTATCATTAATACATTAAAAATGACAAGCCAATGACTATTTCATAAAAATAAGTCATGACAAGTTGTTATAATTAAGTTCCTTTTGATTCGGGCTCAACAACACCCATATACTCTCTCTATGCTAGATATTTGCTTTCATTTTCCTCATTCTTCATGGTCTAGTGCTAGACTTATGTTCCCATTAATCTAACTAGTTTTTAATAACCTCCAATTTCTACACCCTTATCCTAATCTTATGATTTTTTGAGTCCTACATCTTGTGCTCCTTATTCTCTATTTCTTTATCTTCACAACTCACCTATTTGTGCCAAGGTCTTCCACACTATTCTCCCATGTTTATCTATTTTGCGTCATTCTCTCCCATATTATTTTTCTCCATGCTTTTCCCACACCATTGAATATCCATGCTTATAGCTTAAAATACTTAAAATATATTACAAAATTTGGGTCCAACAATAAGCAATGTCTAGTGAAGTTCCAGATAGGCACATAGCAGGGTGAAGTATGGTGTAATTTGATGCCCATGGATGTGTGTGATGTATTTTAAGAGAGATCCTAGAAATTTTACTAAAGAGTAGTATGTAATGGGTGAAAAAATACTTATCCCCTATAAAAATATTGCAAGAAGGATATATTCAACCCCTTAAAGGACAAGGGGAAATAGGGCACAACAGTGTGTGTGCAAGAGTGCTAATATGGTTTCAAGAAAAGAGCTCCTGAGAGAAGAGTGATGAGAGGAGCATTATGTGCTTATACCCAAGATGATGCAAGAGAGTGGCACAAAATCTAAAAATAAGATAGACAAAACACTTTCACATGAATTGAAATAATTATTGGATGAATCTTCTGATATTTTCTAGAGTTATTTCCCTAAAAAGTTTCCATTGGTAAGAAGCATTAGGATTTAATTTTCCAAACAAGACAATACATAGGATGACACCTATGGATAATGAGGAAGCTCAAAGGCAAGTGCAATAATTATTAAAAAAACGTGTTAACAAGGGAAAGCCTAATCCTGTGTACAATACCCATAATACTTACACTAAAGAAAGATGGAGAATGGCTCATGTGCACAAACTCATGCACCATAAAAAAAATTATGTTAAAGTATAAGTTTCCATTTTTACGTATGGGTATTATGATGAAATGATTGGGTGGCATGAATTACTTCAGTAAGATGAATTTGAAGAGTAGATATCATCATATCATAATTTGATAAGGAGATGAATGGAAGATGATGTTCGAGATAAAGGAAGGAATGTACGAGTGGATAGTTATGCCATTTGGGATAACTAACACTCCTAGTATATTCATGATGATGATGAATGAATTATTAAATCCATTCTTAGGGAATTGCATTATTGTGTACTTGGATGATAACTTGGTGTTTATCAATACTAAGGAGGAACATGTGGTGCATTTGAGGAAAGTGTTGGAAAGGTTTCGTAAAGAAAAATTATTGATCAATGTGAAAAAGAACATCCTTATGAAAGAAGAGTTGATATACATGGGTTTTGTCATCTCCAATGAAGGATTGAAGATGGAATTTGAGAAGGTGCATGCGATAGTGGAATGGCCATTGCCAAGAATCACATTTTAGGTGAAAAGCTTTCATAGTTTAGTGAGTTTATATAAGAAATTGATGAGGAACTCCAATGGAATATTTGTTGTGATCATAGAAACATTATAAAGAGATCACAAGGCATTTATCTAAATTAGGGAAGCAGAGTATAATCTTCAAGTGTTTAAGAAGAAGGTGATAAAGCAATCGGTGTTCGCATTGCCATATTTCAATAAAGTATTCCAAGTAGATTTTGATGCAAGTGGCACAATGATAAGCTCAATATTAAGACAAGAGGGAAGACCCATATCCTATTTTAGTGAGAAAATAAGTGACACAAATTATAGATATTTGATTTATGACCAAGATTTTTATGCCATAGTGCAAGCACTGAAGATGTGGAGGAATTATTTGATGCCAAAAGAGTTTTTACTATATACAGACTACCAAGTACTATAGTCAAGGTAAGTTAAACCAAAGGCATATAAAGTGGGTGGAATATCTACATAGTTTCATATTTGGATTGAAACATGGGATTGAAAGGTAGAATAATTTATCCATCATGTTAAGTAGGAGAGTGTTGATGTTGAATGAGATGAAGATATAAGTATTGGGTTTTTATTCAATGAAGGATATGTACCCAAATGATGAGTATTTTTGAGATCCATGGAAAGCCTATATGAATCCAAAAAGTATGGATTAGATGCCATGGCTGGATTATATAATTCAAGATGGAATGTTTTTCAAAGGAATGTAGTTATATATACCCCAAGGGTTGATGCATGAGAATTTTATTAAGGAGAATCATCTTGGATAATTATTCATGCACTTTGGAGGAGATAAAATACTCGTAGTACTAGCTAAAGACAATTATTGGCTAAGCATGGGTATATATTTGTGCGCATATGTGAAAATATGTCATATTTGTCAATTGGAGAAGGGAAGAAGTTAGAATATATATTTGTACCAACCCTTGAATGTGCTAGAAAAACCATGGGAAGATAAAATCATGAACTTGGGTCTTGGATTGCCAATGATGTAGAAAGGTAATGATTCCATTTTTGTTGTAGTAGATGATTTTTCTAAGATGGCACTTTTTATTTCTTACAAGAAGACTAGCAATGCAACTAACATCACCAATTTATTCTTCAAATAAGTAGTGATGTTACATAGACTGTCGTGCAACATGGTGTTAGTCATAGACACCAAGTTTGTAGGCCATTTTTTTCTCACTTTGTGGAAGAATTCGGGGACATGACTGAATTAAATTATGTGGACTATCCACAGAGTTATGAACAAATTGAGGTTGTTAATAGAATACTTGGAAATTTGTTGAGATGTTGAGTAGGGTAAAATTGACACAATGGGATATGTTGGCATCGGTCGAGTGTGTATACAATAATTATGTTAATTGAAGCACAGGGAAAACACCTTTTCAAGTTATTTATAGAGTTATTCCAAGAGGGATCACCGAGTTGATGAGAATAGATGAGGCACATGGGAAGAGCATAGAAGTTGAAGATTATGTTGAATACATGTGAGGATTGCATGAAGAAGTGAGATAGGAACTTGAAAAAATTAACTTGAGTTATAAGTGACACACAAATGAGAGCTGCAGGAAGGACTTTGAAGTGGGAGACTTAGTGTTGGTGAATTTATGCAAGGAGAGATTTCTACAAGGAACATTTAATAAATTGAAGTTGAATAAGATAGGGCCTTGCAGAGTGTCGTAAAAGTGTTCAACAAATGCATACGAGATGGAATTGCTAGAAGGAATCAATATCTCACCTATCTTTAACATAGAAAACTTTTATGGTTTTCATAAGGGACAAGAGGAGGGTGAAGAAAAAGAGGAGCCACAAGTTCCATACTAGAAGGCACAATTGCCTAAAAAAAAAAGGGAAGAGATAGAGTCAAGTTTGGAGTTCAAGGTTGTGAAAAGGACATACAGGAGAGAATATATGAATTACTTGGTGAAATGGAATAATCATGCAAAGAAGATGTATCATGGCTAGACCCTGTAAATATTGGCCATTATGGCTATGATCTCACAAATTTCAATTTGTTAGTCAAAGCTCACATTTTAGTTACCTGGGGTGTCTGATGTAGGTTCATCCTAGACGCAAAAGAAGCTTGAATCATTTTGGAGTCCTAAGTATTGTTTTGTGAAGTACTCAAGTGCACATAATCAAAGAAGGATGTTCAATGCAAAATCATGATGCGTAAGTTTTGAGAGAATCCTCATGTGCAATTTAGAGTACTAGCACATAAGTTTGGACTGAAGTGTCACATGCCTAACTCAGAATGCATGCGTGTAGGAAACTTTAGACATAAATACACATAAGGATATAGAAGTAGTTGGTAAGTCAAAATATTTATCTGGAGGCCACATCACCATAACTGCCAAGATTTGAATTAAGCATATGTCAACATAAAATGTGGGAATAATAATAAATGCAACAAATATGTTAGCTAGGATTTTGATGGCCTAACTGGATTCATGTCTTAAATCACTGACTTAGTTGAACACATCAGAATGCAATTGATTTGGTAGTTGAGTTGACATGCGGGAAAGGATCTTTGAGACCTTTCTGAAGGGTTTATAAATAGAGGGCCAGGTAGACCATGTAAAGAGTAGCTATATGTAAAAATAAGGATACTCTACTAAAATTTATAGCCAAGATAGAGGGAAAGAAGAAGGCAATGCCAAGAGAGAGAGAAAGTGAGCCTTGCATTGTCTTAATCAAGCTCTAACTATAGCTCTATGTAGATATCTATATTATTATGTTTTGAACAAGCATTAAAAACATCCTTTTTTTATATTATTATGTTTGTGTTTGTGAGTGTGTGAGGATATTTGGTTGAATGGATCAGTTTCTCTTCATTAGGAACCTAACTGTGACTCTGTCAATATGTGCCAATAAGAGACTAACATGATTCGATAATTGATAAATAGACACACCCTAGAATATTATAATTTTATAACTAATAGCTACCCCCATACCAAAACTAGATGTTTATCCCATTCTGTAAATTTTGGGCTTGTAACATTTATAATGTAATATACAAGTGTTTCTTGAAAAGCTTAACAAGAAAAAATTGTTACATCAATATTTTGGATCATACTTCATAATCTATCATTATGATGAAGATGTGATCGGATTAAGGATCACAAGTAGCTCTAAACTAGAATCTTATCACATCTTCATCCTAAAGATGGATCACATCAACTCTTATATGTAATTGCATCGGTATGTGTGATTTACAATGGCTTTCGGGGGTAGTGATCATGGAGTGTAATAGTGGGAGATGTCAATAAAATGGTTGACCTTAAAGTGAATGTCAATTTAGCTGTCAAAGAGAAGTTTTTCTTCTTGCTTGGAGAAGGTGATAAAAATTTTGAGATATCTTGGGCATACGATAGAGTTTGGAGTCCATTTTTCTCTTCCCCAAAATATTTTTTCGAGATCGATCCAATGGTGCAGCAAGATTGAAGCCATCTATCACTAGTCAATAAAAAAAAATTAGAAAAGAAAATAGAGTTTTTAAGCAATGTGAAACCCTTTAATCAAAAAAACTATGTGACAAATTTAAGATATGTGCCTTAAGATTAATACATCTCGATGTTTTTCAAAAAGATGTATTTATGATATATCTACTTATCTTATCTTATTTTAATCTTGAGAATAAATTATAAAATATGATTCATAATACTTTTTATATTAAATTATGGATGGCAAAAGCCTTGAATATTTAACCTTGATATATTTTCATTAAATACTATTAAGCTTGAAAATAAAAATAACTAGCATGTTAATACATTGTGAGATTAAGCATTTAGCATTGGGTTATGGGCACTTGGGTTTTTGCTATTGGATGTAATATTTAGGAGTATGGTTTTATCTCGAGTTCATAATCGAATTAACACTTTCTAACTTTTATTTTAATTGTGATTTCTTTTCAATCAACTTTTTTATTGGGCATGCAATTACGTTTTAAAAAAAAAAAGATATAATAACATATTTTGAATTGAAAAAATAACTACTATAAATTCTACAAATTATGGGATATGACATATATTAAACTAATACATTTACAAAAGTTGTGAAAAATAAGACAACTCTACTTGTGAAAGATAAAACAACCTCCAAGCTTTTCCTATTCGACACAACACTACCTCCATACTTTCTATGGGCAAATGAAACTCTATATTTTTAAAAAAGTTTTGAAAATGAAATAACCTCCAAATTTTTAATGTCAAAACTAAACACTATATATTTACAAAATTATAAAAGATAAGACAACTTTTTCACTATTTCCATGTCTAATCCAAACTTTACTTAACAAGAATATTTTATCTAAACTCTACTCTTACCCAAAAAAAAAAAGAAAAAAAAAAAGAAAAGAAAAAGAAAAAGGAGAAAGAAAGAGGTCCAATCCAAACTTTGCTCCAAAAATGACAAAAACCATAATGTTCTATGAGAAGATATTGGGATATTAACCATCACCCAACTTGAATAAGACAAGATGGCAATTTCTATCTAAAGTTTGGACTTATGGGGTGGGCATTGAAATATGCAAGACACCCAACAAATATTTCCCAAATGTCAAAAACCATCTAAAAAGCATGATAGCAACTAGGAATCCATTGAAAAGGTGGGAAGGGGTTCATAGCCATCCCCCAAGAAAAAGGAGTCCCAAGAGAGAGGCTTTTCCAAGCAAGGCCATACGAGGAGGATGTTGAATTTTATAAAATCATGCAAAATAAATGTTTTGTTAAATAAATGGAGGAAGCCTTTTTGCATGCGATCATCGACAGCGTGAAACGGGGAAACGACATGAGATTATTACCTAACCCTAACGCGTTGTCGGTGGGGAGCACCCTTGATTGACGGTCACCCGTCCTAACGCAAACGGCAAGTCAAAGAGTACTGGACGCTCACGTCAGCGGGCAGATAACGCATTTTCCGTTTGTTGTCGACGCTGCCGGAATATATACACATGAGTATTTAATGGACTTCAATATTTTATTTGCCGAATTATTCGTCGCCGCATAGACGTTTTAATTTTGGCGCCGTGGTATCATTATATTTATTTATTTATTACATTTTAGTTTGAATAAAATGCAACGATTTTAAATGTTAATTACGTTCACACAAGAATCAATGAGACCACAATGCCATTAAAGTCCCCGCTTAGAGAGGAACCTCGATATTTTTTGAGCGATTTTTAAACAAAGGATATGTAAATAGAATTTTGAATTTCGTTTTTATGTTGTTATAATAATAATAAGTTTTTATGTTGTTATAATAATAATAATATAGATTTTAAGGTCTACGATGTTAATTAATGTTTTGGTTATGGTCTATAAGACATGTTTAGTTTATGGGACCACTTACTATTTCCATCGTGGGGAGGCACTTTATTGTGTTATGAATACGAGGCGTGCAATCCCTACCCCCTGCAGGTTTTGAACCTGTGACCTCCCTTTGAGGCGCACATGTTCTTTACCATTAGGCCAACTCAGGGGCACAAAATAATAACATGAAATAAATAAAGTAATTATTTTAATAGTGAATGTGATAAAATGTTATTATTGAAGTAAGTTTATATATGAAAATTAGAGGTAAATATTGATATAAATAATAAAAAATAAAAAATGACAATTAATCAATATCGATTATTAAAATATAATTTTAATAGAGTTAAATATAAGATGTAAGTGATAGTAGTATTGGTTTTATACAATGAATATTATTTCACCAAACGTAATTAGCATATCAGTTCTTTTATGAAAGTGTGTTTCTAGTTGTGCCACAATAAGAGCTTCAAAATGGGGAACAAATATCCACCAAAGCTCAAGTATTTGTTAACAGAAATAAAATTACAAAATATGAAAAACAATTTCTTTTGTTGACAAATATAGAACAATAGAATTACAAAGCGATGGCAGTATTTGGTAACAAAAATGAAACATAATATATTTTATAATATTGTCCCACTAGGTGGCCAAAAAAAAATTAAAAAATAAATCCTAAAAAATACTTAATATTTTTTTTTTTTTTTTAATTAGAAAAATGTATATGCACTACATATTTGTATATAGAATCTGTAACACATTTATTTGATTAATTTCAATGACCCAAACTCAAGGTATTTTGAGGAGAAGATGGAAGTGTATGCGGCCTCTTTATGCTAAAAAGTGGGACACACTATTATGCTTTAACCAATGTTGATGTTAATGTGTATTCTATACAAACAAGTGGCATGCTCTCCAATCTATTGGATTCATTGAGCAATAATATTGTATAACAATCTACACAATTGTAATTTGTTTTGGGAGATATAACAAAATGCGAAATACATATTGCTTTTTCAAATTGAATTTTTTGTTCGTGTATGCAGATAAGGCTATCAAGCACATTAAGAGTAACAATCATTTCACCTTTGACATAGGTGAGATTTGCACACAATAATTGTTTATTATGTTGTCTCTGTAGCAACGTTTTGTAGGTGACAAGGACATCACCTTCAAAAACATCTCCTATTTTATAGTTATTCAATTCATCGATCGATAGCAAATCAGATGAAATTATTGTCACTACAAAAAAAAGCGTGATGTCAATGTATATAGGTAAAAAATTGTTGGGGATCAACCAACAATGGATTACACTTATGAAAGCAATCAATGCGGAAATAAATCAGATAGATAAGTAACTGAAATGATAAATAGCACAGAACAAGATATACAAGAAAACACCCTGAAAACTTGTATTAAAAACTCTTTACAATAGGAATACAAATGAAGAACTTCGTTCTTCCACACCTCTCTCAGATGCACACAAGATCTCTCACTAGATCTCTATTCCTCAAGAGCTCTCTCTAAAGTACAGTCCTTCAAACATTCACAATGTTCTACTTCGTACTCAATTACACTCTCTCATTCACTTCATCATCATACAATAGCTTAGAAGATCTCTCCTACATATAGAAAATAGGAAACTTAAGCATGCTCTTACAACAAACAGTTAAGCCTCTTCAACAAGGGCTCTAAAAATAACATTGCTAACAATAGAGACGCGAGCATGAGTCTACAACTCAAACTCATCATGCAAACACTCGCTTCTGTCCTCGGAAATAGCTCTCTGGACACGCAGGTAACCGACGTCGGTTCCTGCCTGTTCGCCTGTGACCGTCGCCGGCCGACCATACTGCCGACGTCGGCGCCTCTGAACTGCAACTGACCGACGTCGGTCGCTCCTGACCGACGCCGGCGTCTATGTAGACCCGAACCTGTTTGTCTATGCTCCATGGTGAAGCTTTTAGCTCCACATACCTAACAATCTCCCACTTGGAGATAAACCAGCTGCACCAATACCTGTACAGCAGGATCTTCTAGCTCCTCCATCTTCAACTCAATCTTGAAGACCAACGGAAGTTGAATGAAGATTCAACTTCTCCTTAGTAACCGGCTTTGTTAGCATATCCGCAGGATTCATGTCTGTATGGATCTTCTCCAGCTTCAACTCACCATCTTCCAATACCTGCCGTATGAAGTGGTACCTTAGCTGTATGTGTTTGGTTCTAGAATGGAAAGCTGAGTTCTTAGCCAAGTGGATTGCGCTTTGACTGTCACTATGCAATCTGCAACTCCCATGCTCCCTTCCAAGCTCTTCCATGAACCGTGTCATCCATATCATCTCCTTGCTAGCTTCTGTAGCTGCAATATATTCTGCTTCTGTAGTTGACAAGGCTACAACCTTCTGCAACTTAGAAATCCAACTAACTGCCGTTCCACCTACAGTAAAAACATAACCTGTAGTGCTCCTCCTGCCATCCAAATCCCCTGCCATATCTGAATCTACATAGCCATGTAGAGACGTATCTGAACCTCCATAGCATAAGTGTCTGCTGCTGGTTCCTCTCAGATATCTAAGGATCCATTGTACTGCTTTCCAATGTTCCTTTCCTGGATTGGCCATATACCTGCTTACTACTCCCACTGCTTGGGCAATATCTGGTCTAGTACACACCATTGCATACATCAAACTTCCTACTGCGGAAGAATATGGAACCTTGTTCATGTACTCTACCTCATCATGTGAATTGGGACATTGTTCTTTACTTAACTTGAAATGTCCTGCCAAAGGTGTGCTTACCGGTTTCGCATCCTGCATGTTGAACCGTTTCAACACCTTGTCCACATAATCTTCTTGAGACAATATCAACCTGTGATTTTCTCTGTCTCTCTTGATGCTCATGCCAAGGATTTTCTTAGCTGCTCCCAAATCCTTCATGGCAAACGTTTGAGCTAACTTCACTTTAAGCTCTGAGATGTCCTGCATGTGAGACCCTGCAACCAACATGTCATCTACATACAACAATAGAATAATGTATCTACCGTTATCGAATCTCTTAAAGTATACACAATGGTCTGATTGACACCTACTGAAACCATGCTCAGTCATAAACCTGTCAAATTTCAAGTACCATTGCCTTGGAGCTTGCTTGAGGCCATACAAGCTTTTCTTTAACCTGCACACTAGTTTCTCCTTACCCTTGACCTCGAAACCTTCTGGCTGTTCCATGTAAATTTCTTCATCTAAATCTCCATGAAGAAATGCTGTTTTAACATCTAGCTGCTCGAGATGCAAATCCTCAAAAGCAACCAAAGACAGTACAACCCTTATAGAAGTCATCTTAACAACTGGAGAAAAAATTTCGCCAAAGTCAATACCTGGCTTTTGTGCAAACCCTTTTACAACCAATCTGGCCTTGTATCTCATCTGACCATCCTCACCTTCCTTTAACCTGTAAGTCCACCTGTTCTTCAGTGTTCTCTTACCAGCTGGCAATTCAACCAAATCCCATGTTTGGTTCTCTCTTAAGGACTCCATCTCCTCAATCATGCCATGCTCCCACTTACTCCTGGACTCCACATGTAAAGCTTCTTCAAAACTTTCTGGTTCTCCACCATCGGTTAGTAATAAATAATATAAAGAAGGAGAGTATCTAATTGGAGGCTTACTTACCCTTTCAGACCTCCTGATTGGTGTCTTGGACTCATTTTCAACAATCTGTCCATCCAAATTTTTTGACAGTGACCGACCTCGGCCACCTGTAGACCTGTTACTGGCCGACGCCGGTTCTTCCTGGCCGACGCCGGTGCCTGGTCTGCCGACGTCGGTCTCTGTATGACCGACATCGGTTTCTGTACTGCCGACGCCGGTGCCAAACCTGCCGACGTCGGTCTCTGTGTTTTCCTGTAAGTGATTATTTCTTTTTCCCGCGAGCTCATTTTGGACCATAACTTCGTCCAACTCATTATTGCTCTGCCCAGCTTGATCTAGCTTCCTTGTCTGATCACTGTACATCACCCTTTCATTGAAAACAACATCACGGCTCCTGATTACCTTGTTAGTTCCTAGATTCCAAAATCTGAAACCAAAATCATCTGAGCCATAGCCTATAAACGTGCACCTCATAGACTTAGCATCAAGCTTCTTTCTATTTTCCTTATCTATGTGCACAAAGGCTTCACAACCGAAAACTTTGAGATATGAAAGATCAACCTTTTTACCTGTCCATGCCTCTTCTGGAATTCCACCATCCAGAGCTGTAGAGGGTCCTCTGTTGATCAGGTACACTGCGGTGTCAACTGCTTCTGCCCAAAACTCTAAGGGCAACCCTGCATGCAATCTCATACATCTTGCACGCTCCATAATAGTCCTGTTCATCCTTTCAGCAATACCATTCTGCTGAGGTGTCCTTGGAACCGTCCTTTGCCTACGGATCCCATTTATGTAACAATATAATTTGAACTTAAGACTGCAGAACTCACCACCATTATCAGATCTCAAGCACTTTAATCTTTTGCCTGTTTCATTCTCAACCATGGCTTTCCATATCTTAAAAGTCTCAAAAACATCAGATTTCTTTTTAATACAGTAGATCCATACCTTTCTTGTGGCGTCATCTATGAATGTAACATAGTACTGTGATCCGCCAATAGAGGCTACATGAGCCGGTCCCCACACGTCTGTGTGAACAAGCTGCAACTTCTGCCTTTTCTTAGTAGACCCAGTCTTTAGAAAACTAACCCTTTTCTGTTTTCCAAACACACAATGCTCACAAAATTCTAGATCCATACTTTTCAAATCTGAAAGCATACCTTTAGACTTAAGGATTGACATCCCCTTCTCACTCATGTGGCCAAGCCTTGAGTGCCACAATTTCGCATCCACATCTGAAGTAGATAAAACAGAAGGAGATTTGTTAGTAATACAATTACACAAATAGAGAGTACCTTCTCTCTTACCTCTGGCCATAACAAGTGCACCCTTGGTCACTTTCCAAGAATCTGCTGTGAGAGTTACTGTACAACCCTCATCACCAAGCTTACCTGCAGAAATCAGATTTCTCTTCAAACTAGGAACATGCATCACATCCCTCAACACCCATGTGTTGCCATTCTGCATCTTTAGCTGCACTTTACCTTTGCCAATAATCTTGCAAGGCTCATCATCCCCTAAGTACACTATTCCAAAATCTCCATGGACATAGTCACTGAAATATTCTCTGTTAGGGGTAGCATGGAAAGACGCACCAGAATCTAATACCCAAGATTCTATGTTATTATGCAAAGAGAAAATAAGAGCATCCTGTGCAATACCTGCAACCTTTGTCTCTTCCTTTCCTTCGTGCTGATTGTCCTCCTTAGGCTTTGACCAGCAATCTCTGCTTATGTGCCCCAACTTTCCACAGTTCCAGCATTGTGGCCTTCTGCCATTCCTGGATTTGGATCTGCCTCTTCCCTTAGACTTTGATCTTGATCTCCTCTTGCTCCTTTCTTTTTGCCTTCCTCTGCTCTCGAAATTTAAAGCGTTCCCGGATGTCCCAGAAGTCTCTTCTGTGTTTTTCCTGCGTATTTCCTCATTCAAAATAACACTAACCACATCCTCTACTTTTAAAATATTCGAAGCAGAAGCAGTATTAGAAACTGCCATTACCAAACCATGCCAGCTTTCAGGCAAAGAACATAAAATTAAAAGAGCCTTTATTTCATCTTCAAATGAAATATTAACAGAACTTAACTGATTAACAATACCATGGAAATCATTCAGGTGATTAGAAACAGATCCACCTTCTTGCATATGCAAATTAAATAACTGCTTCATCAAATATACCTTGTTTGAAGCGGAGGGTTTTTCATATAAATTTGCTAACGTGGTCATTAACTCTACCATAGTTTTTGCCTGTGACAAATTGGATATCACAGTGGAGGCCAGACTCAGTCTTATAGAACCAAGAGCCTTTCTGTCAAGAACTTCCCATTCTTCATCCTCCATGTCCTTGGGCTTCTTTGCTATCCCACCTAACGGTAAGTAGAGATCCTTCTGATACAGATAGTCCTCTATCTGCATTCTCCAGTGCTGATAGTTCTTGCCATTAAACTTTTCCATTCTCAACTTACTTTCCTCTGCCATTGCTTCTCCCACTCAAACATAAATCCCTGTGAGCAACCTGTAATCCGAACACACTACACAGATCTGAACCACCTGTTAGTGAACCTGAGCTCTGATACCACTTGTTGGGGATCAACCAACAATGGATTACACTTATGAAAGCAATCAATGCGGAAATAAATCAGATAGATAAGTAACTGAAATGATAAATAGCACAGAACAAGATATACAAGAAAACACCCTGAAAACTTGTATTAAAAACTCTTTACAATAGGAATACAAATGAAGAACTTCGTTCTTCCACACCTCTCTCAGATGCACACAAGATCTCTCACTAGATCTCTATTCCTCAAGAGCTCTCTCTAAAGTACAGTCCTTCAAACATTCACAATGTTCTACTTCGTACTCAATTACACTCTCTCATTCACTTCATCATCATACAATAGCTTAGAAGATCTCTCCTACATATAGAAAATAGGAAACTTAAGCATGCTCTTACAACAAACAGTTAAGCCTCTTCAACAAGGGCTCTAAAAATAACATTGCTAACAATAGAGATGCGAGCATGAGTCTACAACTCAAACTCATCATGCAAACACTCGCTTCTGTCCTCGGAAATAGCTCTCTGGACACGCAGGTAACCGACGTCGGTTCCTGCCTGTTCGCCTGTGACCGTCGCCGGCCGACCATACTGCCGACGTCGGCGCCTCTGAACTGCAACTGACCGACGTCGGTCGCTCCTGACCGACGCCGGCGTCTGTGTAGACCCGAACCTGTTTGTCTATGCTCCATGGTGAAGCTTTTAGCTCCACATACCTAACAAAAATGAGATGGAGTTTACAAAGAAATACAGTGTTGTTAGTGCTTACATGTTTGCTTCTTATGCTAGTATTTGATTATCTTCAATGTTTTCAGATTTCCTGTTGCATGTAATTGTCCAATGGAATTAAAAGATAAAATAAAATGTTAAGATATTTAGGTGTATGCAAATGTATATTGACATGAAAAATATGGTTAAACAATTTTTAAAAGGATGTTATTACATGAAATTTGTCTTTTTTTTTTCTAGATTAATGTAGATGTGTGTTACATAAGGCCAAACAAGAAATCTCATGATCACTCTAATAACAATCTGTTTTAAAAATATGTTTTTTTGGTATTTCAACTTTTAACCATATGTGATCAATAATGGGCCTAGACAATGCATCTTGTCTTTCTAAAATAAATTGTATTCTATAGGTTCCCATGTGTTGCTCAAGTACTTTTGAATCTATATGTTACTTTTAAATGTCGATATTGAAGTTGCCTAATATAATTATATTTCATGTTCTATGTGCACCTACGAATACATCATCAATAATAGCTATGATATTCGATATTATTGCACTCGATGCTACATACAAATTGACAATTACAGTTTGGTGGATACCGTTTATGATAATTGCTTTGATTGCTTCAATATTACTCCTCCTGTATTGCATTGTTGTTGAAATAGAGATGTCTTTTTTAATGCAAATCATGATTCCATGAACATGATACATTAAAATGCAATGGAAATGTTCTAGTAAATTGCTCGATATGGTATTTCTAATTTATGTTTCTTGCAAACATAATATGCATGACTACATAATGTCATGATCATTGAGCACATCTTGTATATGTGCATGTAAGCTTCTTGTATTTAATGATGAGATGAGAATATGATTACTAGTATTTAAATCATGTGTGTGTGTGTGTGTGTGTGTGTGTATATATATATATATATATATATATATATATATATTTTTTTTTCCATTTTGCATTGGTTTTTAGGCGTAAGATTTTTGCAGTTATCTTTTTCTCGATGCTAAAATTTGCCATTGTTAAAGGGGCTAATAAGTACAATGACTCAATCACTTTCATGCACAACAATGTCGTATGCATGAGCCCATGATGTGTGATTCCATATCGGTCAAATGTAACACCATTCATCGTGAACCCTTGAGATCTATGCATTATTATTCGTGCACATGTAAGTTATAGTATTGGAAATTGTTTTCAAATATTTTGAGTGCCTATATTGCATGTGTTTTGTATAGGTGTAGAAACAAGTAAGATGGGTGTCCAATCCTGTGGAATGGAGTTATGATATAAGTGAGCTAATTTTATTCATTAGTGACAATCGGTATGTATATCATTGAATTTAGTCCATAGCACATTCATATCAATTTCAATTATATGGATTTTAAATGTCTCATTTGAGCCGTTGACAAGCCCATATTAAATGTCATAATTGCCAGCATAGTTTTCAACTAACATGTCAGTTTTCAAGACGATGATAGGAAGAAGCATAGACGAACGAGGACACAATTATTTTCCTTCACATCCAATTTCCTGTTCATTAATGGTATAGATAGTGATACTATTTCTTGGAACAATTGATAGCATTCTAACATTGTGTTTTTTTTACATCGTCCTATTTGTAAAAGATATATGGTAATGTTCGATTGTTTGGGGCTACTCATAAATAATTATGATTGATATAGGCTATGTCATTATCTATTTGAGATATTATGTAGAATGATGAAGAGTTGCTATAAAGTCCTTGTTACTTTGTCGTATTGTTATTCACAATTCATAAATTTTTACATGTTTTTTTTCACAATTCATATGGAATCAGTTTATTGTTTATTTTTGGATATTCAAAGATCAAAGAATCATGTACAAATTGCACTTGATAAAAGTCTCCACATAAAATTTTATCCAAATTTTCAAATTATGTTATAGGAATATGCTTATAGCTTTGATCCTTTTGTATATTGAATACAATAACCATGAGCCTACCAATGATATATGATATATGAAAAGGAGTCATAGCTGGTTGTAATGCTTTGATAATGTGTCAAGCATTTCATAAGTAAGTAGAATAATTTTAGATATGTTATAAGGTAAAAGGAATGTGGAATGCAACATCACTCCTGCAACATTGTATGTTATTTTTTTAGTATATTCTAGTATCAATCTTTTTATCTTAAGTGAGTCATTGTCAATGAACTTATTATATAAATGAATCAACATCTTATAGATCAATTTTTCTGTGAAGGTCTTTCCCATGTCTGCACCTCCTATTAAAAATAAGGAAATTGGCATTGATGGATTTTTTTATTTTTTCATTATTTTGTCTTTCACAATTATGTATTGTTCTTTGTTCAAAGATATTCTTCTTTCGTAATAGTCATTATTATCAAAAAGGAATGGGTGTTTGCATATTTCAAAAGGATTCAGGTAGCATTTCTTTTTACGTAATTCTTAGAAAAATTATGAATCATATTTTAGATCATAGTCTTTGCAGGTAAATTCATTGTCCTCAATGTTCAAATTTGTTAGTTGGACATTCATTTATCAAAATCAACATTGTCAACAATTTGCTCGATGTTGCCCCAGGTAGAGTTGATGCAATAATTATATCTTGCTTTATTTTTTAGGATGTCATTCTCATGGAAAGTGTTTTGACCTTTTAGAATTTTACTAATGTAAATCCTATGTTAGATTAAAGGGCTAAGTTGTCTAAATCAGTGAAATAAATAATCACTAGTTTGTTATAGAATTTGACTTGCTTTGACTTTCTAAAAATAGTATTGAATATGTATAAATAGAGACTTATCTATAAAACAACTATCATGGAACATCTGGGTGGTGAAAACTAGGATACAGATAGGTCTGAGTGTCATCTACAGGATCCCTAAGTCACATCTCTCTAAGGATAGTAGTGCCCCACTTGGACAGTAGCACCATGTGGTTCTAGTGTCATCTTTGTAAGATTGTTCCTATTTTTTGGGAGCACTTATATCTATGTTTATGTGTTTTATTCTTATATACATGAAATTTGAAACTCTGTATTATGTCTGGAATATCTGATTTAATATGCAAACCTTGATCATCCTTGTAAGTATGAAATGAGCTAAAAATGTGTGTTCATTAGTAAGATAGGTTAGATATCCTCAACACCCCACTGTGAAGAGATTTTCCTACATACCAATACTCTGAGGAGAGATCAAGCCTGATTTAGTTCTCCCACCTAGTGTTTGGTGCAAGTGCAAGTGAATGCTAGAATGATAGTGGTATTGAATGCCTTGATTGTGTTTGAGACTGAAAATATTTGAAATTTGGGCTTAGGGAAGTTGTAGATGGTAGTATGCAAAAGTATGATAGAATAGGAATTAATAACCTTGATTTTCTCAACTTGTTTCTTATTTGAATAGGCTTTTTGCATCTCTTTTCTATCGAGTGGATATAGGTATAATAGTATTATATTTATAGTGTTTCGTAACTTGTGTGGATAATAAAATATGCCTAAGATGACCTTAGGAGGCTTACACATTTGAAAATATATATGTTTAAGAGAGATAGGGCAAGGGACACTAGAACCATGTGGCTTTAGTGTCCTTAATGTGGCGCTAATGTCCAACTAGTAAGTTTTTGGGAAAGAAGGGTTAGGATTTAAGAATATAGTTATGGGACTATGTTTGAGCTAACTAGAGATGTATGTGGTCTGCATAATGGCTAGAAAAGTGTGATAAATGATCTAGGATAGGCCTAGGGATAAACTAGGAATAGGTTGTCTCAAGTAACACTCTTAGCATCCAAATACCACTTTTAGGTGATTACATTTGCCCCCCTCCATTTATAATAGAAATGCAATAAAGTGAAATAACTAGTATAAAATAAAAATAAGCATACTTGGACTTACCTAAGAAGTGAAGCCCATGTAGCTAATTCTAAGTAGCTGAAGTTAGGTTTGCATATGTGAAACATTATCTAAAGAATGACCTATAATGAAACGTGTATAAACCAGTCCTTACTTAAGAGATATCAAAAGAAAAAGACTATGTTGAATAAATTAATGGAGTAAACATGAGTAAAGAGATATAAAAAAGGAAAGGAATGAATACACCTCATTGGGTATGCAAACCAATGTATAATCTTGGTGATAACCTCTATGTGTGCATGTAAATAATGATCAAATCATTAAATAGCTTAGACTAAGCTGATAGTTTATTCAATCCTTATATGTGGGTGGCTTAAGAACTCAATTCAATTTTAAATTCATCATTTCCCACCCCTGCTTGGTGGATCATGCCTTGTGAATAGATTGGATTAGACTATAAGTGTGTCTAACCCTCTCATGTGGGTGGCTCAAGAACTAAAGTAGGCTATGACTCCATCATTGACCACTTGTGTGTAGTAGATGCATCTAAAACCAAACTGCACAAAGTGATAGAAATATCTAACTGGGTATATCTAATTGTGTGTGTTGGCTCCATGACCACTCAAGTATATTAGCAGCTCTGGGACACTCGATAATGCCAACCACTACATATGGAGTAAGGCATGAAAATAGTGACAACCTAAAATATGATGTCAAGTGTATACAATGTATATAATGACATGGATTTTGTGATTCCATCTTATCAACCTATGTGTAACTGAGCATATGAAAACTATGTGATGTGTACATAGCCCCAACTAATATCTGAGTACATTAATTCTAAACTAAGTATGTAATAACTATATATGTGTATCTGAACTGAATGTGAGTGTGATCATGCCATGCATGATGCCCCTAATCTAAACAACTGATATGAATTTGAGTTGAAATAAATGTTTCCGAACAAAATCTGGACATAACTATCAAACTTGTAAATATATCTATACAAATTTGTATTGTACTTAGTGTACTATTTTGGCTAATATGAACTACCCTAAATTTGGGGCTACTAATAGTAGTACCATGTAGTGGATAGTAGCACCATGTGGCACTAGTGTCCCATTTTGTGTAGTAATTTTTTTCTAGTTTGAAATCTGAGTGGCTAAACTACTTTTTGAGTCCTTATTTTTCCCAATGTCTTATTTGTGTCTAATTTTTTGAAACTAAGCCTATGTGCTGCAAATTATCTATGAATAAAAATGTAGGAGCCTGATCTTTGTTAAAAACCCATGTGAATGCCCCATATTTTGAGGATAGTTTTTGACCTATACTATAACTATGCTAAAAATAAATAACTCTACAAAATGTGTTAGCTAGAGCATATATGATAACTACATGATAATCCAAAACAATGTGCAAACATAACATCATAATGTAAAGGAATATGAGCATAAGTATGTAATTTAAGATGTATATTATATCTAACATTGCACAAGGGTGTCAATATAGTTATAATCATTGTGTATAACAACAAATTTGAGTAGTTACCTAGGTGTATGGGGCATGGTGTCCATCATGACACCCAAGTAGGAAGGGTAGATGCATGAGGTCCCTCATGGCATTAAAAATAGGTGTGTATAACAAAAAAAGACAAGTGTCATGGTGATGAATCATACAATAAAACATACATACAAGACACATGAGGCATGCAAAGATATGCTAAGGGGCCATAACACAAGGGACATGGACACATGTCACTAAATCTGAGAAGAGAAGGCATACAAGGACATGTTCAAATGTTCACATACACAAGCAACAAGAAATTTAGCTTAGATCCACATAAAAGGACATGTTCAAATGTTTGCATACATAATCAAGAAATCACACACAAGGGACATGGGCACATGTCCAAGGTATATAGGAATAGAAGTGGCGTAGAGTCAAAGAGAAATGGCATATTTAAATGCCCTCGAATAGAAGAAGCATAAAAAATACAATCAAATCTAAACTAGGAAAGCTAGAAATGAAAGTATGTATGAATGTATTACAAATTTGTATAAATGTGAGGATGTACATATGCTGAGTCTAAAGTAGAGATAGTTAACAAAAAATATGAGCATGAGTAGCAATGATCAATATCAAGATATATCAATGCGTAAATTGGAATGTACAGAATGTAAGGATAGATCTTGGTAATAGAGTCTATGTATAATATGTCCCCAAGTGAGAAGATTTATCAAACAAATACATGGATCAGTGTATATGCCCCTAGTGGGTAGATGATAGCAAGTCTAGATTAGTGTAGTGGATTGAAGTCCTGTATGTAATCTGCAAGCACTCAACAAGAACAAGTGAAGCATATATGTATGATAAAACTAACTGTACTAAAATAGCTAGCATATTTAGTGTCTCATAAATATAATAAATGTAGACATGAAAATGTATACAATCTTTAATTTTTATGATTATGAGTAATATTTGAATGATTTTGTGTATTTGACATATTAAATTATTTTTATATTTTTTGGATATAAGCTATGTACAAAAAAATGAAAATAAACTACATACAAGGAAAAAGAGAGAAAATTATGTACAAGGGAGTAAGAACCATACTGACCGATGAGTCTCATGGGAGACTCACTATCATCATGACCTATGTTGAATAAGGGAACTATGATCATGTGTGTTGTGTGAAATGGAAATTGTTATCCCATAATCTATTATGCAGAGTAATGTGTGTATGTATCTACTTGTGTAAGGATGTTATGAATTTATGGCATTGATTGTGATGCACTGTGAACTTTAGGGGTCTTAGGAATCCATATAGTAGAATAAGTTATAGATGACATAGGTTCCTTATGATGAGAACCCTAAGAAACCAATGATATTGATCTCAGCATAAACTAAGTAGGAGAAGGTCCTCTAGAATCTGTGACATATTCTGACGCATGTGTCTCTCTAATAATGGTCTCCATGGGAGAATATGTGTATGTGTCGATGAGTAGACCTTGCCTACACTGGTGGCCCTACTAAAATCTATGATGTATGCATAAGATTCTTACTCTAAATTATAATTGATAATTATATAATATCTAGTAATGGTGATGGAACTGTAACTAGTGACTATGTTGGAACTATAACCGGTAACTATGCTAGAACTACCTATGGGATAGGTAGAGCATATTCATATTGGAGATCCTCAACTTTGACCACCTGATTTGCATGTATGTACTTCAAGAATCTATGTATTATAGATGGTATGGCTCAAAGCTACTGTAACCATGGCCTACCCAATAGTATATCGAATACACCTGCACTAGGTATTATTAGGAACCAAGTGGCTATGTGTGTTGTTCCAACCTATAATGAAAACACAATATCCTCAATGGAAATCTAAATGTGACCACCAAAACCACTAATGACTATATCTATGGGGAATATGTCTCGCTCTAAATGCCCCAAATGCCGTAAAAGTGTCCTGGTGCACATGTTAATGCTTGACCTGTTGTCAATCATAACACTCTAGATAGGATGATGATCTATGTATGCTCGTATAAAGAGTGCATGTAGATATGTATTATCATTGACAATATCTTGCTCGAAGAATGTGATGAGTGGTCTAGGTGGAATTATAGTATGGTATATTTCAATAATGTTATGCAATGGATGTGCCTCCTATATAACTTTATGACATGAAGTTGGAGGTGGATGTGCGTGATATATATAGTGAACACTTGATGTGCCCCATGCCTCATTCAGTGTATGCTTTGGGAATGGATTTGAGAATATATTTATTGCCTTAGCCTTTATTTGTTGTGATTTTGGTGCCTCTATGGATGTGCTCACATCAATAATATTAGCCTCAATCAGATCTTGTATCTTATGCTTTAAGTTGATGCATATATTTGTTGTGTGGCCTGGTGCCCTATGATACTCATAAAATGCATTAGAATCATAGTTATTTGGAAGAGGCCATGTTGTATGAACCTCTTTAATGGGATGGAGAGATATGGCATTACATTCTAAGAGCTTCTCTAAAACCCATGCTGGTGAATCTAGAAGGTTTGTGAAGATTCAGTGCTAAAGAGCAAATAAAACCAATCTAGGAGATGGCTCAAAAGCTACATTAATTGTGGCCTTTTGATCACTATTGTTATTAGTGGCCCTCACCTTATATGTACGCTTGTTTGAACTCTTAATATTTGATTTTTATCCATTGGTATACTTGAGTCTGCCCATTGATAGGAGCTTAACCTCTCTCTCTTTGACTGTGTGGTACAAATAGGTAAATGTAGGAAATTTCTTGAACAAGATAGCTTCATGTAATGTTGGTAAGAGACTTTTTTTAAATATGTCTTGAAGCTCTCTGTCTGCCATGGGGCTTATCAATTTGGATAATATAGCCTTGTATTTTAAGACATAATATGTGATAAGTTCATTTGACTTTTGTTTTAATTGTGCCACGTGTGCATGTGATATCTTATCACTGAAGTTGATGCATAAATGTGCTAAGAATATCTCAGTCAAAGGATTTAATGTTGTGATAGATTGATTTGGTAAATAATAAAACCATTGTAGGGCATAATCCTTTAAATTTCATGGAAATAAATTTGTAAAAAGGCAATCATTAGACATGTAGTCCAAGCATGCTACGTGAAAATATCTGAGATGATGCTATGTGTCACCTTTTCCATCATATAATGTAAACTTAAGTGCCACAAAAATGGATGGCAAGGGATTTATCATTGTGTGATGTGCCAAAGGTGTATGTAAGATAATATTAGAATCCAAGACATGTGGCGGCCTAGTGGATCCTTTCTCGAGATGCAACACTTTAGACTACAGAGTATGAATCTCATACATAAGGGATTGTACATATAGAGCGGAGAAAATAGCCACAAGAGGTCTAGCTATCACTAATGGATTTTGAATTATAATTTTAGGTTGTGCTAACTGAGTTGGTTGAGTTGGCCCCACTTTAGGTGTAACAACATTATCAACTGGGGTAGTTGAAGATTGACCATTGTTTGTTTTATTCTTGACTTCCAATATGGATTATAGGATTTGTGCATGATCAAGGGGTTATTCTATAATTAAATCTCTGAATCCCTATAACATCTCATCTTTATTCATAATTATGTCATCATTGTTAAGTGGAGGGAGAGTGTCATGATTATCAATGTGTATATCACCTTGCTCTTGGTTGTATTATTCATCTTCAGATGCATTATCATTAAAATCCACATAATCAGGGTGTGAAGGATGCATATTTGGAGTTATAATAGGTCCCTTATCCATGTTATAGGCTCGGATATCAGGAATCTGAATATGCTCTATAGGATTACCATCTAGTCTAGCACTTCTTCTTAATGGAAGAGAGAGATTTTTTAGATGGCATATAGTAAAAAAATTAGAATAGAGCTGATAAAAAAATATGAACTTTGAAAATTTGAAATCAACTAATGAAAATAGGAAAAAAAAGGATACAAACCCTAAGAGCAGATAGGGTTAGAGTTTTTTGAATTAGGGTTTCTTTGTATAAATTTAAATTATATTTAAATAAATTAAAACCCTAATATGAAATTGATTTAATGAGCTAGGTTATGCCAAAAATTTAGAAAAATAAAATTATGTAACCCTAATTTATTGCACAAAAATTTAGAAAAGGCAAACTACAGTCTGAAATAATATTCAAAGTAAGTCAAGTTCACCAAATGTTTTAACCTTTTAGGGTTTTACCAGTGTAAATTCTATGTTAGATTAAAGGGTTGAGTTATCTAAATTAGTGAAATAATATGTAATAAATAACCATTAATTTGTTATGTAATTTGAGTTGCTTTGACTTTCTAAAAATAGTAATAAATATGTGAAAATAAAGACTTATCTGGAAAAAAACTATCATATAATATTTAGGTGTTGAAGGTTGGGTTACAGACAAGTTTGAGTGTCATTTACAAGATCCCTGAGTCAGATCTCTCTCTAAATAGTAGCACCTCCACTTGGACAGTAGTGCCATGTGGCTCTACTGTCTTGAAAATGGTGCGAAGGTCCTCTTTTTAGGATTGTTCCTATTTCTTGGGAGTACCTACACCTATTTTTTTGGGTTTTATTTATGCATGCACAAAATTTGGAACTCTGTATTGTGACTAAAATATCTAATTTAATATGAAAACTCTTATCCTCCTTACAAATATAGAAAGAGCTAAAACTGTGTGTTCATTAGTAGGATAGGTTGGACATCCTCAACACCCCACTATAAAGAGAGTTTCCTACATACCAATGCTCCAAAGAGGGATCAATCTCGATGTAGTTCTCCCACCTAGTGTTTAGTACAAGTGCAAGTGAATGCTAGAATGATAGTGGTCTTGAATGCTTTGAGTGTGCTTGAGATTGGAAATCTTTGAAATCTAGGCTTTGGACAGTTGTAGATGGTAGTATGCAGAAGTAGGGTAGAATAGGGATTAATAACCTTGATTTTGATCAACTTATTATTTGAATCAGATTTTTGCATCTCTTTTCCATCTAGTGGATATAATATAATAGTCATTTATTTATAGTGTTTCATAACTTATGCAAATAATAAAATGTACCTAGGCCAACCTTAGGAGGGGTACACATTTGAAAATATATCCATTCAATAGAGTTAGGTAAAGGTACACTAGTGCTATGTTGGGGACACTAGCACCATGTGGCTCTAGTGTCCTTAATGTGGTGCTAGTGTCTAGCTGGTAGGTTGTGTTAAGTTGTGGAGCTAAAAGCTTCACTGTTATGCAAATGTGGAGGTTGTTGAGTGATATAGTAATCGAAGTCGATCAGGCCAACTGATGTCAGCTATGTTAAGCTACATAGCAACTGGCATCAGTTAGGGGTCAGCCGGCATCAGTCAAACAAGAATCAATGTCGGTCATCTCCAGACAGACAGAGACCAATGATGGTCGTCTGTGCATTCCATAACTGTTCTAATTTTAGATGAACAGTTAGTTTGCATGTAAAGACTAATTTTAGTCTTGAGTCTGCATTTCTAATTATTATTTGGTTTGGGATCTATTTAAGAGACCCAAGGGGTTGTATTGTAATCAAGTCTATGTAAGCAAGATAAATTAGATCTGCAGGGTGCAAGATCAAGAAGATCTGTGGTCAAGGACTTGGAACTAGGCAACAACGGTTGATTTCATTGTCACTTAGAAGTAAGGTAGGCAAAGCAACCATTGAGTTGATTGTCACTGGACTGGAGGGAACAATAACTTGGTATTGAGTTGAATGTTGATTGTAATTGAGAGAGAGAGAACTCTTGAAGGAGAATTACTGCACACCCAAGAGATGTGGAAGAGTGAGATTTTCTCATTGTATTTCCTTTTGGAAGAGTGTTAATACAGATTGTATTATTTCTCGTATCTCCTATTTTTTTTTGTTTTTTATTTCTAGTTACTTATTACTTCTAGTTTAATTCTGTGTTTAGTTGCTTATACAAAGCTAATCAACTGTACTCTTAGGAGAGGATCCTAATAGTTGGTATCAGAGCTTGGTTCACTAACAGGTGGTATCAGAATGTGTTAGTGTTTGTTGATTACAGGTCATTCACAGGGGTTTCTGTTTGAGTGGGAGTAAAGCAATGGTAGAAGAAAGTAAACTAAGAATGGAGAAATTCAATGGCAAGAATTATCAATTATGGAGGATGCAGATAGAACATTATCTGTATCAAAAAGATCTATACTTACCGTTGGGTGGGGTTTCAAGTAAGCCCACATGTATGCAAGATGAAGAATGGAATGTTCTTGATAGAAAGGCTCTAGGATCTATAAGGTTGAGCCTAGCATCGTCTATGATTTCCAACTTATCACAGGCAAAGACAATGGTAGAGTTAATGAAATCTTTGGCAAATTTATATGAAAAAATCTCAGCTTCGAATAAGGTATTTCTTATGAAGCAATTATTTAATTTGCAAATGCAGAAAGGTGGATCGGTATATAGTCATCTTAGTGATTTTCATGGTTTGGTAAACCAGTTAAATTCAGTCAAAATAGTTTTTGATGATGAAATTAAGGCTCTCTTAATCTTATGCTCTTTACCTGAAAGTTGGGATAGCTTGGTAATGGCAGTAAGTAATACTGTGTCTGCTTCAAATATCTTGAAAGTTGATGATGTTGTTAGTGTAATCTTGAATAAAGAAATTTAAAGGAAAAGCACAGGGGAAACATCATGTAATGCTTTAAGTGTTGAAAGCAGGGGATGGTAAAGAGAGAAGAGCAAGCAAGAGAAATTAGGGTCAAAGATAGGTAGTAGATCCAAATCCAGAAATGGAAGTATCACCTATTGGAATTGTGGAAAGAAAGGACATGCAAAGAAAGATTGTTGGTTGAAAGAAGATCAACATGAAGAAGCAGATGTTACAAGTATTGTTGCACATGATGCTCTTATATTTTCTTTGGATAGTCAGGTAGAATCATGGGTTTTAGATTCTGGTGCTTCTTTCCATGCAACCCCAAATAGAGAATTTTTTCATGATTATGTCCATGGAGACTTTGGAAAAGTTTATTTAGGGGATGGTGAGCCTTGTCAAATTATTAGCAAAGGAAAAGTGCAGCTAAAATTGCAGACTGGCAACATATGGGTGTTGAAAGATGTCATGCATGTACCCATCCTAAAGATGAATATGATTTCTATAGAAAAGTTGGGTGATGAGGGTTGCACAGTAACTCTCACAGCTGGATCTTGGAAAGTTTCCAAGGGTGCACTTGTATTAGCAAG
This sequence comes from Torreya grandis, assembly GCA_037957365.1. Classification (NCBI taxonomy): domain Eukaryota; kingdom Viridiplantae; phylum Streptophyta; class Pinopsida; order Cupressales; family Taxaceae; genus Torreya; species Torreya grandis. The sequence continues at coordinate 1,906,532 of JARHVA010001336.1, read as the reverse complement.
AGGTGAGAAAGTAGGTACACTTTATCTATCTACTTGTATTATTGATTCTCCTTTTGTATTATCTACTTCAAATGTAGATGCAAAGATGTGGCTCTATAGGCTTGGTCACATGAGTGAGAAGGGAATGCATATTCTTAATTCAAAAGGTAAGCTTTCAGATTTGATAGATCTAGATTTCTGTGAGCATTGTATGTTTGGAAAATAAGAGAAAGTGAGGTTTCTCAAGACTGGGTCAACAAAGAAGCACAAGTTGGAGCTTGTTCACACCAACATGTGGAGACCAGCCCAGGGAGCTTCTATTGGAGGATCATAGTGCTATGTTTCTTTCATTGATAATGCTACAAAAAAGGTATGGGTTTATTGCATAAAGAGGAAATCTGATGTTTTTGACACATTTAAGAATTGGAAAGCCTTGGTTTTCAAGGAGAAGATGATGGATAGTGATCAGCTCAAAAGGCTAAATAATTCTGAGCAGGGCAATTTGGATGAGGTTATGATCCAAAATAAGCTCGTGGGTAAAAATCATCACTCACAAGAAAACATAGACACCGATGTCAATCAGGCAGAGACTGATGTCGATCAGGCAGGAATCGACATCGGTCAGGTGAAGACTAAAGTCGGTGATGTTAGGAAGGTGGTAACCGATGTCGGTCAGGTAAGAACCAACATCGATTAGGTCGGTCAGGAGGAATCGATGTCAGTCGGGTGCAGACTGAGAGATGACCGAGATCGGTCACTGTTAAAACAAAATTTGGGCAAATAGCAAGCTGTCAATGAGTCTCAAATGCCCATGAGGAGGTTTAAAAGGGTAAGTAAGCCTCAAATTAATTATTCCCCTTATTTATACTACTTGTTGCTCACTGATGGTGGAAAACTAGGAAGTTTTGAAGAGGCAATGCAGGTAGAATCCAGGAAACAGTGGGAGCATGGCATGAATGAGGAAATTGATTCCTTGGAAAAGAACCAAACGTGGGATTTGGTTGAGTTGCCAGCTAGAAAGAAAGCACTGAAAGATGAATGGATTCACAAGTTAAAGAAAGGAGAGAATGGACAAGTGAGACAGAAGGCCAGGTTATATGGTCTTGAGCAAGCTACAAGACAATGGTATTTGAAGTTTGACAGGTTTATGACAAAGCATGGCTTTAGTCAATGTCAATGTGACCATTGTGTTTATTTTACTAGGTTGGATAATATTAGCTATATTATCTTGTTACTGTATGTGGATGACATGCTTGTTACAGGTTCATACATGCAGGGAATTACTGAGCTAAAGGTAAAAGTAGCTCAGACATTTGCCAGGAAGGATTTAGGAGCAGTAATCCTTAGCATGAGTATTTCTAGAGATAAGGAAAATCACAAGTTGATTTTGTCTCCAGAGGATTATGTGAATAAGGTAGTGGAGAGGATCAATTTGCAAGATGCAAAATTGGTAAGCACACCTACGGTTGGACAGTTCAAGTTAAGCTATGAACAGTGTCATAAATTACATGATGAGGTTGAGTACATGGTATGTACTAGACCTGATATTGCCCAAGCAGTGGGATTTGTCAGCAAGTTTATGGCCAATCTAAGAAAGGAGCACTAAAAAGCAGTTCAGTGGATTCTTAGATATCTGAGAGGGACCAACAATAGGTATTTATGCTATGCAGGGTCAAACACTTCTCTACATGGGTATGTAGATTCAGATATGGCAGGTGACTTGGATGACAGGAGAAGTACCACAGGATATGTGTTCACTATTGGTGGAATGGCGGTTAGCTAGATTTCAAAGATGCAGAAGGTTGTTGCAGTCACAGAGGCTAGCAAGGAAATGATATGGTTGACTTGGTTCATGGAAGAGTTAGAAAAAGAGCAAGAGAGTTGCAGATTGTCTAGTGATAGTCAAAGAGCAATTCATTTGGCAAAGGATTCAGCCTTTCATTCAAGAACCAGACATATACAGCTTAGGTACCACTTCATTAGACAGGTATTGGAGGATGGATAGTTGAAGTTGGAAAAGATCCATACGAATAAGAACCCTGCAGATATGTTAACAAAGCCAGGAACAAAGGAGAAGTTGAATCTTCATTCAACTTTTGTTGGTCTTCAAGATTGAACTTGAAGATGGGGATACAAGCCAGAAATAAATTAGAAGATGTTATTATACAGGTACAGGTGCAGTTGTATATCTCCAAGTGGGAGATTATTAAGTTATGGAGCTAAAAGCTTCACTATTATGAAAATGTGGAGGTTGTTGAGTGATACAGTAACTGACATTGGTTAGGCCAATTGACGTCGGCTATGTTAAGCTACACAATAACTGGCATCGATTAGGGGTCAGCCAGCATCGGTCAGATAGGAACTGACATCAGTCATCTCCAGACAGACAGAGACCAATGACAGTCGTCTGTGCATTCCAAAATTGTTCTAATTTTAGATGAACAGTTAGTTTGCATGTAAAGACTAATTTTAGTCTTGAGTCTGCATTTCTAATTATTGTTTGGTTTGGGATCTATTTAAGAGACCCATGGGGTTGTATTGTAATCAAGTCTATGTAAGCATGATCAATTAGATCTGCAGGGTGCAAGATCAAGAAGATATGTGGTCAAGGACTTGGAAGTAGGCAATAATGGTTGAGTTGATTGTCACTTGGAAGTAAGGTAGGCAAAGCAACCATTGAGTTGATTGTCACTGGACTGGAGGGAACAACAACTCGGTATTGAGTTGAATGTTGATTGTAATTGAGAGAGAGAGAACTCTTGAGGGAGAATTATTGTACACCCAAGAGGTGTGGAAGAGTGAGATTTCTTCATTGTATTTCCTTCTGGAAGAGTGCTAATACAAATTGTATTGTTTCTCGTATCTCCTATTCTTTGTTGTTTCTAATTTCTAGTTACTTATTACTTCTGGTTTAATTTCGTGTTTAGTTGCTTATACAAAGGTAATCAATTGTACTCTTAGGAGAGGATCCTAATAGGTTGTTGGGCAAGAAGGGTTAGGATCTGGGAATGCAATTTTGGGACTATGTTTGAGCTGACTAGAGATGTCTGTGATCCACACAATGGCTGTAAAAGTGTGATAAATGGTCTAGTATAGCTCTAGGGTTAAGCTATGAATAGGTTGTCTTAAGCAACACCATTAGCATCTAAACACCACTTTTAGGTGATTACAGAAAGCATATACATAATTCCATATTTCAAAACCATGCTTCATATTAATTTTGTTTCCTGTGAAAGGAATATATAATAATAGTTTTTATTTATAATAATTTTTGATATCAAGATGTTTATTTTACTTGATGTATCTTATAACACGGTGTTTTTATTTTGCATGGATTTTTTTTATCATTTTTCTTGTATTCAAGGACAAATTCAATGAAATAAACTTGGGATAGTGTTTCTAGTTGTTGAACTTAGTAATCTATTATAAATTTGCATATAACATCTTCTTATTCATTAGGTTCATGGGCCAAAAGTGTTGAAGGCTTTAGAATGAATGTGTGCTCATTTAATGGACTTGTGTTTGTGAATATGTATTTTCTAGACCAACTATTCAATGGCCATGACAAAATTATGTGAACAACCTATTAAGTGGATATTTATTATCTATTAAATAATGTGTTTCCAAGGTTACGTATCATCTAAATAACATTATATTTATAATTTGGTATTGTTTTTGGATTCTCTCAAATGATTTTATCATTAATATATCAAGTTTTGTCATGTAGAACATATAATAAGATGTTTCAGCATAGGCATTAAGAATAAATTATGCATCTGTATTTGTTTTCCATAAGTGTGGCATTTTTTACAAAAGTTTTTTTTTCATGCATGTGATGGCTTTCATTTCAATAAAAAAAATTGATTGCTTAAGTGTACTTTGTATCGCTTCTATGTATTCATTTTCATAAATTTATAATTATGCTAAAAACATGTCGAATGTTGTAGAATGTTCATAATGTCTATCTTTTCAACTAACATAAATATACATTAAATTTTTGGTGGCCAAGTTATTTTCTTTTGTACATGGTTCAAAGATAACTATTCTTGGCATTGGTAGAACAAGAATATATATATATATATATATATATATATAATGTGTTTTGCATTTTTTATTATAACTTTTGGTATGGTAGTATTTGTGTAATTTCTCTATGTTTGAATCAAGTATATTTGCATCACAAGTTATGTAGTTATCGATGAAACTTGTAATGTCTGAATTTTTGTCCTTTCCATAAATCGGTGCAAATTCTATACACAACATAAAATGTGTGTGTTGACTTTCTCGATTCTATAATTTTATAATCGAGAAACAGGCTTGTAATCATCTAAAAAAATATTCATCTTTTTATATCATTGTCATCATGTCACCTTTATTCTATGTGTATAGTATCATGTGCATGTAATAGGATATTTTGTAATTAAACAAGCATGATCATTTGTATTAAAGATATTGGTTTTGATCGTTCCATACTATTTTAGATAGATATTATGCAACTCAGATGATGCATTTTTAAGTGGTTCCCAATAATGTTCAACACTTTAGAATGTAAAAAAAAAATCGATGGTTCTAACTAAGGAATCATTGTAAAAGTTTTTTTTTGTAATTAGTGTAAATAATCTAGAGATATTCATATTTTTTGAAGTCAATATATCTGATATTATATTTCAATAGTTTTTATAGATTCGGTCTATACTTTACATATTTTGTTAGAATCTTTCTTCCTTTTAATTCCCCATTTCTAATTCTCACCCACATTATCACCATCCCTACTCAATTATAATTTGTATTGCCTTGAAAAAAATATTTGTGATATGATATATAAATGTGCAATCTGTATGTTACAATTCCCATTGAATAATTTTAGCACATGAAAATCTAGTTGTTATGTTTTCATTATGTGGCACACCATAAAAAAAAGTTGGGAAGATTATTTCCTCTACATACTTGTCTTTAAAAACTCCAAGTGATTGTTGGCACTCTAATGGTGCAACTTTGATAATTTTATCTTGCAGATCATGAATGCACATCAACTTTATAAATCCTTGTAGCATGGTTGAAATGATAACATTATATTCTTATCTTTTTGTTTCATTGTTTGTCAAAGTCTTTGTTATGTATCATTTCATGTTGTTATTAGTATGTAATAATTGTTTCCAATCTTTTGTAATTTAGATATTTTATGATCGACACAATTTTCTCTTGCACAGTTATTTTAAAGAAAACATGATTATGTTTGGATGAATCCTTCCTTTTTGCTATGCATTTTTGTATTCTATTTTTCTCTTTGGTTCAATAGTAATTGTCGATGTTTCATCTATTGAGCACAGTAATAATTTTTATATTATGTCAGTGTTCAATGGGACATCGATGATTGGCTCGATTAATCCAATCTAGAATATTTTGTATCCTAGTTGCCTAATCTATGCAAAAGCAATTCGTAATGAAATAAGATGCTCTTAAGATATGTTAGCATTCTGACATATGTCAAAGGCATGTTCAACAAGATGCATGCAGGATATACAAATTTTAGAATAATCATATTTTTCAATGAATTATTACATCTAATGCATATTTTTTCTATCACTATTTCATTTGTCTTTGTCAATTTCACATATGTTTCTTTTTATGATTTATTGAAATCTGTAATGTTATAGTTGAAGTACAATTGGATGGACACTAGACATGCATGTTTTGGTGTGTCTTCTACGTCTTTTATGAATTTACTTTTTGCATTAATTTCTTTTCTCTGTGTAATACATCTCAAGACACAAAAATATGTTATTGATGTCTTACTCAATGCATTGCTTGTCTTCTTTTTAATGTCTTGTATAGATTTTCTTCATGTATCTTTTTCAATATTTTGTTTAATTTGTTCAAAAGCATGAGAAGGTGTTATACCTATCTTATTCAATGTTATTTATTTTTTATTGCAATTAGGAAGAGTTTTTCCATTTTGACAATCCCTGGTCAATGGCCCATAGTGAATATGGTTTGTATCTATTTCGAAGAAGATTATGTTATAACTATTTACGAGTTGCAAATAGCCCTTGTTTGTATTCACTATACATGCACTAGCAGCTGACCAAAGATGAATCTCTGCATTAAGAACTATGGATATCCACTTAAAGTAAAAGTCACCTCCTTTAGTTTTGATTTCATTGAAGTGATTTCCCAAGTCTACAATGTATGTCTGCTAGCTTGAAATTCTACTTGTGTTTTGTATTAAGTTGGGCCCAAATTTTGTTTCTATGCAATAGAGTTTTTTAATTCTTGCATAATATTACATTACAAAATGATTATATGAGATAGAGAATCAGACATTGTATGTCAAATTCCAAATTTGTTAATTGGCAAATCAAATTAAACAAGCACTCACCATAATCATAATTGCACAGAACAAGCCTATATAAGTTATTGATTTCTAGTTTCAATGAAATGGTTATTCGATATGGCTCCAGCTATTTGCACATATTAGATAGTCCAATATGTGTCAGTGACAGAGTGTATTCATTTTTTTTTATTGTATAGTAGTTCATAATGGCCATGAATATGACTTGTATTATAAAATAATATCGAGTGTGAAATTTTTTGACATTTTTCATTGAATCGAAGGTAGTTTTTTTTCCTTATAAAGGACCATATGCATATATTTATATATTGAGCCATCTAGTTATCTAATGTATATAAAATGTGTCACCCCATAAACCAGTTTCATCTCCTAGGGAAGCATGGGATGCAGATAATCAAATTCTATGGAAATATGTTTTAGTGTCGTGTATTCCATGAAATATGTGCAGTTCATAAGGATCTAATTCTAGTTCATACGATTATTTATAATTAGATCACCAATATTCAAATCATTTAAGAAATGGTTGATGATCCCATTTCTTAATTTTACGGGTGTATATTTAAAATGTAGTAGCACGTGAAATGTATCAAATAGATAATCACCAACACTGTAGTTAAAGTCTACACTAAAAAAAAGGTGGTGTTTAGCCAAAACATGGTCAATGTTATTATATTATGTATTTTTTATAGTTCATAGCTCTCTCTAAAATTATCTTCTATGATATTTAATTATTTATCCTCTTGCATTTTAAGACTCAATTCCAATGATTTTATGAAACCAAAAAACTATAGATATATGACAATGTACATAGCTTCAATTTATTGATACGGTGTGCCAGTTTCTAGAACAAACAATTATTACAACCTCTAGAGATGATAATATAACAACCTATTGTAAATTCCTGTATCTAGAACAACACACTTTTTTTTTTGTTATTTTTAAATATTCACATGCATTGTGTTTATTGATAAAAATCATAATGATGCATTTGTTATATAATTGACACTATGAATGATTCTCTATATCCGAAAAAAATATGAGACATTATATGAAAGCAGTTATAATTTTTGACCTCTTTGCACTTACTATGTGTAGATTGGATTGTTTAAAGCAGCAACAAGGTGTGAATTAATTTGATAGAGAGATTACCTTCACAGATAGAGTTAAAATAAAAGTTCATGAAGCAATATACAAAGATTGTAATTGAACATAGTTAAATATTGACAAAGCAAACTGTAAAGTAGTGTCTTAATTACACAAATTTATTTGCAATGCAAAAGAAAAAATAAATGGTACAAATGCATTACTTTGTTTCCTTCACAAGGTAATTGCGGTGATGTCCCAAAGATATCAAATGTAATTTCTCACTCAAAAGTGTATTTAATTTTTAGTACACTCTGCACATGATAATAGATTTCATGCAATTGACACATATATTGTTAATTTCTATAACAATTAATATTCCAATTAATAAGGAAGGGGAAATTATATGTGTATTGGATTAAAAATGTCAATAATAATTAGTTTTAGAAGTGGTTTCAATAATTTTTGAAACATAGAGAAGATGCATTCAAAATCATTGGATAATTATTGCATGCTAGTGATGTAGTTGGTGCTAACTAGATATTTAAATTGCTCGTTTGCCTTCACATCTAGTTAATGTAGTGAAGTGGCATTCAATCATGTTTATAGCTACATAGATCATTAAATTAATTTTGGTGAAATATAATTTATGAAAGTATAAAATTTTAATTGTATTTTATATGCAAAAAGAAAATAAACACAATATTCAAATATTATATCCTATCTTGATAGGGACTAAAAAATGCATTTTTTTTTATAGAAATGAACCATTTAAAGATAAGTCGAACATAAAATTTAAACATAACCTCACTCTAATGATAACCCATTAATATTAAAGCGTAATAAGAGGAGTAAATGACTATAAGGAATGGTTGTCTTTTTGCCCTCATAAGGTCTTAAATATGATCACATTTTAACGTAAACTAATTTTAAACTTACTTTAATTGGTTATATAATTGATTAATTAAAAGTGAATCAAAAATATATTTTTTAACAAAGTTGAAAAAATAAATTACATAACTAACTTGGAAAAATAATTAAATTAGCGAATAAGATATCTACCATATTTAACCTGGAAATTTAGATTTAAGTATTTGACACGTGCATCATAATAAGTAAATAAGTAATTGGCATGTGCAACATAAATAGAGAAACACAATATAAGTTACTTGATTATGAGCTTTAAAAAAATATATAGGTTATGTGGGAGATTTAAGTTAACACTTTAAATGTGTTGACAACATAATTTATAGTAAATCACATTTTCGATCAAAATAAATGCTAAAGGAAGTCACAATTAATTATGATATATTAAAGGAATCAATTTTATTTAACTGTTGATTAAAGAAAGCCTTTTGGGATAGTCAAAATTTATTATTCTCTCATGCATAGAATTATTTTCAGTTTTGTAGTAGTTAAGTTGTGTATTTTTTAACAAAAAATTAGGAAAAAGGGAATTTTATTTGTGTTCTAATTGGTCAAATAGTGAACATGTTCTTTAGGGGTAGAACAATGATGCCATCAATAGTGACCTCACACATGCAAAGGCATATGAGCAACGATCAAATATTAAGTGTGGATATCTGCTAGAGGATATGACGTTCTATAAAATTGTTTAGAGTCTAAAAAGTTTCTAAGAAAAAGTTTCCCCCCAGGCACCAAGATCATGACATGTCCTAGTGACCTGGCTTGGTGGGGGATCAATTGACATCTGATAATCTCGTTCCCCTAAGGCCTTATGATCTTACCATGTGGTGACATCTAGGACCCCAACACCATAGGGGATTAGAGGTAAGCCAATAGTCTCATGGCCTTGAGGCTCCAAGAGGTCACCACGTGGTGATGTCTTTAGAGTTTAGGACCATGGAGGCTTTGGGGAAGCCAATAGTCACATGGCCTTGAGGCCCTAAGATGTTGTCACATGGTGACGTCCCATGATGCAAGGACCATGGGGGCACACATCTAACAAAACATATGCACCATAAATATTCTTATGGTCTTAAAACTAACAAAACATATGAACCTACAAACATTAAGATGGGGCATGTATTCTTTATACTACCTTATGTGAAATAATTTGGAATAGGGTTGGATTATAACTTTTGATTAGATATTACTCTATATTGACATTATTACATAATTTATTAGACGTTAAGAGTAAACCCCTAAAAATTTTGAGAAAAATAATATATGAAATTTTCAAAGGCTATCAAATTTGTGTGGCTAATTAATAGTTTTGTGCATACATTCTATACAATTTCATTATCTATTACTCTTTCACTCTCAACAATAAGATCAAACCATATCTGTAAATAAGATTGAAATCTCAAATCCCTAGGAAAAATAGCTATTATAGCCCACTTTTTTTTGTTTACCCACAACTATAGGGGAGTTTGTAGTGGCTAAACCCTTGTAAATATCGTATAGTCTAGCTAATTCACTATACTTATAAATGATCTTTCTCAAAAAGCCATTTTTAGAGAAGCATGACATAGTCATAAATGTGGCCTTTGTATTTAACACCTATATAGATTTCAACATTTTAAAAACCTTGTATTGACCCAATATTAATTTTTTTATGTTATATGAAAAAAACGATGGATTAGCTACAATATATAATGGCTCTAAATTCTCTATATAAGGAGAGTGTTTTATTAGACTCAGGGGTAGTCAATAATCTTATGGCCCTGAAGCCCCAAGAGGGTACCACGTAGTGACATCTCAGGAGCCTAGGACCATGGGGGACTCTGGGTAACTTAATAGTCCCATGGTCATGAGGCCCTAAAAGGTTATCACATGAAAACATCATAGGAGCTAAGGAACACAAGGGACTCTAGGCAAGCCAATAGTCTCATGGCCTTGAGGCCTTGAAAGGTCATTATGTGGTGACATCTCAGGAGCTCAAGACCATGAGGATTCATGGTAAGGTAATATCCCCATGGCTATGAGTCCCTAAGAACTCTCCACATGGTGATGTCTTGGGAGCCTAGGACCATGAGAAACTTAGGGCAAGTTAATAGTCTCATGGCCCTGAGACCCGAAGAGGTTACCACTTGGTGACATCTTGAGAGCCTAGGACCATGGGGGCTTTGAGGCAAGGTAATAGTCCCATGGTCATGAGGCCCTGAGAGCTCACCACATGGCAATGTCATAGGAACCCAAGACCATAGGGGACTCGAGGCAAGCTAATAATCCCATGGCCTTGAGAGGTCACCAAATACTGATGTCTCAGGAGCCCAAGACCATGGGGGACTTAAGGCAATCTAATAGTCCTAAAGTCCTAAGAGGTTGCCACATGGAAACATCTCAAGAGCTTGGGACCATGGGGGACTCAGGGCAAGCCAATAGTCTTGTGGCCTTGAGGCCTTAAGAGGTTTCCACATGGTGACATCTTGGGAGCCTAGGACCATGAGGGACTCAAGACAAGCCAATAGTCTTGTGGCCCTGAGGCCCCAAGAGGTCACCACATGGAAAATTCTTGAAAACTTAGGACCATGAGGGACTCAAGCCAAGCCAATAGTCTCATGGCTATGAGTCCCTGAAAGAACACCACGTGGACTATTGGCTTACCCAAAGTATTTTTGTTCTATTTCGAATAGCAAAAAATCACAGATTCATTATATTTGATGGTAATATAATTGGTGAAGTTGATGGTTTACTAGAATAGTTTATCATCAAATGAGTTGTTATGAAAGTTAATCACTGATGAATAACATGTATAGTGTATTAAGATTGAGAAAATAAATTCAAAAAATCAATTACCTTAGTACAACTATTTTTAAATCTATTATCCGTACATGCCATATAAATCTCCAAGATTGTCTTTTCATGCATAAATATCAACTCATGTTTTTAACCCTACCAATTGCAAAATTTGTATCACTTATATGGAACCATATATATCCAGTGCCAACAATCCATATATCACTTAAATCTATAATGGCCACCATGCATCTGCATTAAATTTTATGAAATATTCTCAAATAAGGCCTAAAGGAATATGTCAATATTTATATCTTAAACTTTAGCCAAACTTTGCAATATTATTATGATGTGTATTTTGAGCTCTCTAATCGGTCGAGAGCTATGCAGGTAATTGAGAAGTGATTCCTGTAGTCTCCTACCTTGGTAGGGACTAATAATTATGACCCTAAATTGAATAGTCAAGGTTAGAATGAGGATGCTCTAATTTGTTTTTAAAAAATCATTAGTGAGGGACATTTTTATTTTTATTTTATTGTTGGGATTATTTTAGTTTTTTAAAATATTCATAGTTTATGAAGACCAAAGATGCATAACACTCTTCCCCTACAAGATGTTTGACCTTCACTAATGGTTTTTCGAATATAAAATTTTAAAAGAGCCTTGTACCTAGTTGATTACATCTTACTTCTAGTCATCTCACTTCATTAGTAGGAAGAGGCCCCATAGTCATCTTTCAAACTTATATGGTAGAATAGTGAGATGTCATATATTTAATGACTCATGTGGTCTCATACCCATCACACACTTCTTTACCACTTTGAGTGTCGTAAGTATTTTTTAGAGTAACATGATTCATCTCACTACACATGTCCCTCCTCTTTTCTATCTTCTTTATAGTATTTTATTCTCTTGAACTTTTACTATCCATTTACTCAATTTAAATTTAATTTTTGCTTTTATATTCTTTAGGGTGTGTTACTACGCTCTCCTATCTTATTTAAAATATATATTTTACTATCCCATAAACTAATCTTACCTTTGGTAAACAATTAATACATAAATTAAACTAAACTAAATAGTTCAACATCCAAACCCATGTTACCCAAAAACTCTCCAAGTTTATTACTAAAGTGTAATTTGAAAATAATAAAATTGAAACCTATGACCAAGGTTTTGATTTTTGATATAATCTTTTCAAATGTCTTTAAAATATCTAAAGTATATTATTAATATGTATTCAAATCTACTCTTAACCCCAAAAAAATATTTATGCAAATTATAGAGTATATATTAAAATAATAGAATTGAAATTACTAATCTTTTATGGAGTAGGTAAATTATCGGGTGGATTCATGTTGGTATGCAAGAACCTTCTCATTGCTTCACCTCATTAATCTTAATATTGATAGGTTGCCTCCACATAGCTTTCTATTGGAATCCCCTACTATCTATAAGAGAGATAAATAATGGAATTCATACTGATATTTACAGAGCCAACTACATGGTCTCAGTGTAAATAATCAATCACCACAAAACTTCAACTTCACTCATACTTATATCTTCAATTTAGTGATAGGTTCATCCAACCCCCATAGTACACAAGATTATAGTTACCTTGTAGCATGAGGGTTTCCCTTTCTCAATTCAAAGTTTGCTCCCATTAACTTTGCATCGAGACATACCACATATCCCTTGAGAGCATCTTTTTTTAGATTTAATTTTTAGAACATGAAATTGAGGACTGTTTATTTTTAGATGTTCTCCTTATTATGAGATAAGGGAATAATTATTTTACCTTTACATAGATTCTCTTGGCGCTTTCTAGACATTCATGGCTTATGTAGACTAAAAATATTTAGCTCTTTTCTCCCAAAAGATGTTTGACTTTCACCAATAACTTTGAATACATAAGATTCAAGGGGGGCCTACATTACGTTGATTACATCTTACTTCCAACAGTCCCACATCATTAATAGGAAGAGGCCATGTAATCATCTTCCAAACTTATATGTTTGACCAGTGAAACATCATAAACTGAATGACTCATATAGTATCACACCATTGCATGCTTTTTCACTACTTTGAATATAAAAAATGTTTCTCTAAAGTAAAAGGGTTTAGTGCACAAAACAAGACCCTCTTCTTTTGATCTTCTTCATGATTTTTTTTTTTAGACTGTAACTTTTAATTTTTTCATTTAAATTTAATTTTTCTTTTATATTTTATATATATATTACTACATTCCTCTTATCTTCTTTATATTATATTCATAAATTATATTAAAAAATATTTTTTAATAAATATTAATATATAAATTAAATTAATTAATAAAGATTTCAACTCATAATCTTCTTAAATATGTAGTTAAAAGATGCCCTAAAAATAATTGTAAAAACTCAAAAAAAAAACCCTAACTTAAAACATTATTACCTATTTGATTCCCATATTTGATAATAATATAATTGAAACCACTAGATTAGTTTTGAATCTTTAATATGATCCTCTCAATGGTATCATCAAAAGACACCAATAAATCCCTTATAGGTAAAATACCATAACTTAAAGATTCCTTTAAGTTTGAATCATTAATATAATCTTCCTAGAGTGTTGTTACGATACCACTCATTCCACCCTTAAAATAAACCATGATTTTAAAGTCCAATTCAATTTTAAGATGCATAAATTTTCTTTAGAGTGGAACATGCCTGTAGACACTAGAAAACCATACTCTATGGTTCTAGTTGTCATAAAGCCCCCCTTGGCCCCCTTTGGCCCCTTTAAGTTAGGATTAATTATTAAAATCCTCAAAACACCCATTCTTCCCTTTTGGATAATTTAATTAATTAATTAATTTAATTAAATAATTTATTTCCACCACCCCATCCAAATGCATGGCGAAATGATTGACACCTAGCCTAAACACTTTTCCCCCTAGACATTTAATGCCCTAACCTCCTAGACTTCTTTTTCATGCATCTTCATGTTACCTTTAATAACCTCGACCACTTCCCAATATCTTAACCACCAAACATAAGTGTAAATGGCTTTAGACCACTTCCCAATGTCTTAATCACCAAACATAAGTGTAAATAGATAATTTTATCCATTTTGATTACTTCTCCCTTGACCATCGACAATCACCCCTTGACTAGCATCAGTTGACCAAGACTGACACTGATCACCCCTCAACTGATGTTGGTTGACTAGGACTGGTGACAGTTAATGTAACCCAAAGACCCTACCTGAGGAGGTTAAATGATAGAGAATAGAGGCAATCACTTAGGGCAAGAACGAAGTTAACTCTTGGCAAACTAGAGTGAACCAAAACTAGATAGAGACCAAAAGACATTCCAACATCTCAACATCAAGGTCTCTTATACCATCACTCTGCCCACATTGCTCTAGGGTTCCAAGCAACTCCCACTTTAGCTTCAAGACTTCTCTAGGCCATCAAGCACCACAAGCTAAGTATCTTATTCTTATTCTAAGCTCTATTATTTAGTTTTTAATAGCTTAAAGCCTGCACCCATTCCTAACTTCTACTCATACCCTCTCTGGTGTTGGATTTCTACAACTCCAAACACTCCCACTCTCTATTAAACACCCACTAACCATCCCTAACCACTTGAGTATCAAACCCCTAACTTTGATATCTTTGAGGCTCCCTCTTGTCTCCACAATCATTAACCAACCCTAAAAACCCACCAAAACCCTTCTATAACTTACCCATAGCCTATTTTGCTTGAAACCAACACCCTGTTAGAGCTTATAGAGATCAGTACTAGTCACCTTTGATCAATAGTGGTCATCCCTTAACCAGCACCGATCACCTCTAACTGGCATCGGTTGATAGTGTTCAGCACTGGTCACTGTGTAAACTTATTTTGCCCAAAATAACAAGACTAAAAAACCTACTCGCCTCAACCAAAAGCCTTGTTTCTCAGTCTCTATCACTATAAAGAGCCAACAACAATAAATTGAACCATATCTTAATAGTTTAGCATTTTATTTTAATGTTATTTTGTTAAAACAAGCATCATTTCTTGAAAAATATTTATTTCATTTAAATTAAGTATTTTTCATTACTTATGCAACCTCTCTTATCAACACTTTGCTTAACATTAACTTGTCTAAAGGTGGATTGATAGCCTCCAAGGAAGTCTTGTACTTCTTAGATCTAGCATTTGCTAGGCGATCTACCCACTTACCTTATTAACCAATCCTTTTCTAGTTTCTCTCTTATTGCAGGTCATCCTCTTGAGCCAAAGAGAAGTTCTTCATAATCAACTAGATCATGAGTGCAAACCACATCCAGGTTCTTATTACCTCACCCTTATTTTAAAGTTTTACTCTCTTATAAAAAGGAAAATAAATTAAAAAAACAATAAAAAAAATTGGCACACCTGGTGGGACCCTAGAGTCTTCTTAGGTTCGTAGTTTAATTTAGGTGTTTTCTTCTTGTTTTATGCTCATTTAAAGAAACTAAACAATTTATTTTGGTTATAAAATTAACCTTCATACATTTTTTACTTGCATAATTATCTCACATAGCTTAATTAATCAAGTAAATTAACTGTAGCCTCACTTCTTTGCACACATAGTACCAAACCACTTACACCAAATCAAACATCAAATACTTGACATAAGGCCCGACTAGGGTTTCATCTCCTAGTAGTAAACCTTCATCCTTGGCTATCCCAATTGGACTTCATTACCAAGGGGAGAAACCAAAACTCAATTCTCTGATTGAGTATAATCTCTGGTATTCAGTATATCTTGGCTAAGCACCCAACACCCTTATCACTGTGATGTGTGAAGTGAGGGGGTAAGCCCAAATATCAAGCCATGTATCATTTCCAATGCAAACCCCTTTGTACCTAAACTACCCAAAACCATCCTTAGATTTATTATCTATTACCTATTTCAAAAAACCAAGTTGAGTCACACAATTCTAACTTAAGGCATAAGCCTCAAAAGAGCCAAAAAGAACCTTAAGATTTAACGTGCATTAGTGTGTGTGTTTTATTTTCTTGACTTTTTCTTGTATTCTCTATGTTTGATTTATGAGGAATCAAACCCCCTTGGAAATTTTCCACCATCTTGCCTTCATCGACCTCATCTCCATTGCCTTGTTTAATAGGGAGCCCTCCTATATTTCTTCTAAGAGATCCTAAATTTGTTAGACTCCTAGAAAGAAACCTTCTTGCCTTATAACTTTACCTTGCATCACATGCCACTTATGCTCCCATGACACCCTATAATCAACCCAACCTCACCTATAACCAACCAAAAACCTCTTCACAACCATTTTATCTCAACTAAAACCAACCAATAACCTCTCAACAACCATTTGATCATCATCATAACCAACCAATAACCTTTCAACACCTATTTCACCATTGTCACAACCAACCTTAACTAAAACTATCTCAATCTCACCAATATTTGGGTTACCCATCTCAACCATCATATCAATTACCCCAACCTCATCAAACTTTAGATTATCTACCCCAACCATCATATCAACTACCTAAAACCTCTTTGTGGCAACCATTTTCATCTCAAAACTAAGACTTGGTCTATACCCTTAGTCATCCAACCAACAATTATCAATGAAATATATCTAGTCAACCCACTTTATCAACCTTACCCAACCTCTCAAACCAACCCACCTTATCAACCTCACCCAACCTCTCAAACCAACCTACCTTATCAACCTTATCAAACTTGTTCAACCAACCTACCTTATCAAATCAAACCAACAACTACCAACCAAACCTTTCAAGCCCATCAATTTTATCAAACCTACGTAACCTATCAAATCAATAAAATTAATTTAACCAACAAACCTCATCAAACCAACCAATTATCTCATAACCTCAAGAACCATTGGCATACCCTCTTCCTAAGCAATATACCCCACTAAGGGAATCATATGCCTCAATACTTGATAAACTTTTAAGGGCTTATGCCATTATACTTCCTCAAATCAAACCCATCAATTGTTCTCTTCCAAAACCAATTTGGTTTCTAGAGAATGAGTTTGTGCTTATCATCACATAAATGGGCATGTAGATAGATTTAAGTCTGTTAAGACATTCATCCAAAATCTTATCAATCAAAACAGGGTCCCAAAGGATAGCCTCTATGTTCTCTCCAACCTAGCCTTGAATGTCTTCAATCAATCCATCCTTGAACCTCTTCCTACACCCATTGTTATGGAAACCTATAATCAAAACCCTCAACACAATGAGGTCCCTTCATTAGATTTGGTCCTTTGTAAACCTATAACTAAGGAAACCATAATCGAAACCCCAATCAATCCACTTTTTGACCAAGTGCAACCTTTTCAACTTCCTTTTGAAATCATCACTAAGGAAGAATCAACCTTAACCCAATCAATTGTTGACCAAGTGGAACCTTATCAACTTTCCTTTGAAACCACAATTAAGGAAACCAACTTACCTCTTTCACTTCCCTTTTTAGTGGATCAACCTCAAATCAACTTACCTCTTCCACTTCCCCTTTTAGTGGATCAACCTCAAATCATCCTACCTCTTCCACTTCCCTTTTTAGTGGATCAACCTCGAACCAACCTACCTCTTCCACTTCCCTTTTCAGTGGATCAACCTCAAATCAACTTACCTCTTCCACTTCCCCTTTTAGCAGATCAACCTCAAATCATCTTACCTCTTCCACTTTCACTTTTAGTGGATCAACCTCAAACCAACCTACCTCTTTCACTTCCCTTTTTAGTGGATCAACTTCAAATAAACTTACCTCTTCCTCCTCCTCAGAAAGTGGAATCACTCCCACCAACCATATCTCTTCCACTTACCCATTTTATGGAACCAACCAAAACCCCTTCACATATTACACCTACCCTTTTATTGGAAGCAATCAAAACTACCTCACCCATTACACTTCCTATTTCAGTGGAGCAAACCCAATCTCAAAACACCTCAACTAAAGCCAACCCAACCTCAACCACAATCAAACCAATCCAATTATTCTATAATCTGCTCATTTTCATCTACCTAATGACATTATCTTTGATTCAATTCCCTTTAGAGCAAGGTCAAAGCTTTGTCATCTTACCTCACTAATCAAACCAAACAAATAAGAAAACCATATCGACAAACCAAATCAACCATCCAGACTATCTCCCTCAACCAATCAAACCAACTTCTACACTAAATCAATCAACCAAAATCAACCCAATTTTCAATCCAACCACAACCAACTTATCTATCGACCCACACCAAAATCAACCCTTCATTCAAGATCTTTTAGATAAAAATCTTAGCCACCCTTTTATCAAAGCTACCGATACCACACCAAAGCTCCCTCATTGGGATAATCAGTCACTCTTTTCCATCCTATCTTTATTTTAAGATGGTGTTACCAACATAATTATTAGATCCCAAACCTACCAAATTCAAATCCAATAGTTTTTCCATCACCTTAGCATCACAGACAAAGTCCTACCTGAACCATCACCTACAATTTGAACTTCGTACTAACTAAAAACTAACAAACTAACAACCCTTGGGAGGTAGGTAAATTCATCTTCATCCCTCCTAAGCCCTCTTTACTAACCAAACATCTTCACTTGGGAGCCTTTTCTCACCTCAAACTAACGTGGAATAAGCAATTGGGGGAACTCTACCTCCAAAAGGCTTCACCCATTCATCAACTCTACACCATCGTGTAACTAAATCCTATGCCTAAAAAACATAGATAAATGACTAAACCAACCCTTGGCATTTATGTCTCAGCCTACACCTAGCCTAGCCTATCACCAAAATAACCTTAACCAACCTATAATAAAAATTTGAACAACCATCATTAATTATGATTTTTGACTTCTTTTACCTTTAAATCTTGATCAATGCCAATCTCTGTTGAACTACCATTGATCCTACCATTCAACCCCTTTTGCCTCTAAGCATTGATCAATATAGGTCTATGTTAGACCATCGACAATCAAATCCTAACCAACATCGATCACTGTCATAGCCGAGGCATAGTTAAAACCTTGCCTTATCACTTAAAGTAACCTAAACCCACCTAGCAAGCCAAAACCAAACAAAATTCTCAGCCAACCCAAGCCTAAAAACCATCACCTAACTGACCTTTCAGAGATAAATGGAGTCATTTTGTTTCCTTCCTCCTACTTAAACCCTATCAATCCATAGCCTTTTCTACGTCAAAAAATTAACTAGGGGACATCTTCACTCCTGATTGGCATAAACCATTTATGCATAAGTGTGGATATGGGGCATATCAGAGCCTAAACCCCTCAATGCTTTGCATTTGTATCTGTTCTTTTATTAAAGCAAGTTTTTAATCATCTTGTGTATAACTTAAGCTCATCCCTTGTTTTCAACCACCTTCAACTCTTTATTTTAAGGACATCTGATTAATCCAAGATCATGTGATTATCCATCACATCCTTAGGCTATTCTTAAACATGGGTACCATGGCATGATTCTCATAGACACTTTTCATCCCTTATAGGATGGATCCCCATGGTCGTTATTACTTAACCTCTTTTACCCATCATCAACCTTCTTATGTTATGGTCTTGCCTCCATCAAGGTAAACATTAGGCCTATATAGACTAGTCCATGCATAAAACAAACATAAAAAAATAATTCAATTTGGGATACCAAAATATCACTTGGGTCAAAAATCTAAAGCATGCAAACTACTCCCTTGAAGGACAGCTACCCAAAATAATTCAAAATTGCTAAAAAGGTAGACTGCTCCCTCGAAGGATAGTTATCAACATAAACAAATCCAAAGCCTAAACCACTCCCTTGAAGAATGGTTAAGTCAAACTTTTATCAAGTAATCACTTGGAAGCTCTCTGCATCGACCAGCTTCCCAAACACATCAAATAAAAGTAGTCAAAAGACCCATAGTCAAAAAGTCAAAAACAAAAGCAATCCCAAAGAAAGCTTCTATCAACTTTCACACAATATTTGTAGACTTCCCATCTTGACTAGTCTATACCAATCTCACTAAAAATCATGGACTTATCTATAATGGTTCCTAGGTCATCTACAGAAGGGGCAAGCCGTCCCCAAAATAAGGTTTCCCTACCATCCATCCACCTATAATTATATCTCCAAATAAAAATTCAAGAAATTTTGAGCTTACTTGACACTACATGATCAAGCTACTTCCTTTAACCAATGAATTAATAATATAAAGCATGAAAGGGTCTTATGTTCATAATTCAACCCATCTTGCTATTTTGGTCTTTGTCAATAGGAGCATTTAATATCCTTCTTATACTTTCATGACCACTTGTTGAAAAGGCATGTGTCTTCCCTTTTTGAGTCATTGAAACCCCAACCACCAAGTTTGCACCCTTTCACCAGGAAATGGGTCCCCTTTTACAAAACCAATTTATACAATATGTACACAAGCAACCAAAAATTTTCAAAACAACCACATAACCACAACCATTTACACCTCGAAGAACACTTTTCTCTCTACCAACCCACCAACCAAATAATTTTGCCTTGGTCATTTTGGCCTACCTTTCTCACTTTTTGTGACCTCACCTTGCCTTGGTCATTTTGACCGCATCAACTACCTTGCCATATTTGATGGACTCGTACTACTTTTATGCATGACCATTTAGGTGAATAGAAGCACAACCCCTTATGGTCCTGACACCTACAGCCTTTTTGTCTTCTCAAGATCACATCCTACTTTTGGATACCTGTGATCATATACACCTTCACTAAGAGACTTGAGTTTATAGGAGAAACCCATATTAGTTATACCTAACATTGTAACCTAGTTACTCTATCACTTATCCTTCTAGTACCAACCCTTATTTATTAACTACCTCAACTATGGTAGCCTAGTCTATGAACAATCTATGATATTTCCCTCAATCACATTCATTCTTCCCATTCACACCTTTTATGTGCAGACCTTTCAAATGCCTCATAACAAGCCACTTGCAATTCCAAAACCTGCACCTATTTTTATTTTCTCAGGATCACCCTACTTTTGGCCCCTTGTGAGCACAAAGACTTGCATTTATAAGTGCACCCATATCTATTATGCCTAATACAGGTTCACTTATCACTTGTCATCCTCAAATGTAGCCTTCTTTTCCATTTCATATCATCCTACCCATCTTCGCCACTCATATCCACTTGTCAAACCCATACCTGACTCCATTTTTACCTCATCACATCTCAGTTTGAGGGGGAGTACCTCCTCCCATACTTGGGGCATCTAACCTCCCACCAACCATCTATTATTGTTTAGCAACTTGCTGAGATAAACTATGAAACAAAAAGGGTCAAAATGTAGACACTAAAAAACCATACACTATAGTTTTAGTCATCGTAAAGCCCCCCTTAGCCCCCCTTGGCCCCCTTGGGTTAGGATTAATTAATAAAATCCTTAAAACACCCATTCTTCCCCCTTTTGGCTAATTTAATTAATTAATTAATTAAATTAAATAAGCTATTTCCACCTCCCCACCCAAATCCATGGCTAAATGATTAACACCTAGCCTAAGGACTTTTTCCCCTTAGACATTTAATGCCCTAACCTCCTAGACTTCTTCTTCACGCATCCTCATGCTACCTTTAATAACCTTGAACCACTTTCCAATGTCTTAACTACCAAACATAAGTATAAATAGCTAATTTTATCCAATTTGACTACCTCTCCCTTGACAGTTGATGGTCACCCCTTGACCAGCATTGGTTGACCAAGACTGGTATCAGTCACCCCTCAATCAACATTGGTTGACCAGGACCAATGACAGTTACTTAATGTAACCCAAAGACCTTGTCTAAGGAGGTTGAATGATAGAGGATAAAGGCAATCACTCAGGGCAAGAATGAAGCTAACTCTTGGTGAACCAGATCTGAACCAAAAATAGATTGAGACCAAAGGACATTCCATCATCTCAACATCGAGGTTTCTTATATCGTCACTCTACCCAATTGCTCTGGGGTTCCAAGCAACTCCCACTTCAGATTCAAGAATTCTCCAGGCCATCAAGCACCATAAGCTAAGTGTATTATTCTTATTATTATTTAGTTTTCATTAGCTTAAACCCTACGCCCATTCCTAGCTTCTACCCATACCATCTCTAATGTTGGAGTTTTGAAACTCCAAACACTCCCACTCTAAACTAAACACCCACTAACCATCCCTAACCACTTGAGTATCAAACCCCTGACCTTTATATCTCTGAAGCTCCCTCCTATCTCTATGACCATTAACCAACCCCAAACACCCACCAAAACCCTTCTATAACTTACCCATAACCTATTTTGCCTAGAATTGACACCCTATCAAAGCATATAGAGACTGGCACTAGTCACCTCTGACCGACAGTGATCATCCCTCGACCGACACCGATTGATAGTGACTGGCACCAGTCACTATGTAAAATTATTTTTCCCAAAATAATAAGCTTAAAATACCTACCCGCCTTAACCAAAAGCCCTGTTTCTCAGTCCCTATCACTAAATAGAGCCAATAGTAATAACTTGAACCATACCTTAACAATTTAACATTTACTTTTAATGTTATTTTGTTAAAACGAGCATCATTTCTTGAAAAGTATTTATTTCATTTAGATTAAGTATTTTTCATTACTTATGCTACCTCTCTTATCGGCACTTTGCTTAACATTAACTTGTCTAAAGGTGGATTGACAGCCTCCAATGAAGTCTTTTACTTATTAGATTTAGCATTTGCTAGGCAATCCACCCACCTACCTTATTAACCAATCATTTTCTAGTTTCTCTCTTATTGGAGGTCATCCTCCCGAGCCGAAGAGGAGTTCTTCATAATCGATTGGATCACGGTCACAAACCACATCTATGTTCTTCTTACCTCACCCTTCTTTCAAATTTTTACTTTCTTCTAAAAAGGAAAATAAAGCAAAAAAATAGTGAAAAAATGCTTAAAATGAGTGTCACTCCCTTTTTTTCAATACGAGTAAAAAAGAAGGTTTTTGATTGGTTTTTACAATTAAATATGAAAGTAATATACAATTATCAAAGACGATTGAAACCTTCTACAACCAATTATTTACATGGGCTTATATTTGTTAAAATAAATAATTTAAAAAATCTTATATAAAAGTTCTACCAATAATCATTGAAAAGACAACGATCAGTCAGTAATAAGATAGAGAAATGGCCTACAACCAACACTACCAAATTCAAAGTATTTATTAGGTTAATTTATCTAATAAAGAATAATTAAACAAGAAACAAGGATTAGAAAAACAATTAGAATGCATGCTTAAGCTTGGGATAAGATTAATATTTTCCCTTATTTTGAAAAGAGGCCTTCCATCATCCATTGAATGCCATCTTTTACCATCTCCTTCGCATCCAACCCTAGCCTCTCTGCATCGGATCTCTGCCCCTTCCTTTTGACCGTTGAGTCAAGAGAAGTTTTAGGTTTCACAGAGAACGGAAGAGAAGAAGAAGCTACCATCTCCATTGGAAGAGGGGTCGAGTCCTCACTAGTACTAACCACCTCCTTCAAGGAGGCTTCCTTCCTTAAAGGAGATTGAAGAACTTTTGCCATGTCTAGGGGGGACATTGAAAGATGGAGAAATTTTCCATGATTGCACCAAACGAAAACCTGATCAGGGTCGCCAACCTTCTTCCTCCAAACCAACCAAAAATGAGATGAAGAGAGTTGAGGACCCTTTGAAGAGCACCCCTGATGCACGATGCTATGATGATTACAACAAAAACATCCCTTTGTAGTTAGGCATTTTAAAATTTTAATTTGATTTAACTTATTCTCCACTAAGTATTTAAAAATCTTATTTTTTGTTCAAAATTATTGATATATTAATTAATTATAAAAAATTAAATGATTACAAAAAAAGAGTGGTTAGTTGGTATTCACAATTCAATCTTCTTACTGTAAAAATAAGACTCAAAACAACAAAAAACAATTGACTAAACATAATAATCGAAAAACAACATTATTTTGATTAGTGTTATCTATAATAAAGAGTTTCCACATTTTTATTTAAATGCTTATTAGAGTTAAAACATATTTATAAACACATATATAAAAACTAATACACCTTAGTCGATAGCTTCACATTAGTTGGTTTGTTGTAGATATTGGATTGGTATTGCAAGGAAAAGCTTAATATATCTCAAAACATTAATGGCAATGCAAACATCTTTAAAGGACGCTGTCGTGGATGAGTTGTTAAGTCATTGAAGGTCGCGTCAACACTTAAAATGTCAGTGGGTAGTTGGGAGTGTTCATAGACCCGGAGAAAAAGGAGTCCCTCGAGATAGAGAACCGGACGTTGATTTTTATAAAATCATGCAAAATAAATATATTCTTAAATAAATGAAGAAGCTTCCTGCATGAGGTCGTAGACCGCGTGAAATGGGGAAACGGCATTAGCTTTAACATGAAACGGGGAAATAACATAAATTATTGCATAACACTATCGCGTTGTCGGTGGGGAGCACCCTTCATTGACGGTCACCCCGTCGTATCGCACACGGTTCTCTAATGCGTTTTCAGTTTGAAAACGACTCTGCCGGAATATTTAATGCACTTTGTATTTTTTTTTTAAATTGATTATGTGTATTTAATGGCGGATGGGGAGCAGGACTCGAACCCCGGGTGGCTGGAGCCTGGGTGGTTGCACTTTGTATTTTATTCACCTAATTATAGACCATTTTGATTTTGGCGCGGTGGCATTCGTAAAATGTTTGACTTTCGTTAAGGACTTTTCAAATATAAGTTTATAATAGAGGCTTGCATGAGGGGTATTACATTCTATTTTTAATCGTTTCATATTATGGGAAGGAAGAGGTTTCATAACCATTTTCTGATTTTTAACGATATATTAGTGAAGTATTGCAAACTTAATGATTCATATAGTTTTGTATTTATTATATATTATATTTTTTTATCATTAAGTTTTTTTTAATAAATAGGAATAAGGTTCATTTCATTGAGGAGGATCTTCCTCATTTTTTTTTTTTTCATGATATTTTATTTTGTTGGATTTTTACTTTCCATTTGTTCATTTTAAATTTAGCTCTCTTTTATATTCTTTGGGGTATGTTATTTTGCTCATTCTATATTCTTTACAATATATCTTTTAGAGTGCCATGGACCAATCTTATCTTTAATAAACATTAATATATAACTTAAACTAACTTAAATTGGTCAATATCTAAAGCCATGTTATCAGCAAACTCTCCAACTTCATTACGAAACAATGGAGTATATTTGAAAACAATAGAATTACAGCCATTGAACATAGTTTCAATCTTTGATATAACCTTCTCAAAAGTGTTGTTAGAATATGTTCGAAAAATATTTAATAGATCTTACTATTTAGTATTCAAAGTTATTTTTAGGTGAAAAAAAAACTCTTACGCAAACTAAAGAGTATATTTCAAAACAATAGAATTAAATACTAATCCTTTACGGAGCAGGTAAATCATCAAGTTGATTCATATTGGTATGCAAGAGCCTCCTCTTTACTTCACCTCGTTGATCTTAATATTGATAGAGCACCCCCACATAGTTGTCTAGTGGAAGCACTTGATCTCTACAAAAAAGATAAACAATTGCATTATTACTGATATTAACAAAGCCTACATCTAGTCTACATTATCTCAACCTAAAGAACCGCTCATCGCAAAACTTCACCTCCACTCAAACTTATATCTTCACTTTAGTGATGGGTTCATCCAACCCCAATGTTACACAAAACTATAGTTAACTTGCAACCTAATGATTTCCCTTTCTCAATTCAAAGTTTGTTCCCATTAACTTTGCATTGAGACATACCACCATATCCCTTGGGAGCATCATATTTTTTAGATTTACTCTTTAGAGTATGAGATTAAGAACTATTTTATTTTTAGATACTCTCCTTATTATGAGATAAGGGAGTGATTTTTTTACCTCTTCAGAGATTCTCTTGACACTCTCTAGACTTTCATGGCTTATGAAGACCAAAGATATTTAACCCTCTTCCTTTAGGAAATGTTTGACCTTCACCAATGACTTTTTATATATAAGACTACAAAGAGGACCTACATCACATTAATCATATCATACTTCCATCCATCACACATTATTAATAGGAAGAGGCCTTGTAACTATTTTTCAAATTTATAACATGTTTGACCAGTAAGACATCGCAAACACAAAGACTCACACAACATCACACCCATCACATGTTTCTTTATTCTTTTGAATATCAAAAGTTCTTTTCTAGAGCAAAAGGGCTCAACACACTACATAAGACCCTCTTCTATGATATCCTATTTTTTGGATTGTTATTTTTCACGTACTCATTTTAAATTTAATTTCTTTCTTATATTATTTTAGATATATTACTATGTTCCACTTATTTACTTTATATTATATTTTTTTTACAATTATATAAATAAATTTTATCCTTTAATACATATTAATATATAAATTAAATTAAATTAATAAAAATTTCAATTTGTAATCCTCTTATATATAGTTAAAAAATACCTTTAAAATATTTATAAAATCTTAAATTAATTAAAATTCTAAATTTTAATATAATTCTTTCAAATTAAAAGACGTCCCAAATAAATTTATTAATCACTATTTTAAAGCTTTGTTAACCAAAAACATTGGAGCATTATTACCATATTTGATTATTATATTTCAAAACAATATAATTAAAATCGCTAATCAAAATTTGAATCTTTAATACAGGCCTCTCAAGAGTATTGTTAAAGGACACTAATAATTCCCCAAAAGATAAATCACCATAACTTTAAGTTTGAATCTTCAATATAATCCTCTAGGATACCACTCATTCCACTCTTAAGAACTATAATTTTAAAGTCCAATTCAAATTTAAGATGCATTAATTTTCTTTGAGTGGGACATGGCTAAAATGGGTATCACCTTTTATATATATAGATAGATAAAAGAGAAGGTTTTGAGTAGTTCTTATAATTAAATATAAGAGTAATATATGATCATTAAATATTATTGAAACAAACCATAATCAATTGTTCACAAAGATTTATATTCACTAAAAAAGATAATAGAAAAAACTTAAGTTAAAGTTCTACCAATAAGCAACAAAAAGTCAACGATCACTCATTAATAGGACGGAGAAATGGCCTACAATGAGCACTACTAAATTTAAAGTAGTTATCACTTGTTAAGATGTCTAATGAAGAACAAGTAAACAAGAAACAAGTACCAGAGACACTGTTAGAGCGGACACTTAACCTTGGGATGAGACCAATATTTCCCCCATCTAAAAAGGAGGCCTTCCATCATCCATTGAGTGTCATATTTTACCATCTCCTCCACGTCCAGCGTTTCTACCTTAGATCTCCACCTTTTCCTTTTGATCATAGATTCTAGAGAAGCTTTAGGCTTCATAGAAAGCAAAAGAGAAGGATAAATCATTGTCTCCATAGGAAGAGATATTGGGTCCGTATTAACAAACATATCCTTCGAGGAGGCTTCCTTCCTAGAGGGAGATTAATGGACTTTTGGCACATCTAAAGGGGGTGATGTTGAAAGCTGAAGAAATTTCACATGATTGCCCCAAATGAAATCCTAATTAGGGTTGCCAACCTTCTTCCTCCAAACCAACTAAGAATGAGACGAAGAGAGTTGAGGACCCTTTGAAGAACACCCTGCTACATGGTGTTGTTGGAGATTACAACGAAAACATCTAAAGGGAAGGCCTTTGTAGTTAGACATTTTAATATTTTAATTTGATTTAGTATTCTTCGCTAAATATTTAAAAAAGTTATTTTTTATTAGAATTTATTGATATATTAATTAATTATTGAATATTCTATGGTTACAAAAAAAGTGGTTAGTTGGTATTCACAATTCAATCTTTTTATTATAAAAATATGACTCAAAATAACAAAAAAATATTGGCTACACATAACGACCAAAAAACAACATTATTTGGATTCAAAATTTATGTCGGAGGCATCTTCTACAATGAAGAATTTCCACATTTTTGTCTAAATGCTTATTAGTGTTAAACAAATTTCTAAATACATATTATTAATAGACTAATAAACTTTGATCAATAGCTTCACACTAATTCATTCGTTATGGATATTGGATGGGTACTACCTAAAAAAGCTTAATAAATCTCAAAATATTGATGGCGATGTAAACATATTAAAGGAAGTGCCCATGTATGATTTTTTAAGTCATTGAAGGTTGTGTCAACACTCAAAATATCATAGTGGATGCCAGGATCTCTAGATCAAGTAAATGCACATGTCTGTGATAATCATGAGTCCAGCAAGTACACAACACAATAATTGTAAGTAAATGAAATCACATAGATGATAATATTGCATAAACAAAATAAGATCCAAAATCAATCTTCCATTCATAAATCTCACAAATATGAGAAGTAAAAATAGAAGAGTGTTAAATAACTCCTCCATAAAAGGTGGTCAATGGAGCCAAGAATAGAGGAGTAACTCCCACACCCAGAATAGCCTGCCAAGGGAGTTACTTTCTAGTCTTTCGATCACCTTGCACACCTAAGCAAGCTTCTCCATGAAAGTAGGAAAACTCTAAGTGAGGGGAAAAATCTCATAATAAATAAATATGGTAAAATACATAACTAACACACCCCCCCCCCCCCCCCCATAAGCATAGTTTAGGTGGGTAGTATAAAATAATTGGTCCCAACAACTAGGCTTGATGAGGTATCCATGTAGAAAGCAATCTCTTATAAAGTAGTGAAAAAGAGAAAACCTGTAGGAAAAACTCTCCCCAAAAGAAAGACATAAAATAAAAGGCTAGAATCCCCACCAGAAGATGATGTTGCAATATCTTGAACCTCAATAAGAGCTCGCAAGTGGAGATACTTACTCTCTGTGAAAGGTTTGGTGAAGAAGTTTGTTATCTACTCTATCATCTGAAAATATCTCAAATCAATGATGTCCCTATTAATGAGCTCTCTGATGAAATGCATGTGAATATATATGTGTTTATTTTATTGATGCTGGATTAGATTCTTGTAAATTTGAATAGGAATCTGGTTGTCATAATAGATGATGGTATGTCATTTGAACTAGATATCAAACTCTATGAGAATCCCCTTAATCTAGATGGCCTAAGTATAATCATTGAAAACCCCCTTTTACCCTACCTTGGTAGATGATAAATCAACAACATTATGTTTCTTTCTTGACCAACTAATCAAATGTGAACCATTAGAAACTATAACCTGAAGTGGACTTGTGATTTCGAATATTGTTAGCCTAGTTTGAGTCAATATAGCCAATTAAGTCGATGTTAATGCCAAATTTCTAGTGAATCTCAAATCATGTGTGCCCTAAATATAGTGCAATATCCTCTTAGCTACTTTCTAGTGTAGCTCACGGGGTTCTTGCATGACTCTAGAGAATAGGCCCACTGCATATGATATGTCAAGTCAGGTATGTGTCAAGTAGATAAAGATGCCCACAAGTTCTCGATATAAGGTATCATTGACCAAAGGTGAAGTGCAATCTACCTCAATATTGACTCCAGATAGAAAAGGAGTCAGATTTGGCTTACAATCAAGCATGTGAAACTGAGCAAGTAGATTGAGAGCATACGTAGGATGTGTAAGAGTGATCCTTAAGTCAGACTGAGAAATATGAATCCCAAGGAAGTAATATAACTAGCCTAAGTTTGTCATGGAAAATATGTCTTGAAGAGCCATTTTCACAATTGAAATGGATGAAGAAGAGATATTAGTGATCAAAATATCATCAACATACAGAACTAGAATTACGAGTAAATCATCCTACCACAAGAGATAAACATTTAGATCTGAATGGATCTAGTGAATCCTATTATAAGAAGGAAGGAATCCATCTTTGTGTACCAAGCTCAAGGGGCCTATTTGAGGCTATAAATATATTTTTGGAGTCTACATACAAGGGAATAATCCTCAACAAATCTTGGAGGCTACTCCATGTAAATTTCCTCCTCAAGATCACCATGAATAAAGATGCTCTTCACATCTATTTGATGAACATCCCAATGATTGGTTGTGACAATAGCAAGTGTGAGTCTGACAAAGTTTATTTTGGCAACTAGTTCAAAGGTCTCTATGTAGTTGATGCCAAGCACCTATGAGAAACCCTTTGTAACCAATCATGCCTTGAACTTTTTAATGGGCCCATCTACTACATACTTTGTTTGATATATCCATTTCCATCGAACCATCTTTATTCCCTTAGGAATAAATGTCAAGTCCCATGTGTGATTCCTGATTAAGGAGTTATACTCATGCATGGCAGAATCCCACTTAGGAATACCTAATGCTTCCTAAAACTTTTATAGATTGGAGGTAAAGGCATAGAAAGCATGTAGCCCACTTTGAAACTATGAACATGTCCCTATATCATCTAAAGTATCCCCAACCCATGTAACTACGCTCTTTAGTGTTGTTTAGCCCAAAGAGGACTAGAAGTGTATGAGTTAAGTATAGAAACATCATCCTCTAAAGTGTGGCCATATGTGGATGAAGATGATTCGCCATCACTACTCTCACTATTAGAATTGGAAGTGTCCTCAACCTCTGTAATATGTTTAGGTTGATCTGAATCATCTGAATCGAATCCAAATGAGTCCAATGAAGTGGGAGAAGTGTCATTTGTTGAGTATGTGGGAATCTCCTTAAAGTTAACACTTATCTCAATGAATAGCTCATGTGTGGTCAAATGAAGAAGGATGTAACCCTTAACATCATCTAGATAACCTATGAAGATGTAAGGATTAATTTGAGGTTTCATAGCCTTGCACTTCTTAGGTATACAAGCCATAGCTAGAGATCTGAAGACTCTGAAATACTCAACTATGGGTTTCCTACTCTACCAAAATTCAAAAGGAGTTATGCATTTTAAAGCTTTGTGAGGAACCCTATTCTGAATTTATCAAGCACAATTGATTACTTTGGCCCAATATTGTAGTGCAAGTGACTTAGATTAAATCATAAAATTCACCATCTCTTTCAAGGACTAATTGTCACATTCTAACACACCATTTTACTAAGGATTGTATGGAATTGTACATTGTAGATCAATCTCCTATGTTTTGCAAAACTGCTCAAACCTTTGATTGACATACTCACCCCCATTATCAATTTGAATAACCCTGATGGATTTGTCTAATTATTTTTATGCAAGAAATTTTAAGTCTTGAAACTTGTCAAAAACTTTAGATTTATGCCTAAGGAAGTGAAACTATGTGTATCTCAAGAAATCATCAATGAAGGTAAGGTCATACTTATTCCTTGTGAAAGATACACTAGGAAAAGTTCTAGATACATCATTTTGTACTAACTCCAATGCTTGTGAAGCCCTCTAAGCTTTGCCTTTGTAAAATTTCTCTTCAAGATGCTTCCCAAGGGTGTAGAGCTCACAAAGACCCTTAGAGAAATGGATTTGAGGTAAGCATATGAACATGTCATTTTTACTGAGCTGTTGTCAGTAGTGGTAGTTGAGGTGTCCAAACCACACATGCCAAAGTTTTCTAACTCCATCTAAATGAGTCAATAATGTAGTCAGAGAAGAATCAAGTGCAAAATGTGAGGTGTATAACCTAGTTTGGTGATCTACCCTACCCATTCCCACTGTAGAATAATTATACAACTATTTGATTATTACTAAATCTAGCGAAGACTCTACCCTTATGTCCTTACTGATGTGAGTGATCTGGTACACTGATAGGATATTATTTTAAAGTGATAGAACATTTAGAATATTATTGAATGTTCCTCCATCTATTTCAATACACCCTCTCCCTGCAACTTCTACTGAAATTCATCACCCAAAGTGATAGAAGACATGTTACAAGGCTCTAAGGAATAAAACTCAACTTTTGAAGAGCCCATGATGGGAAGCACCTGATTCAATAACCCATGAAGAGGTTGGAGCTGTAACTACAACCACTAAAGAGCCTTGCCCTTTTATTTCTCTTTACCTTTGCCTTTTATGTTATAA
The DNA here is from genome assembly GCA_037957365.1 of Torreya grandis. NCBI lineage: Eukaryota > Viridiplantae > Streptophyta > Pinopsida > Cupressales > Taxaceae > Torreya > Torreya grandis. The sequence continues at coordinate 1,874,375 of JARHVA010001336.1, read as the reverse complement.
TAATCTTGAGTGATGAATCATACTTGATAGACTCCAGAATGCCTATGTTTTGCTTTTTTAGAGGATGTGTTAGGTGAACAATTTATTTCTTCATGCATTTGTGTTTATCATGCCCATTTTTCTTCCAATAGACACACTTAATCATCTCTTTCTTAGGTTTATTATTAGAAGAGGAAGTTTTAGTGGTTGTTTTGGTAGAGGTTGATTCTTTCTTCTTCTCTTGATCCTTGTTCTTTTTTTGTTATCTTTGTTTGAAGCTTTCATTTTCCATTCCCAAAAATTAGGGTTTGAGGTTTTGATGACTTCAATGTGCCCATCTATATTAACTTGTCTTGTTCCGTAGTCAATTCAAAAATGAAAGCATCTAAAGAAGGCATTTTTCATGTAGTGCCTAAAACACTTTTAGTGGCATGGAAAGTAGAGAAAAATATTGAGTAATCATGACCTAGCTTAGAAAGTAAATAAAGAATAAATTGGTCACATTTATTTGTTATTCCACATTCTTTCAACTATAATCTTAAAGACTTGAACTTAGTGAAAAAATACTGAAGGGTGTCAAAGTTGTTAGGACTTAGGCTATTAATATCATTTTCAATTTCATGACCTCTCATCACATCTAGATTCCCAAAAATATTTTCCAAAATGGTCCACACTTCATTCGGAGATTTAGCAAGTTCTAAGCGAAAGAGAAGATCAAGGGACACAAAAAGACACATCAACCCAAAGGCTTCATCACAATGGTTGTACCACTTAACTTTTATTGTTTTTGTATTAGGTTTAATCTCATTTCCCATTGTAATAAGATGTAAACCCTTTCTCCTTAACATAATTTACATTTTGGTTTTCCATTCATAGTAGTTAAATGGCGTGAGATGATTAATTAAACTTATAGACATTGTGTAGAAATAAAGTGCATTGGTTATAGTTGAAGTTGTTTATTGTAGAAATAAAAATGTAAAATAGAATGTAAAGTGACTCATAAATAGAGTATTCCCTACTGAACTATGAAATGGTGAACCCCCTTGAATTTTGTAAATAATGCACACTCAAAAGACATCGGGCACAACCAAGAATGCATCTAAAGCAACTAGTGTAAATATCAAAAATATGTAATTTATAAGAGAAAATGAGGATGTCAGGATCATTCATTTATGTGTCCAAGAAGAGTACACAAAATGTGGGCAAGTAAAGAGAAAAAAATGTTTTTACTTGCAAGGGGGTTTGGCCACCTGTAAAACTGGACCTCACCCTTCGGTCTTCGACTAGAGAAAATATGAAGAGTATTAAAAAAACTTCTCATCTTAACACCCACAATCTATTCTTTTTATAAAAAAATAATAAAAACTTATTAACTCCTACAAGGGCTATTGACCCATTTTAAATGGTTGAACATAAGAAATTTGAATGCATTTTTACTAAAAAATTTGTTTCAGTTAAAAAAGGAAAAGGTAGGGTTTGAACCAAAGACCTTTGGTGTTGTTCCTTGAATAACTCATGCATAATTTGCATGTATCAAGCATGACTAAAGGCCTAATTAGGGGGTTGCAAGGGTGTACTACATCCCCCTAATATAATTGAAGTTTATTTCCAGTGAGGATGTTAGGTTGAGCTGGCCAATTTTGGCATGCAGGGTTGTCTTGGTAGTTGTACAGGGCTTAAACACATCAATAGGCTGCATACAAGGTCTGAAGAGGTTTGTAGGATATCGTTTAGTTGAATTTCGATGAATAGGTGAGAAAACAAGGCTAGTTGGAGGTTTTATATGTCTCTAAATAATAATAAGAGGACATGAAATAGGGCATAGGTCTGAGTCCACTAAGAAAATCATGGGAGCCAGCAAGGAGCCTCATAAAGTCTAAAATCCACAACAAGTCATGAATATGCTAGAGGGGGACATCAAGATATAACCTTAAACAACAAGTCAAATGCTTGAGGCACTATGCACATATCTATACTACTTTGTAAGACAATAAGACTAGGTTGTTGTCTCTCATGCATAGGTATTTTGGTGCTTCAACTAAGAAGGACTACTTGCATACAACTTCAGATAATCTAATGCAAAACAAGGGAGAATCTACTAGCATAGAAAAGCTCCTAGTAATAGAGAGAGTAGAAAACATGAATACGGTCTTATTTTAAAAATAAACACATTATTCCAAATAAAACTAACATAAAGACATTCAAATACTAGAATGGCACTCTGATACCATATTGGAGTGGATGTCAGGATCTCTGGATCAATCAAATGCACATGTTTTTGATAAACAAGAGTCAAGCAAGTAAACACCACAATAGTTGTAAGCAAATGAAATCACATCCATGAGAATATTGCATAAACAAGATAAGAGCCAAAACCAATCTTCCATTGATAAAGCTCACAAGTGTGAGAATTAAAAACATGATAGTGCTAAGTAACTCCTCCATAAAAGGTGGTCAACAGAGCCAAGAATAGAGGAGTAATTCCCATACCTGGAATAACCGGTCAAGGAAGTTACTTGTTAGTCATCTAATCAACCTGTGAACCTAAGCAAGCTTCTCCATAAAGTAAAAAAACTCCAAGTGAGAGAAAAAGGTCATAATAAATAAATATGATAAAATAAATAACCCATACTCTACACAAAATGTCAGTGGATAGCTAGGAGTGTTACTCAATGACATAAAATAAAATTTGATCCACTTGAGAGGAACTCTTTCATCATTGTTCTTAAATATATTCAACGATTCAAGCATCAAGAGCTCCTATGTCAAGTTCTTAACTAATTGCTAGCTATTATACAATTATTTATATTATATATTAATAGTAATATAGAATATCGGACTGTAAATATCTCTATATATTTTATTGCACAATGTTTCATCACCTTTGCCAAAAATATCAAATTATTGCCTTTTAATTTTTTTACACAAAAGGTGAGACACAATAAACAATCATAACTTTCAAATGAGGTATGCCTCTCAATTTATACTCTCTTATTTTACAAAACCCACTTTACCAAAACAAAAAATTACATACCTTCCATCGTAACTTACACCTTTGAGGCAATTGCAAGTTCAATATATACTTGTATTTAAGTCGATAAATTTTAACTTCCTATTTAATATTTTGATATATGCATGAGGTTAACTTGTGAAAAATAAAGCAATTTCCAAATTTTTAATGTCTCTAGAGAAAGAACTACCTCCACAGAAATGGGAAAACGACATGAGATTATTACTTAGAAAAAAAAGAAAAAAGAAACAACTCCTCTCTGACTTTATTACTTAGCAATGGCGTATATTTGAAAACAAATAAAATTGAAACATGTGATTAAAGTTTTGATTTTTCGTAACATCTTCTCAAAATTGTTGTTAGAAGATGTCCTAATGTCCAAAAAATATTTGAAATGTCTTATTAATTAGTATTCAAATGTGCTAAGCCACCGTTAACACCCCAAAGAAAACTTTAAAGAGCTTTATTATCAAATTATATAGTATATTTTTTTGTGTGTGTCATAATGGGTAACATTTACTTAGAATAAATTAATTATATAGAATGTCGGTATCTCAACTCATATTTCAAAAATAAATAAATCATAAATTACAATGATGAATAAGCATACATCTAAATCAGTGAGCTCCTTTGGCTAAACAATTACGAGTAAGGGGCATCCACATCATCAAAATCACTCGGGACACAATCTTGGCCTTAACCGCTTAAGTCTCCATGTTGAGTACCTAGACGGATTTGTACCCTAGTAGATGGATATAATCAACCATCATCCTCACCACTTGGACTACAACCTTTTCAGTATTATAGAGTATATTTTATAATGATGGCATTAAAAATCTTTTATGGAGTATGAAAACCGTGTGTTGATTCATGTTGGTATGTGAGAGCCTCTTTGTTGTTTCACCTAATTGATTTTAATAGTGACAGAACACCCTCACATAACTTTCCAGTGGATGCCCCTGAACTCTCCAAAAGATATATAAACAATGACATTTGTATTGATATTTATAGAGCCTATCTCTAGTCTACATGATTTCATCCTAAATAATTATTTATCGTAAAACTTCAACTCCACTTAGAATTATATCTTCACTTCAATGATGGGTCCATTCAACCCCCAGGGTACACAAACCTACATTTACCTTCAACCCTGAGGGTTCCCATTTTTCAATTCAGAGTTTACTCTCATTAGCCCATTTTAGATGTATTCTTTAGAATCTAAGATCGAGGACATTTTATTTTCAGATGCTCTCCTTATTATGAGATAAGGGAATGGTTTGTTTACCTCTTCATAGATTCTCTTGGCTCTCTCTAGACATTCATGGCTTATGAAGACCAACAATATTTAGCTCTCTTCCTCCATGAGATGTTTGACCTTCACTAATGACTTTTTATACGTAAGTCCCCAAGGGGGGCCTGCATTTAGTTAATTACATCTTACTTCTATCCATCCCACATCATTAGTAGGAAGAGGCCATGTGATCATCTTCTAAACTTATATGTTTGGCTAGCGAGACATTGTAAACTCAATGACTCACATGTTAGTGTAGGTTTATTTCCACCATGTGGTTTTACTTAGATGATCTAATTATCTTGTTAGGTTAATAACATATCATTAAGATAAATTTACTTTAAGTGATTTTTTAATTGTAAGTTGAGTTAATTACCTTTTTGGGTGGCCTAATTCCTCACTATATAATGTATCTTCTTATGTACTTTTTAGCTAATGATGCTAATATAACTTTTTGGTTGTGAAGATAAACTTCTTCTATTTTGAGTTCTTCGTATGATTTTATTATGCCATACAAGTTTAGCTTCGTGTATTTGATCCTATTCAGTTCAATCCTTGATTGTGACCCACTTTGACATGGTATTAGAGCTGAGCTGGTAGATGAATGCCATTGATTTTGTTATTAGATCTAACATTCTATATTGTTTGGGATTTTTCATTGATTTTAGTTTTCTAGGGTTTGGTGGGGTTTCTCAAGAAGTCATGCAAATTTGTATATATGGAGTCTCAAAATAAAAAATGGACAACATCGTTAAATTTATAAGGTGGCAAAAACCTAGGAATGGCTGTAAATATGACCTAGTTTCATGATAGTCAATTTTTGATCATTTTTTGAGGGTATCAAGGCCATTTTTTGAATTCTACAAAAAATTGTACATCCATTGACTCTAAGGAAAAACTATTTATGAGTTTTTCTAGGTTTGTCAAGAAACCAAGTGGGTCTTTGATAGATTTTAGATGAGATATATATAATCCATAATTTTGGATGTTTTTTCAACTCAACAGAATTTTCAATAGTTACAGGGAGTTTTGATGGTTGGCAAAAAATTTAAGCCAAAAAAATAAGTTTGAACAAAAATTTAGGTGGTTTTGTTCACCTTCAGTGCACTCTGACACTCCTATCAACACACTCGATAGACATTTACATGCTCATGCATAATACGGATCCTGACCCCCTCGCCAACAACTTCTACCTCCATCAAAGTTTTTAATGCCTTAAAAGATTTGGTGGTGTGCTCCCCAATGCCTTGGACTTTGAATTGCTCTCAAACACGCTCTATATAATCCACCCACTCAATATAAGTCCTTTGTCATAAATATCCAAACCCATGAACATTTGGGTCTCTACATGCAGGGTCGGTGGAACCTAACACCTGCTCAAGTAGTTTTTGGATCTTGAAAATGCGCCAAGCATTCCTTCATATCCCACCATTGATCCACACACCCTCAAAATCTGACACACTTACATACAGGGTAGGTGGAATTTGCCAAATGCCTTTATAGGGTCCAATTTCTTCCCACCTTTTCCTTCTTTGTTATGTCACTTTGTGATGTTTAGGTGGATGTCAAATTTAATTGAGTAAAAAGTGGTACTATTCATTTCAAACGTGGAGCCATTTTTGGAGTGACATCACTCCCACATCAATCAAATCAATCAAAATTAGGAGGAGAAACACTCATTTTAGGTCTTAGCCCCTTGTTGCACGGTAGTTAAGCCCTTGGTCACTTCCAATTCAAAAGTGCTTAACTTTTGCTTTAAGAGGACTTAAGTTTTTCTTGAGGAAGTTGATTACAAAACATTTCAACCCATTTTTTTTTTAAATTTTCAAAGTGGAGATTGCCCTTGCCATCTATAACTTTAAATGCACATAGCTTTCTAGCTGCTACTCCTTTTGAGGTGCCATTTTTTTGAAAGTGTAGGGTTTTTTAAGATCTATGCATTGGTGATATTATTTTGCCTTTTAAAATTGAACCTCTATAGATTTAATGGGGTCACACATTCCTATTCTTTCAACACATACTTCTTTTCTACACCATGGATTAGAGTTCAATTCTTCTTCTTACTCCATTCAACTATCATGAGTGGAAATTCAAAGTTCAAATATTATTAAGGAGTAAAGGCTTGCACTGAGTCATGATGGGTACAAAAAAAGAACTAACATTTAATGTAGAGAAGGTGAATTGATTTAACATAAGTGATAAATCTTATGGTCTTCTATGCTTGTCTATGTCTCCTAACTTGCTCTTTCATATTAAACCTACTACTCCTAATTAAGTTTGGATCAAATTGGAAAAATTATTTAAAAAGCAAGACATAATGAGGGGTCATGAGTTGAAGAATGAGCTCATCAATTTGAGCCCAGGTGACTTTGAAACTATAAAGACTTCTTCACAGAGTTCAAATAACTCAGGTTGTAGTTGAAACTGTGTGACATTGACAAAAAATATGATCAATTGATTATTTTCATCTTTGCCAAATTGGGATATGACTATTTTATCTTTCTTTCTACCTCCCATGCCTCCAAACCTGCCCTTGGAGCTATATGGACTATGTCATCCTTGGATGAATTTTTTGTTGACTTGACTTAGAATCAAGATAAGCTTATTCAAATGGGTACAATGAAGTCATCTAAATTACATGCCTTAATTATGAGTCATGATAAACAAAAGACTTATAGTAGCAAGGAGAAGAAATATAATAAGACATAACCAGAGCAAAGAAATGGTTATAAATATGATGCTAAGTTAAAAACTTCAAAGGAGGACTTCTCTTAAGATTGGAAACCCAAAAAAGAGGTACTCACATGTGCCTACTGCAATAAATATGGGCATGATGAATCTAAATACATGAAAAATCAAACTAACCAACTGACAAAGATGCTTGAGAAGCATAATATCAATTACCTTGATTCTTCCAATCAGATTTCGTCATCATAGGAGTCTTCTAAGACCAAAGACAATAAAAAGGGAAAAGATAAGGGCAAAACACTTGTTACAGTTACATCCAAACCTTCCACATGGGTAATTGATTATAGTACATCACACAACATTGCTTCATCACAAAACATGTCTCATCCTTGGAGCCTTGTTCTATGCCTTCCATCTTGTTGGGTGATGATACTTCTGTAGAAGTTAGTGGGAGATGATCTATTGAAGTGAATGATGATATATTTCATGATGTTCTATGTGTTCCTTCATTGTCTACCAATCTCCTATCTATTTATCAAATCATTCATGATAGTTTGGATAATAAAGTTGAGTTCACACCCAATTTAGTGGTTATTAGGGAAGCAGACAGTGACTCCCTTGTTACATTTGGGAAAGGATGTCACTAGTCATGATTGTATATTTATCACATTTTTCTCCTAATCAACCCTATATTGCATTGCTCACTCATTTATATGGTATGAGTAAATTATGGCATGCATGATTTGGCCATCTTAACTATTGTTACCTTGAATAACTCAGTCATCAAGACATGGTTTTAGGGTTACCACAAGTCAAGTTTTTTTATGGAGTTTTTCAAGGTTGCATACTTGGTAAGCATCCTGAGGAGAAGTATGATAAAAAAAAATCATGGAGAGCTAAACATATATTGAAACTTGTCCACAGTGACATTGCTGGACCATTTCCAAAATCTTCATTCAATAGGATAAAATGCATGCTTACTTTCATTGATGAATTTTTGAGGTATACTTGGGTGTATTTTATTAAGCAAAAATTTGAGGTCTTTGATCATTTTTAAGAATTCAAGGCACTTGAATAAAAATAGTCAGGTAAAGCCATCACGATTTTACACACTAACAATGGTGGTGAGTATGTCAATAATCATTTTGAGCAATTTTGTACATCATAGGGAATTGAAATACAACGTACAGTTCTCTATAATCCTCAACAAAATGGTTTTGTAGAGTGCAAGAATAGGTCTTTGAAGGAAATGACCAACTGTATGCTACACTCCAAGTCTCTTACACCTTAGTATTGGGCCAAGGCCATCAAATATACTTGTTATACCCAAAGTTAAGTTCCTCATAAAGCATTAAAGGGAGTCACTCTTTTTGAATCTTAGAACGATCGAAAAGCCACAATGAATCACTTACAAGTGGTTGGATCTCCTATTATGGCCCTCATTCTAAAGAAGAAGCGTAAGGCAATGGAACCTCATATTCAACCTTGCATCTTCATTAGACATCCTAAGTGTGTTAAGGGATTAAGAGATATAGGCTTCTTCATCCCACCACTCACGAGTTATTCATTGAGAGGAGTATCTGTTTTCAAGAAGGTCCTTTAGACTCCACACTCAACACTTCTCCCTCTTCCTTGGATGCTATAAGATTTTATGATAGTTCTAATGATTCAGATCTACCTAAGTAGCTTCTTGATGATCCAAATTATCCTTATAGTTTGGAGGATGAGTGTAGTGATGAGGATTCACCTCCTCATTTTCTCAAAATATCTTCTGAGGATAATGAATCTCCTATTGAATCTCTAAGCATTGGTCCTCTTTGGGCTAGATAGACACTGTAAAGTGCTTGCTGATGGGTTGGAGATCCATCAGACACTAGGTAAACTCATTTATAATTATAAGATGCCCCGCATTCTTTCATTACATCTGCATCTGATCCATAGTCATTTTATGAGGCCTAGAGAGGTCATAAAATGGAAATGTCCCTAGAGCTCAAGACTATGGGGGCTCCAGGGAAGTGAATAGTCCTATGGCCCTAAGGCCCCAAGAGGTCACCACATGGTGACGTCCTATGAGGTGGGGACTATGGGGGCTTACAACTAACAAAATATACAAACCACAAACATTTGTACAGTCTTATAGCTAGCAAAACATATGAAACACAAGCATTAAGATGGGACTTGTATTCTCTATGCTACCTTGCAAGAAACTAACTTGGAACATGATACGATTATATCTTCTGATTAGATATTACTTTGTATTTGACACTATTACATAAATCACTAGATGTTAAGATTAGATCTCTGTAAACTTTGAGAAAAATAATATATGAAAATTTTAAAGGCTATCAAATTTGTGTGGCTAATCAATAGTTTCACACATACATTCTATACAATTTAATTATCTATTACTCTTTCACTCTCAACAACATGATCAAACCATATCTACAAACATGAATGAAATCTCAAATCCCTAGGAAAAATAGCTATTATAGCCCACTTCTTTTTGTTTACCCTCATTCATAGGGGAACTTACAGCTTCCAAACTCTTGTAAATATTATACGGTCTGGCTAATTCACTATGCTTATAAATTATCTTGTTCAAAAAGCCATTTTTAGACATAAATAATAGTCATAAACATGGCCTTTGTCTTTAGCACCTTATAGATTATAGCATTTCAAATACCTTGTATCAACCCAATATTCATTTTTCTATGTTATATGAAAGAAATTATGGATTAAATATAATATATAATGACTCTAAATTCTTTAGAAAAGGAGAGTGTTTTATTGGACTCGAGGAAAGCCAATAGTTATGTGGCCTCAAAACCCTGAGAGGTTGCCACATGGTGATGTGCTCAGGACCACCTAGGACTCTGAGTAACCCAATAGTCCCATAGCCTCAAGCCCTAAGAGGTCACCATGTGGTGACATCACAAGAGCTTGGGACCATGGGGGACCTCGAGAAAACCAATAGTTCAGTGGCCTTGATGCTCCTAGAGGCCACCACTTGATAACATCTCAAGAGCTCAAGACCACAGGGAACTCAAGGCAAGGCAATAGCCATGTGGTTGTAAGGCCTCGAGAGCTTACCATGTGGCAACATCTTGAAAGCCCAGGACTATGAGAGACTCAAGGTAAGTCAATAGTCTCATGGCCTTGAGGCCTCAAGAGGTTACCACATGGTAATGTCTTAGGAGACCGGGACCATAAGGGATTTAGGGAAAGGTAATAGTCTCATGGCCATGAGGACCCAAGAACTCAACATGTGGCAATGTCCTGAGAGCTCAAGACCACAAGGGATTTGGGGCAAGCCAATAGTCCTATGGCCCCAAGAGGTCACCATGTGGCAATGTCCTAAGACCCTAGGACTATGGGGCACTCAAGGCAAACCAATAGTCTTAAGGCCTTGAGAGCTCACTACATGGCAATGTCCCAAGATCCCAAGACCATGGGGGAATTAGATAAGGCCAAAAGTCTCATAGACCTAAGGCCCTGAGAAGTCACCACGTGGCAACGTCCTAAGAGCCTAAGACCATAGGGGACTCAAGGCAAGCCAATAGTCCTATGGCCTTAAGGCATTGACAGGTCACCACATGGTGAATTCTTGGGAGCCCGAGACCACTAAGGACTCAGGCTAAGCCAATAGTCCCATAGCCATAAGGCCCTTTGAAGTCACCATGCAGAGTATTGGCTTACTCAAACTATTAGATTTTATGTTTAGCCTAGTAGAAAATGATGGACTCGTCATATTTGACAGTGATATAATTAGAGAAGTTGATGGTTTACTAGAATAGTTCATTGTCAAATGAGTCGTTACAAAAGATAGTCACTGGTGAATAACATGTACAATGTATTAAGGTTGAGAATCTAAATTAAAAAAATCAAAGACCTTAGTACAATTATTTTTTAAATTTATTATCCATACACACCATATAACTCTCCAAGCTTGTCTTATCACGCATAAATATCACCTCACGTTTTTAACCCTGCCAACTATAAAATTTGTACTGCTCATATATAAGTATATATGGCTAGCACCAATAACCTAAAAATCATTGCAATTTACAATGGCCACCACACAACTATATTAATTTCTATAGAATACTCTCAAATAAGGTCTAAAGGAATATGCTAATATTTATGTCCTAGACTTTAACCAAAACTTTGCAATATTATTGTGATATATATTTTGAGCTCTTTGATTGGTTAAGAGCTATTCAAATATTTGAAAAGTGATTCTTATAGTCTCTTGTTTTGGCAGGGACTAATGATGATGACTTAAAATTGAATAGTCAAGGTTAATTTTTTTGGTATAATCCTCTCATAGGGTTATCGAGGATGCTCTTTTTTTTAAAATTCATTAGTGACGGACATTTTATTTTATTTTATTTTTGAAATTCTTTTAGTTCTTTTTAAATATTTATAGTTTATGAAGACCAAAGATGCATAACACTCTTCTCCTATGATATGTTTGACCTTCATTGATGGTTTTTTAAATATAAAATTTTAAAGGAGCCTTGCACCAAGTTGATTGCATCCTATTTCTAGTTGTCTCATTTCATTAATAGGGAGAGGTCCCATAATCATCTATATGACAGAACAATAAAACGTCTTAGAATTAATGATTCATATAATCTCACACTCATCACACATTTTTTTACTATTTTGAGTATCGTAAGTATTTTTAGAGTAACATGGTTCATCTCACTATGCATATCCCTTCTCTTTTTTATCTTCTTTACAATATTTTATTCTTTTAAACTGTTATCATCTATTTACCTAATTTAAATTTAGTTTTCTCTTTTATACTTTTTTAAGTATGTTACTACACTCCCCCTATCTTCTTTAAAATATATCTTTTATAATCCCATAAACCAATCTTACTTTTCGTAAAAATTAATATATAAATTAAATAGATTTATCCAAACCCATGTTTAAAAATTAAAAAACAAAAAACAAAGAAAACAAACTCAAAAACTCTCAGCTTTATTAGTAAAGTAATGCATCCCAAAAACTCTCCAACTTTATTAGTAAAGTAATATATATTTGAAAATAATAAAATTGAAACCTATGACCAAAGTTTCGATCTTTGATATAATCTTTTCAAATGTCCTAAAAATATCTAAAATATCTTATTAATATGTATTCAAAGCTACTTATTAATATGTATTCAAAGTTAGTGTTAGCCCAAAAGAAAAACTTTTATGTAGACTATAGAGTATATATCAAAATAATGGAATTGAAATTATTAATTTTATGGAGCAGATAAATTATTGGGTGGATTTATGTTGGTATATAAGAACTTTCTATTGTTTCATCTCATTGATCTTAATATTAATAGGTCGTTTTTACATAGATTTTTAGTGGATGCTTTTAATTTTGGTAAGAGAGATAAACAATGGCATTTATATTGATATTTACAAAGTCTACATCCATTTTATATGGTCTTAGTTCAAAGAATTGATCGTAAAATTTTAACTCCACTCAAATTTATATCTTCATTTTAGTGATAGGTTCATGCAACACCCATGGTACACAAAATTATAGTTACCTTATAGCACAGGGATTTTCCTTTCTCAATTCAAAGTTTACTCCCATTAACTTCGCATCGAGACATACCACCATATCCTTCGAGAACATTATTTTTTTAATATTTAATCTTTAGAATATGGAATCGAGGACTATTTTATTTTTAGATGCTCTTCTTATTATTAGATAAGGGAATAATTCTTGTACCTTTTCAGATATTCTCTTAACGCTCTCTAGATATTCATAACTTATGCAGACCAAAGATATTCAACCCTCTTTCTCCAAAAAATTTTTGACCTTCACCAATAACATTTAATAATTAAGACCCAAGGGAAACCTACATTACATTAATTGCATCTTACTTCTAATAATCCTACATTATTAATAGAAAGAGGTCATTTAATCATCTTCCAAACTTATATGTTTAAACAGTGAGACATCACAAACTCAAGGACTCATACAGTGTCACATCCATTACATGCGTTTTCACTACTTTAATTATCAAAAGTTTTTTTCTAGATCAAAAAAGTTTAGTACACAACACAAAATCCTTTTCTTTTGATCTTCTTCATGATATTTTTTTTTTTTTTACTATAAATTTTCGTTTCTTCATTTTAATTTTAATTTCTTTTATATTTTTATGTATTACTACATATCTCTTATCTTTAGATTATATCCTTTACAATTATATTTAAAAAAATAACTTTTAATAAATATTAATATATAAATTAAATTAAATTAATAAAGATTTCAATTCATAATCTTCTTAAAGATATAGTTAAAAGATGCCCAAAATTATTTTTTAAAATCTCATTAATTAAAAATCTAAACTTTAATATAATCCTTTTAAATTGTTATAAAATGCCCTGAACAAATTTATATTGGTCACAGTTTACAGCTTTGTTAGCTAATCAAAATAAATTAAAAATAAAACAAACAAACAAACAACACTAACTTTGGAGCATTATTACCCTATTTGATTGCCATATTTTGAAAACAATATAATTGAAACCACTAAATTAGTTTTGAATCTTTAATATAATCCTCTCAAAAATATCGTTAAAGGACACCAATAATTCCCCATAGGTAAAACATAACTTCAAGTCAAAAATATCGTTAAAAGCTACCAATAATTCTCCATAGGCAGAACATGACTTCAACTTCAAATCTTTAATATAATCTTCTCAAAAGTGTTGTTACGATACCACTCATTCCAATCTTAAAGAAACCATGATTTTAAAGTTCAATTCAATTTTAAGATGCATAAATTTTACTTGAGTAGAATATGCCTAAAATGCATGTCACTCTTTTTTTTTCTAGATAAAAGTAAAAGAGAAGGTTTTGATTAGTTTTTCAATTAGATATAAGATTAATATACAATTATCAAAGATAATTGAAACATTCTATAATTAATTGTTCATAGAGGCTCATATTAACTAAAAATAATAATAGAATTTTTTAAAATAAAAGTTCTACTAATAATCAACGAAAATACGACAATCACTCAGTAATAGGACAATAAAATGGCCTACAACCAGCATTACCAAATTCAAAGTAGTTATGAGGGTAAGTTGTCTAACAAAGAACAACTAAACAAGAAACAAATATTAGAGAAATTGTTAAAGTGCACACTTAACCTTGGGATAAGACCAATCTTTTCTCTCGTTTGGAAAGGAGGCCTTCCATCATCCATTGAGTGCCATCTTTTACCATCTCTTTCACATCCAACCTTAGCCTTTATGCCTCAGATCTCTACCCCTTCCTTTTGATCGTAGAGTCGAGAGAAGCTTTAGGTTTCACAGAGAGTGAAAGAGGAGTAGCCATCGTCTCCACTAGAAGAGGGGTTGAGTCATGCTAGTAACAACCACCTCCTTCAAGGAAGCTTCCCTCCTGGAAGGAGATTAAATAAATTTTGGCACGTTTAAGGGGGAAACACTGAAAGCTGGGGAAATTTTCTATGATTGCACCAAATGAAATCGTGATCAGGGTTGCCAACCTTCTTCCTCCAAACCAACCAAGAATGAGATGAAGAGAGTTGAGAACCCTTTGAAGAGCATCCCGATACACAATGCCCTGGGAGATTACAACAAAAACATCTGAAGGGAAGGCCTTTGTAGTTAAACATTTTAATAATTTAGTTTGATTTAGTATTCTCCGCTAAGTATTTAAAAATATTATTTTTTGTTAGAATTTATTGATATATTAATTAATTATTAAAATTTAGATGATTACAAAAAGAATTTGTCTATTGGTATTCACAATTCAATCTTCTTACTATAGAAATATGACTCAAAGCAACAAAAAGCTACTAGCTACATATAACGATCAGAAAACAACATTATTTTGATTAGTTTTATCTATAATGAAGAGCTTCCACATTTTCGTCTAAATGCTTATTAGTGTTTAAACATATTTCTAAACACATTATTCATAAATTAATACACCTTGGTTGATAGCTTCACATTAATTCATTCGTTGTAGATATTGCAAAGAAAATCTTAAAATATCTTAAAATATCAATGGCAATGCAAACATATTAAAGGAAGCGCCTTGTATGAGTTGTTAACTCATTGAAGTTTGCATCAACACTCAAAATGTCGATGGGTAGTTGGCAATCTTACTAAACCATGTAAATGAAATTTTGATCCACCTAAGAGGAAAGTCTTTCATCGTTGCTCTGAAATTTGTTCAACGATTCATGTATCGAGAGTTTGTATGTCAAATTATTAGCTAGTTCTTTGTTATTATATAATTATTTATATTATATATATTAATACATATAATATATATTAATAAAACTGTAGAATATTAGACTGTAAATATCCTTATATAATTTATTGCACAATATTTCATCACCTCCATCAAAAATATCAAATTATTGTTGCTTAAATTTTTATACACAAAAGGTGAGATAAGACTAACAATCATAAGTTCTAAGTGAGGTATGGCTCTCGATTTACACTCTTTTGTTTTATAAAACCCACTTTGTCGAAACAAAAAATTATATCTATTCTAACGTAACTTGTACCTTTGGGACATCTCCAAGTTCAATATATACTTATATATGAGTAGATAAATTTTGACTTCCTATTTAATATTTTGATATACACATGAAGTAAACTCCACTTGTTAAAGGGAAATCAACTTCCAAACTTTTAATGTTTAGACAAAGAACTACCCCACACTTTTTATGTGTAAATGGAGCTCTATACTTTTAGATAAATTTTGAAAGGTAAAGTAACCTCTAAAAATTCTCATGTCAAAATTAAGCGTTATATATTTATAAAAATTGTGAAAAGTAATACAATTTTCATTATTTTCATATTCAATCTAAACTTTACTCGTAAAAAAAATGTCGAATCCAAACTTTACTCTTCAAAAAAAATGTCCAATCTAAATTTTACTTCAAAAAAAACTAAAAACTATAGTATATCTGAAAGAGACATTAGAATATAAACCACCACCTACTATTGAATATAACAAACTAAAATTTCCATATCAGATTTCAACTTATGAGGTGAGCATTGAAACGCCAAGCAAATATTTCCCCTAATGTCAAAAACCATCTTAAAAAAGCATGATAGCAACTAGGAATCCATTGAAAAGGTGGGGAGGGGTTCATAGACCCGGAGAAAAAGGTGTCCCTCGAGATAGAGAACCGGACTTTGATTTTTATAAAATCGTGCAAAATAAATGTTTTGTTAAATAAATGAAGAAGCTTCCTGCATGAGATCGTAGACCGCCTGAAATGGGGAAATAACATTAGCTTTAACATGAAACGGGGAAATAACATAAATTATTGCGTAACACTATCGCGTTGTCGGTGGGGAGCACCCTTCATTGACGGTCACCCCGTCGTATCAAACCGGACGCTCGAGTCAACTAGCCACTAATGCGTTTTCAGTTTGAATACGTAGCCCAACACATTTAATGAACTTCGTATTTTATTCAGTCGTGGCCACATACGCCATTTTGATTTTGGCGCGATGGAATCCGTAAGATGTTTGACATTCACTACTAACTTTTCAAATATAAGTCGGAGGTTATATGGTGGTCTTCTAAATTTATATGGTAGGTAGGTATTGTTAGTCAATAATTATTATGATCTTATATTTATCATATTTTTTTATCACTATTTTTTTTTTAAATAATAAGATTTATTTCATTAAGTATGACTTTCTTCACTTTATTTTATTTTTAATGATTTATTAGATTTTTATTTTCTATTTATTTATTTGATTTTTATTTTTTTAAATATTCTTTGAAGTATGTTATTTTATTCTTCTGATTTTTTTTTCAATGTTATATAACAATCTTATTTTTGATAACTCGACACTAAATCAAGGATGCACCAACCCCTTAAATGACTAACACCAACTCAACTACTTAATTGCTTTGATCACCTTATAACACTATTTTACTCAACCAATATATGATGACCACCTCTTCAGTTCTTCACACTCTTATCCCTCTCAAACTACCTTCTAAGCCTCTTCACTCAACTAGGTCTCTTCAAGACAGATTAGGTCATATAACATTGATTTTCATTCTCTACACCCCTCTTATGGTCTACAAGACCTCCTTTTGTTCTTCAATCTTCTATTTCATTCGCTTTCTCTTTTCTTTCTCAAATAACCCTAAAACTACCTTGTATATATACCATTCCTTGTTCATATACCACTTAGTCAGCCGCACATCCTTAACCTCTTAGTTCGGCCATAAAATAGGTCTTATGAAATCTTGTGGACATGAATGAAATGAGATTTGAGTGCCTTTTGGTCTTTATGACTCAATTAGGCCTCATTTCTCTTTTAGGTCTCATGGAGACCTAATTGCATTAGGTCTATCTCTTAACGCCAAAACTTGATTCTCTTGGGCCCATATGGCTTTCTCCAATACTTGAAAACCATTCAACCAATTAGTCAAGGAACTCTTATGACCTCCTCCATGATTGATTAGATCTGCATCCTTCATTCATACCTTGAAACCTTCTTTACGACAAATTGCCCTATTAGGCCTATGTGCGTCAAAAAACTATCTTGCAAGAATGAAGCTCAAACATACTTAAAACACTCAAATATGATCAACTAAGTATATAGATAGAGTCTACATGACCTCAGGGTCATCACCAAATCCATTAAACACTTCCACTCAAAAGATAAGGTTTCAAGAACACCTCTATAACTCACTCACTCAGAACTGACAGTTTACCTTAAAGACTAGTCATGGTGACTCAGACCTCCAACACCTGTATAGACACTTTCCATGACTTATGATGCATGTATATAGTCCTATGAGATCTTCAGACCATCCTCAAATATAAATATCATATGGTCTAATGGAAAATATTGGTCTTTCAGACCAATCTCATGACCTTATATCTCACAATCTTATATGAACCAGACAGGTCAACTTATGAGCAACTTTTTCACCATATTCACCGACCTCCAAAACTTATACCAAACATGAACATGTCTTAAAAGTCTTTGACAACATCTCTATACACTTGGTTTCATCATTTTATCATGAAAACATATTTCAATTCATCTTCTCACTGTTGCATGGGTTTTTCATTGTTTGCCCCATTAGGCCTGTTAGCGACTAGCTAATTTGGATGACCAATTTAGCATACTTGAGTACTAGAACCTATCCAGAAACCTTCATGGACATGAAACATGATTATGTACCTTCTTCCTACATCTATTTGCTTACTGTGTTCAATGCAACTTTTAACTTTTACAACTTCTTCATAAACAAGCCAAAAACTCAACATTTTCTCTCTCCTCTCTCTTAACCAATACCACCTGGAAGTACCTAGGAGGTCCACTACAAGATCCAATCACTTACCTGATCAATTCAATCCATTTTGAGCAATTTTGAGCAACATATTCAACATTGAGTCTTTATTAGGGTTCCAAGAGCTTTTAAACTAGTTTCCACTTTTAACAATCATTCGTAAAGCATAACCCCTCAATCCAAAAACTAATGCCTAGAATTTTGAGATAGGACCCTTCCTCATCTACCATGAACTGCTTAAGTTCCCATGCAAAGGTTTTAAGATGTTTTAAGATGGCATCCGTAAGATGTTTGACATTCACTACTAACTTTTCAAATATAAGTCAGAGGTTCTACGATCGTCTTCTAAATTTATATGGTAGGTAGGTATTGTTAGTCAATAATTATTATGATCTTATATTTATCATATTTTTTTATCACTATTTTTTTTTTAAATAATAATATTTATTTCATTAAGTATGACTTTCTTCATTTTTATTTTTTTTAATGATTTATTAGATTTTTATTTTCTATTTATTCATTTGATTTTTATTTTTTTTAATATTCTTTAAAGTATGTTATTTTATTCTTCTGATTTTTTTTTCAATGTTATATAGAAATCTTATTTTTGATCACTCGACACTAAATCAAGGAGGCACCAACCTCTTAAATGACTCAACACCAACTCAACTACTTAATTGCTTTGATCACCTTATAACACTATTTTGCTCAACGAATATATGATGACCACCTCTTCAGTTCTTCACACTCTTATCCCTCTCAAACTACCTTCTAGGCCTCTTCACTCAACTAGGTCTCTTCAAGACAGATTAGGTCATATAACATTGATTTTCATTCTCTACACCCCTCTTATGGTCTACAAGGCCTCCTTTTGTTCTTCAATCTTCTATTTCATTCGCTTTCTCTTTTCTTTCTCAAATAACCCTAAAACTACCTTGTATATTTACCATTCCTTGTTCATATACCACTTAGTCAGCCACACATCCTTAACCTCTTAGTTCGGCCATAAAATAGGTCTTATGAAATCTTGTGGACATGAATGAAATGAGCTTTGAGTGCCTTTTGGTCTTTATGACTCAATTAGGCCTCATTTCTCTTTTAGGTCTCATGGAGACCTAATTGCATTAGGTCTATCTCTTAATGCCAAAACTTGATTCTCTTGGGCCCATATGGCTTTCTCCAATACTTGAAAACCATTCAACCAATTAGTCAAGGAACTCTTATGACCTCCTCCATGATTGATTAGATCTGCATCCTTCATTCATACCTTGAAACCTTCTTTACAACAAATTGCCTTATTAGGCCTATGTGCGTCAAAAACTATCTTGCAAGAATGAAGCTCAAACATACTTAAAACACTCAAATATGATCAACTAAGTATATAGATAGAGTCTACATGACCTCAGGGTCATCACAAAATGCATTAGACACTTCCACTCAAGAGATAAGGCTTCAAGAACACCTCTATAACTCACTCACTCAGAACTGACAGTTTACCTTAAAGACTAGTCATGGTGACTCAGACCTCCAACACTTGTATAGACACTTTCCATGACTTATGATGCATGTATATAGTCCTATGACATCTCCAAACCATCCTCAAATATAAATATCATATGGTCTAATGGCAAATATTGGTCTTTCAGACCAATCTCATGACCTTATATCTCACAATCTTATATGAACCAGACAGGTCAACTTATGAGAAACTTTTTCACCATATTCACTGACCTCCAAAACTTATACCAAACATGAACATGTCTTAAAAGTCTTTGACAACATCTCTATACACTTGGTTTCATCATTCTATCATGAAAACATATTTCAATTCATCTTCTCACTGTTGCATGGGTTTTTCATTGTTTGCCCCATTAGGCCTGTTAGCGACTAGCTAATTTGGATGACCAATTTAGCATACTTGAGTACTAGAACCTATCCAGAAACCTTCATGGACATGAAACATGATTATGTACCTTCTTCCTACATCTATTTACTTACTGTGTTCAATGCAACTTTTAACTTTTACAACTTCTTCATAAACAAGCCTATAACTCAACATTTTCTCTCTCCTCTCTCTTAACCAATACCACCTGGAAGTACCTAGGAGGTCCACTACAAGATCCAATAACTTACCTGATCAATTAAATCCATTTTGAGTAATTTTGAGCAACATATTCAGCATCAAGTCTTTATTAGGGTTCCAAGAGGTTTTAAACTAGTTTCCACTTTTAATAATAATTCATAAAGCATAACCCCTCAATCCAAAAACTAATGCCTAGAATTTTGAGATAGGACCCTTCCTCATCTACCATGAACTGCTTAAGTTCCCATGCAAATGTTTTAAGAGCTAATGAGCACAATAAAACCCTTCTTGAGTTGAGAACCATTCATTCTGAGCACTCAAGAGACCTCCAAACAACTTTTCATGTCTTTTCCTTCACACTATGACCTCAACCTGCATGAACAAACTTGAAACAACATACCTCACCT
Source organism: Torreya grandis (assembly GCA_037957365.1). Classification (NCBI taxonomy): domain Eukaryota; kingdom Viridiplantae; phylum Streptophyta; class Pinopsida; order Cupressales; family Taxaceae; genus Torreya; species Torreya grandis. The sequence continues at coordinate 1,853,592 of JARHVA010001336.1, read as the reverse complement.
CTAAAAATTCTTACATGAGCTCAAACACCTTGAAATCTGATCACGACCATTCATTAGGTCACATTCTCTCTCTTTGCTCTCTAGACTTTGACCTGCAAACCACATTAGGCCTTAAAACTAACTTTCATGCCTCTTTCCATGTTATCAACACCTCACTGTCATGCTCAACATCTCACTCTTATGCCATAAAACTTATATTCATGCTTAAACACTACCATACATCCTTCACATGCCTTGATAACAAATCATGATACCTCATTAGGCCAAGCAGGGTCCACGTACAGACCAAGACTAAAGGTCCTACCCCTATAGGCTCACCCTAAAACTCTCATGAGTGTTCTAATGCCTCACATACATGTTAAAATAGCCTTCACAACATCTCACATGCCTAAGTTCACTCACCTCATCATGTCACCAACTCATACCTCTACCATGCCATGACTAGACTCAAGATTCTAATGCACTTGATGCCTTTACTTGTTCCTTCCATGTTATGACATCAAAAAACATCAGCCCAATAGATATAAGACATTACACCACACTCATATCACTACACCATTCTCTTTCTGATGACAACAATATTCCACAGCATCATACATACCTAAAACCACATGACCAAGCTTCATATGACTAGACATCTTTCTTCCATGCACCTGAACACCTTTGACACCTTGACCTGTGCCTTCATGTAACCATAAGACATTAGTTGCCTTCAAATTCTCTCTTGCCTTCAAATTTTTTCTTACCTTCAAATGCATCTTGTCACATGGTTTCCTATGCAGACATTAGTTGTCTTCAAACATCTTTAATGACTTGTACCTTCCATGCTCACACCACTAATGACAATTCTCATCAATGCAACACTATTATGTGCCTTGACATATTACATACTACCATCTTTACTTAGTCACCTTTAACATTAACCTTAACATCAACCTTGACACAATACATCTTTGACATCAATGACCATTATGCCTTTGCATGATGAACCCTTTTGACATCAACGACAACAACATGCCCACAAACTCCCCTTTTTATCATTGATGGCAAACATACTACAATGAAGTCATTTCAAAATGGTATTTTTCCCATCTGCTCATTCTCCCCCTTTTGACATGAATGACAAAGGGTTTTTTACAAACTACAATCTAATCCTTGGACATGAATTTTAATGAATAACATAAAGAAATGATGAGAAAACTCACCTTAAGCTCATACTAGTTATTGTAGACAACTTCTGGAACATTTGAACTATACCTCAAGAAACCGTGCTTCTTATCACTGTCTTGACACTCCACAACATAGAGCTACAAATCTCCCCGTAACTCCATACTCTCCTCTTGAGTCAAAAGATGGTAACCATTCTTAGAAACATCTCTAAATAAGGTACTTTTCCCATTTTGAACTTTCTCTCTTTCTGAGCTCTATACCCCTTTTGTTAACATGATCATAGAGTCTATGAATCATCATATAAACATGTTCTCAATCTTGATCACATTCTTCAAACTATCTTCATGTTTTCTGTATACCTTCTTTGACATAGACCATTTACTTATATACTCTTGAAGCTAATGAATCATCTGATTAGCTCCCCCTTTGTCCTCACAACTTGTGCTCATCATATGAGTCATCAGGACTCACAAACCTTTCTCAACCTCTTTAAGTTTGTTGATATAAATACCACTTCTCAACACGAATCAAGATATAAATAAAATAATTCATACCTTACAACACATATACCCTGGAATCCTCTCAAGATGAGTCCTTCTTTCACTACTGATAGAAGAGTGTCTCCATCATGCTTCTAATGATAGAAGAGTGTCTCCATCAAGGCTAATGGAGTCACCCCATTTCATTGGGCTCTCAAAACTCCATGAACTCAAGGGATTCCTAGATCTCCAAATCACTTTTCTTATCTATCTTGAAATCTTGAGATTGATAGTCCCTCCTTATAATCCATTTAGGCTTGACTAAAGCATTTGACTCATCCATCTTGTCATCCTTCTTCTTTTTGACTACCTTATCAATACATGCAGATAACAAGTGTTCTTGACATTCCTTCATTTTTGATCCTTACTCTATCTTAGCAAATAATCCATCTTTACCATTAAGCTCAATATGATTAGTTTTGAATTTCTTTGGCTTTCATACCAATGTTTGACTCTTCTCATGCACTCTAGGAGCTCCATATACCTTGTTAAGTCTTAAGGGCCTTCTAATTCTATTTTAATAGAATTTTACAATCTGTCCCATATTATTACAACTATAGCAAATAACATTTTTGTACATACCTATTTATTGATCAATCCTTCTCCCATGGTCCCATGATAACTCATTCCTTGAGACCATTCTACAATTACTTGCTCTATGGCCAAATTTATGATAAGTAAAATAATAACCATTGAAAGAATTTAAATGCCACATTGCATTGGGATATGTTAAGGTGTGGAGCTAAAAGCTACACTAGATGAGCGAAATGTAAGGTTGCTAGAGTTACACAGTTGCCGACGTCGGTCAGGGACCGACATCGGTCAGGTGTCGACTGGGAGCTGTCGGCATCGGTTATGGATCGGCCGACGTCGGTCATGTGAAGACTAACAGGGACCGACGTCGGTCACCTGTGCGTTCCACAATTCTATTTTCGTGGGATGAACGGATTGTTTGCATGATAAGTTGAACTGTTGGTATTAATTCCACATTTCTATTTTTGGCAAGACTAATTTAGACCTTTGATTAGGAGGTGTATCTAATGGTGGAGAATGCATAGGTCATGATCCCTAATTCTTTATAATAGGGATAGATCTTCATAGCTTGTATGATGTAGAAAACAATTCAAAGGCTGAATTGTGTTTGTAATTGTGAGAGAGAACTCTTGAGGGAAAGAGATTTGTACATCTGAGAGGTGTCGAAGAAAGAGAGATTTCTTCAATTGTATTTCCTTTTGGAAGAGTTTAATACAAGTTTTCATTGTTTCTTGTATCTCTTGTTCTTTGATGATTCTAGTTTCTAGTTACTTATTACTTCTGATTAATTTCGTGTTTAGTTGCTTACACAATAGTAATAAATTGTTCTTGTTAAGATCCTGACAAGTGGTATCAGAGCCATGGTGCTAGTTCACCAAGTGATACCAACTGACAAGTGGTATTAGAGCTCATGTTCACTAACAGGTGGTTCAGATCTGTTTAGTGTGTTTTGATTACAGGTCACTCACATGGGTTTCTGTTTGAGTGGGAGTAAAGCAATGGGAGAAGAAAGTAAACTAAGAATGGATAAGTTGAATGGCAAGAACTATCAATTATGGAGGATGCAGATAGAATATTATCTGTATCAGAAAGATCTATACTTGTCGTTGGGTGGAGTTTCAAGCAAGCCCACAGATATGGAAGATGAAGAATGGAATGTTCTTGATAGAAAGGCTCTGAGATCTATAAGGTTAAGCCTGGCATCTTCTGTGATTTCCAACTTGTCACAGGCAAAGTCAATAGTAGAGTTAATGGATACTTTAGCAAATTTATATGAAAAGCCCTCAGCTTCAAATAAGGTATATCTTATGAAGCAATTATTTAATTTGCATATGCAGGAAGGTGGATCTATATCTAGTCATCTTAATGATTTCCATGCAATAGTAAATCAGTTAAATTCAGTCAAAATAGTGTTTGATAATGAAATTATGGCTCTCTTAATTTTATGCTCTTTACCAAAAAGTTGGCATAGTTTGGTAATGGCAATTAGTAATACTGCATCTGCTACAAATATCTTGAAAGTAGATGATGTTGTTAGTGTAATCTTGAATGAAGAAATTTGCAGAATACATTGCAGTCACAGAGGCTAGCAAGGAGATGATATGGATGACACGGTTCATGGAAGAGTTGGGAAAGGAGCAAGAGAGTTGCAAATTATACAGTGATAGTCAAAGTGCAATTCATTTGGCTAAGAACTCAGCCTCTCATTCAAGAACCAAACATATACAGCTTAGGTACCACTTCATTAGACAGGTATTGGAGGATGGTGAGTTGAAGCTGGAAAAGATCCATACAGATAAGAACCCTACTGATATGTTAACAAAGCTGGTGACAAAGGAGAAGTTGAATCTTCATTCAACTTTTGTTGGTCTTCAAGATTGAGCTTGAAGATGGAGAAGCTAAAAGATGTTGCTGTACAGGTACAGGTGCAGCTGTTTATCTCCAAGTGGGAGATTGTTAAGGTGTGGAGCTAAAAGCTACACTAGATGAGCGAAATGCAAGGTTACTAGGGTTACACAGTCATCGACATCAGTCAGGTGTCGACTGGGAGCTACCGATGTCGGTTATGGATCAGCCGACGTCGGTCATGTGCAAACTGACAGGCACTGATGTCGGTCACTTGTGCATTCCACAATTCTATTTTCGTGGGACGAATGGATTGTTTGCATGATAAGTTGAACTGTTGGTATTAAGTCCGCGTTTCTATTTTTGGCAGGACTGATTTGGACCTTTGATTAAGAGGTGTATCTAACAGTGGAGAATGCATAGCTTATGATCCCTAATTCTTTATAATAGGGATAGATCTTCATAGCTTGTATGATGTAGAAGACAATTCAAAGGCTGAATTGTGTTTGTAATTGTGAGAGAGAACTCTTGAGAAAAAGATATCTATACATCTGAGAGGTGTGGAAGAAAGAGAGATTTATTCAATTGTATTTCCTTTTGGAAGAGTTTAATACAAGTTTTCATTGTTTCTTGTATCTCTTGTTCTTTGCTAATTCTAGTTTCTAGTTACTTATTACTTCTGATTAATTCCGTGTTTAGTTGCTTACACAGACAGTAATCACTTGTTCTTGTTTGGATCCTGACAGGATACTTGATTGGTCTCTTCATGTTGAATTTCATGTTGGTATTATTGACTTTTTGATGATCATTATGAGTTTTAAATTTGAGATTTTTTACATAGGTCTTTGAGGTCTAACTCTACTTGTTCTCCTTTTGGTAATCTTTGAACCCAAGACCTGTCTTGTCAAATAGAAACCTTTGAATACTCAAAATATCACCAAGAAATTTAGTAATCTTCTCAAATATTTGATGTATCTTCAACTTGACTAATGGCTAATCCATTTTTGCCTTTAAGGAGTCCATTTCCATTCCAAACTTGATGCATTCTTCTTCCTTGGTCTTAAGATTTGTAGTGATAATTTCAATTTGAGTTTCTAGTTGTTTGATAATCTCCTCATGTTCATTGGTGTTGATACTTAGTTTTTCTTCAAAGATATTGATTTGATCCTCATAAATCTTAACCAATTATCTTATTTTCTAATTGTTCCTTCTTTGGAACTTCAACTCCTCTAGAACACTCATCAATTCTGCCTGAAGGTTCACTTCAACCTCTTCTTCATCATCCATAAGGTTTTTCCCTTTTGAACAACTCTCACTATCTATTTTTATATCCATGAACAAGGATTCATTTTTTTCATCCTCATTATTGTCATCGTCACTATCAGTTGTACTTGTGTCACTTACATTAGATGAGCTATTATCTTCTTTGGTATAGAAACTTCTCTTATTCTTGAATGACCCTTTCTTGCCTTCATACTTCCTGAAATATTTCTTGCTTTTGTCAGGCTTATAAACCTTTTTATCATCACCATGATGTTCATCATTCTCAATTTTATCCTTGTTAGGACACTTAGATGCAAAGTGACCAATCTTGGCATATTTAAAGAATTTGAATGGTAATTTGCCCTTATACTTACATGAGCCTCTTCTTAGTTTTTTGATAAACATGGATTCTATCTTATCATCATCAATGTTTATGTCATCATTCTTGGCCTTATTACCTTGTCACTTCTTTTAAACTTTGAATGCAACTTCCTTATTGGAAGGTCTTTCATCACTTGTTCTCATTTTGTAGGCAGTCAAGATGCCATGAAGCTCATCCTTCTGTAGTGTGTTAGGATCTTTGATCTCCTCTACTGCAGACACTTTTGAATCAAAATTAGAAATCAGGTATCTTAATATGTTTTTTACTAATATTTATTCTTCTAATTTATCTCCTAGACCTCTGATGATATTTATCACTTCATCTACTGTCAATAGATAAGATGCAATGTTTTCATCCTCCTTTATTCTCAGACTTTCAAACTACCTAGTGACTCTGTAACTTTGCCAATTTAACTTTGGTGTCTCCTTCATAGATGGTCTGTAAATTTTCCCAAATCCCTTTGGATATATCATAATGCATGACCTTAAAAAATTATGCTTCTGAAAGACCACACATGATGGCATTCATTGCCTTAGAGTTGATCTCACTTGCCTTCTTGCCTATTATGTTAGTTGGTGGTGTAGAAGGTGAACTGAATTCATCAACAAAAAATTTCCATATGTCATAGCCTAAAGACATGATATAGGTCTTCATTCTGATTCTCCAAAAAGCACAGTTATTCCTATTGAAGAGAGGAGCCTTATTGATTGAGAAACCTCCTTGTACTTGTTGACTAGATATGCTTGTGCTTTAACGATCTACTTCGAAATGTTAGGCCTGATTCAAAGCACCAAGATCTGATACCAATTATTGAAATCACAATGAATGAGAGGGAAGATAAATCATTCTTCAAAACCTTTCAATCAATTACACTTAAATAATCATGAACCATTAAAATAAACATATAGATCTAGCAAACATAAACAACTATCCACATAAGCATGAAACACAAGAACACATCACATATGTGGAAAAACCTAAATGGGAATAAAACCCACTAATTTATATAAATGGACTATAATATTATAAGAAAATAACCAAATTTAGTGAAGCACCAACTCCACATAGAGTACCAAGTCCAACTAGCCAAGCACCCACTTGATAGGCTTTAGCAAACACCCACTTGCAAGGAGGCACCAACCCCCTGGATGACTCAACATCAAATCATCCACCTAATTGATTTGATAACCTTTAGAACATTATTTTTATCAACTAACATATGATGAGCACCTCTTCAATTCTTCACACTCTTATCCCTCTCAAACTACCTTATAGGCTTCTTCACTCAACTAGGTTTCTTCAAGACTGATTAGGTCATATGACCTTGATTTTAATACATAGAACTCCTATTAGATATTCATTATAGTTTATATACACCCCTTTTATTGTATATAATACTTCCTTATGTTATTCAATCTTCTATTTTATTCACTTTCTCTTTTCTTTCTCAAATAGGCCTAAAATTGCCTTGTATATATACCATTCCTTGTTCATATAGCACTTAGTCGGACACACACCCTTAAAATCTTAGGTTGGACATATAATATGTATTAGAACATATTTTTGACATCAATAAAATTATCTTGGAGTCCCTTTTGGTCTATCATGACTCAATTAGGCCTCATTTCTTTTTTAGGTCTCATAGAGATCTAATTACAATAGGTCTATTTCTTAACACCAAAACTTGATTCTCTTGGGCCCAGATGGATTTATTCAACACTTGAAAACCATTCAACCACTTATTAAAGTAACTCTTTTGATCTCTTCCATGTTTTTTTATAGCTACATCCTTCATTCATACCTTGAAACCTTCTTTAGGATAAATTGCCCTATTAAGCCCGTCTTACAAGAATGAAGATCAAACATACTTAAGACAATCAAATATGATAAAATAAGTATATATAAAAAGTTTAAATGACCTTAGGTTCATCACCAAATTCATTAGACACTTCCACTTAGAAGATAAGGCTTTAAGAACACCTCTGCAACTCACTCACTCAGAACTGTAGTTTACCTTAAAGACCAGCCATGGTGACTCAGGCCTCCAACACTTGTATAGACATTTTCCATGACTAATAATTCATGTAGATAATCCTATGATATATCCAAACCATATTCAAATATAAATATCATATGGTCTAATTTTAAATATTGGTCTTTCAGACCAATCTCATGACCTTATATCTCACAGTCTTATATGAACTAAATAGGTTAACTTGTGAGCAACTTTTTCACCATATTCACTGACTTAAAAAACTTCTACCAAACATGAACATGTATTTAAATTCCTTTTAAAAATATATATTCACTTATTTTCATCATTCTATCATGAAACTACATTCCAATTTATCTTCTTACTATTGCCTGGGTTTTTCACTGTTTCCCCCATTAGGCCTGTTAGCGACTAGCTAAATTTGCTGATCAGTTTAGCACACTTAAAGAATATAACCTGACCAAAAAAATTAATGGACATGAAACATGAGTCTCTACCTTATTCTTCCATCCATTTTCTTACTATGTTCAATGCAACTTTTGACTTCTATAATAATTTTTTTAGAAATAAGCTTATAACTGAACATTTTCTCTCCTCTCTCTTAATGAATACCACTTAGAGGTACCTGGTAGAGTCCACTAAAATAGAAATAACTTACATGATTAATTCAATCCATCATGAGAAATTTTGAGTAACATATTCAACATTGAGTCTTCATTAGGGTTTCAAGAGCGTTTTAACTAGTTTTAACTCTTAAGGATCATTCATAAAGCATAGCCCCTCAATCCAAAAACTAATGCCTAGAATTTTGAGCTAGGACCCTTACCCATCTACCATGAACTGGTTAGGTTCTCATGAAAAGGTTTGATGAGCTAATGAGCACAATAAAATCCTTCTCAGATTGAGAACCCTTCATTCTAAGCACTCAAGAGACCTCTAAACAAATTTTCATGTCTTTGGATAAAAGCTAGAGAAATTCCCATGATTGCACCAAATGAAACCCTGATCAAGGTCACCAACCTTCTTCCTCTAAACCAACTGATAATGATATGAAGATATTTGAGGAACCTTCAAAGAACACCCCGCTACATGATGCCCTAGGAGATTACAATGAAAACATCTAAAGGAAAGGCCTTCATACTTAGGCATTTTAAAATTTTAATTTGATTTAGTATTCTCCACTAAATATTTAAAAATATTAAAATTTTATTAGAATTTATTGATATATTAATTAATTATTTAAAATTAGATGGTTACAAAAAAAGTGGTTAGTTGGTATTCAAAATGCAATCTTATTACTGTAAAAATATGACTCAAGACATCAAAAAACTATTAGCTACACATTACAATAAAAAAACAACATTATTTTGATTCAAAAATTATGTCTAAGGCATCTTCGTAAGATAAGAGAATGATTCTTTGACCTCTTTAGAGATTCTCTTGGCACTCTCAAGGCATTCATGGCTTATGCAGACCAAAGATATTTAGCCCTCTTCCTCCAAAAGATGTTTGACCTTCACCAATGATTTTTAATATATAAGACCCCAAGGGGGACCTATATTACATTAATTACATCTTACTTCCAATAATCCCACAACATTAGTAGGAAGAGACCATGTACTCATCTTCCAAACTTATATGTTTGACTAATGAGACATCGCAAACTCAATGACTCACATAGTGTCACCCCCATCACATGCTTCTTCACTAATTTGAATAAAAAAAGTGTTTCTCTAGAATAAAATGGTTCAAATCACTACACAAAACCCTCTTATTTTGATCTTCTTCATGATATCTTTTCTTTTGGACAATGGTTTTCCGTTTCTTCATTTTAGATTTAGTTTCTCTTTTGTATTTTTTTAGATGTATTACTATGCTCCTAATATCTTCTTTACATTATATCTTTTGTAATCATATAAACACATATTAACCTTTAATAAATATTAAAATATAAATTAAATTAATAAATATTTCAACTCATAATCTTATTAAATATGTAGTTAAAATATGCCTTAAAAATTAGTTTAAAATTTTGTTAATTAAAATTCTAAATACCTAACACAAAGAGTCAAGCGTTTAAGGCCAAGATTGTGTCTTTGGTGATTTTAATAGTGTGGATGCCTCTTACTTATGGTTTCTTATCCAAAGGATCTCACTGATTTAGATGTATGGTTACTTAGCATTATAAATCCACTATATGTTTATTTTTAAAATATGGGCAGAGATGCCGACTTTCTATACAATTCAGTGATTCCATGTAATACCTTCATACATATCAAAAAATTCTAAACTTTAATATAATTCTTTCAAATTGTTATAGCATGGGTAAATAAATTTATATTAATCATTATCTAGAGCCTTGTTAGTAAAAAACTTTGGAGCATTATTACCCTATTTGATTACCATATTTGTAAACAATATAATTGAAACCACTGATGAAATTTTTAATATTTAATATGATCCTCTCAAGAATATCGTTAAAGGACATCAATAATTTCCATCAAGGTAAAACACCATAACTCTAAGTTTGAATATTTAATATATTCTTCTTAAGAGTGTTGATAGCATACCACTCATTCCACTCTTAAATAAACTATGATTTTAAAGTCCAATTCAATTTAATCTGTATAAATTTCCCTTGAGTGGGATATGCCTAAAATGAGTGTCATTTGTTTTTGATATAGGTAAAATAAAAGGTTTTGACAAGTTCCTACAACTAAATACAAGAGTAATATATGATCACCATAGGTGATTCAAAACTAACCACAATCAACTATTCACAGAGGCTCATATTCACCAAAAAACAACAAAAGCATCAATAAAAGTTCTACCAATAGTTCTTGAAAATACAATGATCACTCAATAATAGGACATATAAATGGCCTAAGGCCAACACTACCAAATTTAAAGCAACTATCAGGCTAAGTTATCTAATAAAAAACAAGTAAACAAGAAACAAGCACTAGAGAAACTACTAGAGTGCACACTTAACCTTGGAATGAGACCAATCTTTTCCCCCATCTAGAAATGAGGCCTTCTATCATCCATTGAGTCTCATATTTTAATATCTCCTTTGCATCCAACCTTAGCCTTTATGCCTCAGATATCTTCCCCTTCATTTTGATCATAGAGCCCAGAGAAGCTTTAGGTTTTAATGAAAGTGAAAGAGAAGGAGAAACTATCATATCCACAAGAAGAGGGCTCGAGTCTACACTAGAAACCACCTCCTCCTTCAAGGAGGCTTCCCTCCTTATTGGGTTTTTCAATAAACTTTTCCCTAGGGTGATGAATTGTCTAGTTGCCAACAAACTAACGTATTAGCATTTCATGAAAGACTAAACTCTTGCACACTCACTTGAAGCATGCAACAAGAAACTAATTCCCATGGGTTATGTTGCATAGTAACACACTTGTCTTGTCATATATTTGTGCTTGTTCATATATATTAATTATTGAGAAAAGAAATACACAACTATGAACCTTGTTTCAATTATGTAAATAAACATGATTATGAAGATAACTACCATGGGATTCAAATTATGGATTACACAAATTCATATAATGTAGGTTCTATTCATTATAGTCAAATAAAAACCACATGTTACATAATAAACGTAATGATAACTTGATGTTTCAACTTAACTAACAACTATGGTATAACATCGAATCTCTACACAGGGGTATTTATACTTGTTTTCCCCAACCAAGTTGTGACATTAATTATGACACTTTAGTGACTAGCCAATGATCTTTAGTAGATTGAGAGTTGTGGTAGTTGTTTTCTTATTTCTCCCTAAGGACTCGGGCCTTAGCACCCCTATATACTCATTCTGTGTTGGATCCTTTTTTCCAAATATCCTCCTTCATGCAAGCCAATATGAAACTCATGTATGATTAAACTTTGTTCAATCCTTAAAAATCACTCCTCAACCATTTATTACTTCCTTCATGCTCCCTAAGTATTTCATTGATATTCTAAGTCCTCCACTCTTGGGTCTTCCATTTTTATGCCTTTCCTTTGACTGGGTCTTCTCATACCATGGTATTCCATGCATTTGTCTTCCACACCATGGTTTTCCTATGCCATGCTAATTCCATGCCATAAGCCAAAATACTTAGTCAAAATTAGGTGTCCAACATCACCCCACATTACGCTCTTAGTATATCCTAAACTAAGCATCGGTCTTAGCCTCAACCAAAAATTCAAGGCCAACCTATTCAATTTGCTTCTTGACACCTTCCCAATGTGACAAGGTATCAAGCAGCTTTGTTATTATTTCCTTGATTACTGCTTTCAACTTGTTAATCTCCTTGAGTTGATCAGGACACTCACTTTCCTTATTGACCAATTGGTCTAGGGATGTGAAAACATCCTTTTAGACCTTTTTAAGCGTGGTGACCTGCCAATGCACATTTATTCTTTCTTCCATAGTTTCAACATCCTTAAATACCTTAACATGCTTGGTGTAGTCTTTTATTAATATGGCAATATCTACCAATTACTTTTGTTGAGACTCCTCTACTTGGATTCGATCCTCCAAAATTTTATTAGGCCACACCAGCTTCTCAACAATCCCATTTAGGATGGGAATCACTTCCCCAACCCATTGTAAGGTATGCCTGCATACTTACATTACTTTAGTAAATTGTTCAGCCACCCATAATGTTTCATTTTAAGTATTTTTCCATTTCATAAGGAGCGACAGTCCATGACCCAGTTTTGAATGCATCAGAGTGAAGTCGAAGTAAAACCCATAAGCATCCAAGTGGTTTCATCCTTTTTCAATAGGTATTTTATATAGGACACATCAAACCTAAACAGTAGCATCGAAGCAACCATCCAAGGCTGATGTTAGTGTCTAGAGATCCAAAAGTGTTAGACCCAAAATTTGATGATTGTTCTAGAACTATCTTCTAGCCTTCTTCCTCCTTGTTTCAAATCCAACACTATGTCAACATCAGAATCAACTAAGTATATGACTTCATTATCATTTTCATACATAACATAGTTGTACTTTCCATAGTTAGAGTATATCTCAGCATAGTAAATTTAGTGTATGCTTATATATGAGTTTAGCATCTAATTGGCTTGCCATAGATTTGATTGTCACCCTTATGCCATTTCATTTTCATATACCCCTTTAATCAAATCTAGGGATAATCATATAATCACCTAGATCATTTTAGGGTTAAACAAAGTCACAATTAATTATGGTATACTAAAGGAATAAATTCACGTTAACTGTTGATTGAACTCTGCGTTTTGGGCTAATCAAAATTTATTATTTTTTCATCCATAAAAAAAAACATTTTTGTAATAGTTAAATTTTGTATTTTTTAACAAAAAAATAGGAAAAGGGCATTTATTTGTGTTTTGATTAGTCAAGATAGTGAACATATTATTTAGGGGTAGAATAGTGACCCTACACATGCAAAGGCATGGGGGTAGCAGTTGATTATTCTATGTGGATATCCACTAGGGGATACAACATTCTATAAAAATGTTTTAGAGTCCAAAAACTTTATATGTAAAAATTTCCCCTCAGACATCAAGAATGTGCCATGTGGCATGTTATCCTTGAATTTTAGCAGGCCCAATTCATGGGATAACCCTTACAAAACTTGTCCGTCTCATAGCCCATGAGCTCTAAGCTCGTAAAATGAGGCCAATAATTACCTTCTTGCATTTTTTTCTCTCAAAATGTTTTTTGGGGGAATTTTGATTTTTATGCAATTTGGAGAATTTTCTCTGAACTACACGTAGTGATTTTTTTTAATTATTGAATCAGAGATTTTTTTTGACTTTGCATCTTTTTGTGTAAAATTGGAGATTTTTTTTGACCTTGCATATGAAAAGTTAAAAAAAAATTGACTTTACTTATGCAATTCAAAATTTTTTTTCGATCATGTGTATGTAATATCAAAGATTTTCTTGACTTGAAATATGTAAGGTCATGATTTTTCTCTAATCTTGAATATGGGACCCACCAGCCATGATAATTAATGTGCATTAACTACCGCATTATATATATTATGTTTGGTAATTTTTTATTTTATCACTTGTTTTTATTTTTCCTCGCCATTTTTGAGCTAATCAACACTTCCCTTGTCACCATTTTCTCAGTTACCTTAATTTGTACACAGATCAATCTTTTGAGTACGTATTTCAGGTAGGGTTCATTTTTGTCTTCTTTCCTTCTTGTATTCATTTATCATTCCCTTTTTTCCATAGTTTTTCTGATTGAGTTAAATCTTTACACAATTTACTTCATTTTGTTTTCGAGTGTTAGGGTTTTATCTCAATTTTTATTTTTTCAATCTCTGTTTACTTCAGAGAAATTTCTTCGATGTACATTAAGTTAACCCTCTTTTTTGTGTAGGTCAGAGAAAATTCTTGGACATGCACAAAATAGTCAAATTGGATGCAAGTCAAAGAACTTTCTTTGACCTACATCTAATTTTAATTTGTCTTCATGCAAGTCAAAGAATTTTCTCTAACTTGCACTCAGCAAGGTAAAACCAAGTTATGAAAATCAGATAAATTTCTCTGACTTACATGAAATAATTTTTTTCCCAAGTTATGCAAGTCAGAGAATTTTCAATGTAATACATCTCAAAACCATCCAACTCCTGTGTAGTTTGAAGAAAATTCTCCGAACTACAAAACTTTCACCATACCTCATGTAGACGCATTATTTTTTGTCATCCTAACATTTTCCCAAAAAGAATAAAAAAATGCTAACTATGGATAATCAAAATTTCCTACTTGAAACTATTTGATCAATGTCAAACATCTTTCCAAGCAAGAAGATAATGAAGTACAAGTATCAGGGTGTGCTCCTATTGTCCACAGTCAATTCAAATGTGGATAAGATTAGGGATACAGAGATTGGTCATGTGGAGTTGGTTGAGGTTTTGTAGATCTTGGGAAGAGAACCCATTGCACCTCATATGTAGCTGGTAATTAAAAATGAAATCCATTTGGCTACTGTATTTCTCATATCATCATAGGATTCTAAATTTGTCTTGGCCATGGCTGCAGATTTTGATAAGGAAAGCAAATCAGTCAAGGATTCAGAGGGTAAGGTGATCATTCACCTCGATGAGGAATATTTTGACAAAAAATTTCACCTCTCTGAGATTGAAGAGTATTCAAACTTAACTATGGAATCAGCTCAGGAATACTATGACATAGATCTTGAGAAGTGTAAGAAACATATTAACTCCAAATGGCACAAGACTCCTCAGCCCACCATTGTTAGATGGCCCAAGTATTTGTACCATAGTGAATTTCTAGAGGAGATAGGAGATTTGATTACTCTCCTCAACAAAGTGAAAGGGTTGTCAACTTCAAAGATTTTCCAAGAATGGATATATCTATACATTATGGTTATCAAAAGGAACAAGCAAAGGATCTTTTGGGGTAAACAAATCAGTGATGCTATTTGTCATCAGATTTTTGAGGTGGCTTCTTCACTCAAGTTTTATATGAATTCATATCTTGTGTATGCTGCAGCTAGTATAAAGTATTTCTTGGATTTAAATTCTATTGGTGAAAGAAAAAATGTTCCCATATATGAACACTATCCACAACTGACTCTAAAATAAAGAATTAAACATTACAAGAGAGTTAATGCTGATTTCTTCTATAAATTTATTTGTACTTTTGAGAAAGAACTTGAAAAGAAGAGAGTTTTATATTAGGCATGGGCAGAGATCAATAAGATTGGATGCATTTTCTTATATTTCCCAACTTTCACCTATATCAAGATAGGAGGATTTGATGAACAACCTTACATGCTACCCATGTACCCAAGTGATAAATTAATAATAATGGAGATGTGTAGACAAGTGATGAATGTGCATAAAAATAATTAGATACTCACAAAAAAGGTTTCAAATTTCCAATCAGTATTGGTTGGTACACAATTACCACTACTACAAAGCCTAAGACCATGGAAACTGAGTTGCAGTGGATCATACTTAAGAAATTCAAGAGTAGAGAAAACTTTGATTACATGATGATGAAGGAGAATCTCAAATGTAATATCACTCATATGCACAAAATTAAAAATATTTGGGCAGAATGTAGAACTGATTAAGATATAAGGAGACTTGATTATAGTCACCTAACTACTAATCAGATTAACAATTTGGAATTGATAGATATTCATGAGGATTTGGTAGATGATGGAAATATATTGGATTCATCTTACGAGGAAAATCATGTGGCTTCAACTCCTCTTCCTCCCATGCAATGGTCAGTTAAAGAATCCACTTATATTAGAGATAGATTTCAACCCATTATTGCAAGGACTAATGCTTGGTTGGAATCCAAAGGAATTAAGATAAAACATTTCAAAATTGGTTTTGAGGAGGAGTATGATGAAGAAACTGCTAAGAAGTGAGAGGAGTTGAGGACAAAGAATAAATAAAAGCCATTTACCTCCAAATAGAAACCAAAGTTTATATTTGTGAGTAAAGGTAAATAGAAAGACAAAGAAGCAAGTGTAAAGGAAAGTACTCAAGTGGAAAAGGAGGAAGTCCCAACCATAAGTGAGGCACCACCTCAATCAACAACATCACAAGTGTCTCAGCCAGTGTTTCAAACAAAGACTATACAATCAGAGGTTCCTTTGGTTGAAACTTCTCAAGCCAAAGTTTCACAGGTAACATTTTCCATTGTTCCTCCCATAAGAACCATTGTACAAGTTAATTCTATTCCTTCTCAAATTATTCATTCACTTTCACCTTCACCTCATAGTGCCACACTTTTTCAAGTTCCTTCACAAGGTACACTAGACCAAATTTTTGATTCAGTGTCAAATCTACCCAGTGCTTCAAAATCATTGGGATCCCTAATTAATTTGTATTTAACCCAACAAGATATGGACAAGTTTATGTCTATACCTTCTTTGAAGAGAACAACTCATGTTTTTATCACCCTAGTGTCCAAATTGTCAATATGAACTAAAATGATAGTCACTCTAACCTAAACCCCACCAATCATGACTACAATCCAATTAGTGCCAACCCCAGTATTAGATACCTCCACCACACTACCTTCCATTCCAATTCACAATCCATTGTTCCTTCTTAAGCATCCCAAGATTTGACATCCTTTGCACAAGGAGATCAATCTCTTCTTCCTCTTTGGTTCACATCACATCCACCTAAGAAGAAGAAGCCAGCAGTGGCACCAGAAGACTTTGATTTTGGTCAACTTGTGCCAGTAAAGTCCAAAACAACAAAGAAGTCCAAAATTGTGTCTAGGGTGATATTTGAATCTGGGCACAAGTATGCTAAAGTTATAGTGCCTCATGAAGATAGAAACATTGAAGATATCCAAGTGTCTGAATATGTAGTACAATGATTAGATTTTGGGAAGTAAACACATGAAAGTATAAAGGAAGATATGCAAGCAGCAATGGCCTCCTTGATTGAGAGATATGATAAGGACAAAAAGATCAAGGATCAACTCAAAGTACAAGTAAAATAGCTGACCTCTATTTTACTAAAAATCACCCAACCTTTTGAGTCTATTGATCTTATTGTGCATGAAAATATTGAAAAATCTATTCAACAGGCAGAGAAAATTAGATCTCAGGGTCAGGCGGTCAATGCCTGGATTGAGAGATTAACAACATAGGGTACTCAAAGGTTACATTCTACCATTGGATTTTTGAAGAACTTGAGTGAAGTGAAAATAAGAATTTAGAAAATAATTAAAACACTCAATCAAAATTTGGAATTGACTGAAAAGGATATTGATACATAGACTCAACTACGCAAATTCAAACTAGAACTTTTAGTTGAGTAGAAGGTCATTCCAAACAGGAAAATATTCATTGAATAAAGGGAAGCTATGAAGAATAAAAGAGAACTTTTTGAGAATCTAGTTAAATATCTCAAAGAAGTTGAAGATATGTGCAATAATAAGGTGTTATATCTTGCAAAGAAAATTAGAGAGCTTCCCTGCCAAGTTAGAAATGACTCTCAAGAAATTCTTCATGTGGACACTGTGATTCAAGAATTTACATCTTTGCTTCGAACAAATATTGAAATAGGAACTTTCATGCTGGACCCATTGACAAATTGATTGAATTTCAAGTCATTTTGGATAAACTGCAAAGAATCTTGTACAAGAGCAAAGATTTACCATTTAACATAGAAGATTACAGCATAAGGGTACTTGTTTTTTCTAAGATAACAGTGAGGTCCAAGCTTACATTGAAGAGATATGAGGCATATCTGGAGCAAAATGAAAAGGAAGAAGTTCCTATGTCCAAAGACACTTAGTTTATTTTCACATATTTTTATGTAATTTTGTTTGATGTAAATTACACATAGGAAAAGTACACAGTCTTTAGTTAAATTGGACCCTTTCAATGAATAAGTCAATATATTTATGTTTTTCCTATTTTTGTTCATAACTCTTCTCTATAAATAGGAGGATGCTCTTTGTAGAAAGGATCACCAATTGATATAGAGGGGAAAATGCTATTGAATTGAGAGATAATTTTGAAACTTTGTGTTCATCTAGTAAATCTTGAATTCCACTCAATATAAGAAAATCAATGATCTTACAATCTTTGTGTTGAGATAAACTTTCGGTGTCTTGGAGATGTTCTTATGTCTTTTCCATTACACTTATGATTTGATTGAATTATGGTGTGAAATTTATATAAAATAGAAGGTGCCAAGAAGCTGATTTTGGAGTCTTTGAACTACTTTTTAGTTACCGGATTTATGTTCACATTGAAAGTTAATTACTGAGGAGACTTTGGGCTACCAGTTATTCTTCTTTGATAATTTTAATCTTTGTTGGAAATAAGGTGAAGACTTTGGGCTACATGTTATTCTATCTTTTAAATTTTACTCTACTAGTATTATTCTTGGTAATCTTTTGGCGAACAAATATGGATATCAGTTGCAATTGGTCCATCAAGTAATCTTAGATTTTCAAAATATATCTCAAAAAATGGAAGAAATTTTGTGATTGAACATCAATTTTGAAAAAAAATAATTGGATGATATGACAACACCCTTTTTTATTAAATTAGTGTAAATAAGTGTATGTTGTTTTAGTTAACAATACAAAGGGAACCTCCCCTTGTCTTGAGGAGAGATTTTATCTCATCATACGATGGTTGAAATAACCATTTTTCTACCATTGTGTTGGTAACAAAATATTCACCTAATAATTTTTGGTGACTCCATTAGGGAAACGAATATAAAACCAAGCTCTACACTCTTTCGATTGACATAAGACCAGTACTTTATTATTTTCTATTGTTTTGCTATAGTTTATCTTTTTCCTTTTGAGTATTTTCATGATCTGGAAGAACACATCTACACTCATGTTCGAAGGGCAGTGGGACACATTGATCCAACATTTGAGTTGTTTCAAGAACACAACTTTGATTTTTTATCGACACGTGTAAGGTCACCTCTCTAGCGTACAAGAAGTTTTCCACTTAAAATACAAGATCTCCTATACCAGGAGAATCTTCCAACAATCTTATAGTTTTGCCTATTTTTCCTTTGCAAATATTTGTCATACCTCCATATAATCCATAAAGAACAGCAGCTCAAGGTCCATGGGGGACTATTTTTAGTCCATTGAATTTGGCACCACCATCTCATGAACTACCTCGTGGCTCACAAAAAAAAAATCCTAAGTTTTATGGTGATGGCAAGCAACATCTAAATGAACATATTGTCACATTATACATTGCATGTGAATTTATTGGAGTGAAACATGAGGATGTTTTTGTAAAATTATTTGTAGAAACACTCTGAAGTGTTGTTGTTGATTGGTTTTATCATCTTGTAATAGGAACTATCACAAGTTGGGATACAATCAAGGCTCAGTTTGAGGCAAGGTTCAAGATAGTAGAAGATGTTCATGCCTTGTTGGCTCATTTCACATAAATGAATAAGGAAGCACATAAGCCTATGCATGAGTTTGTGGCAAAATTCAATAAGTTGAGGTATAAAATTCTAGTGGTTGCTCAACGTACACCTGATAATTTGAAATGTTTCTTCATTAATTATCAATTACCTGAGGTTAGTTTTATTTTATGAAGAGCAACTCCAGCTAATATTTATGAAGCTTAAAGTTTGGCCACCGAAGTAGAAGATGATTTAATGCTAGCAGGGTAGGTGAGAAATAATTTTATCAAGCCTAGAGGGTAGCCTTCTATAACTTTACCTTGTACTAGCACTACCAATAATATGGTTCAAAAGCTAGTAAATGAGTTGCTTGCACTTTAGAAGCAAATGTCTCAAGGTATGTGTTTTCCTTAATACAAGGATCTTCCAAGGAGAACATATCCAAATGCTTCCAAATATTCCAACAACGTTGTGATAAATCAAAATTAGAATAAGCTTCCTCCAACACAAGGCTTCTAATGGAAGCACCTTTGGATAATGCCACAGTTAATTGGTTAGAACCTAATAATGAAGAAGTTACAAAACTAGAATATATTCTAGAAGATGATGTTAATCCCTTTGCAGGAGATGAAGAGGGAGAAGTTAGCGACTCCGATATCAAGTTTTTGAACTTTGAAGAAGAAGAAGCTGAACAAGAGGAAGACACATATCGTGAGTCTTATGTCATCTTCACTGATTCTCAAAGTTAATCGAATCAACAATAAAAGGTTGATAAAAAAAATCCAAGGATGAACCATGAAATGAGATTACAATCACCAAATGAGGAACTCATTTGCCATTTCAACCAAAGGATACGGTGGTAGATAAATAAGTTTCCTCATAATTCTACCTCTTCTCCTTCAATGGTTAGACCCAGTGCCCAAAACCCAAGACCTAAAAATGAAAATACCTTGTCTTCCTTGGCTTCCCTATATCTAGCTTTTGATATCAAGACCATGCCAAGAAGACAAAAAATCCAAATGTTTGAGGTTGAGTACCTCCAATCTAATCCCAACCAATTTGAAAGATTGGCAAAATTTGTAAGGGGTAAAGGGATCAATCCTGATAATACCTCATCTAAGAATGTACCAATTGACCCTAAGCCAAGACCAAAGCAAAATAACTTGGTTTTAAATCCTGCATCTAACTCTATAAAAATAGAACCTTTCTATATTTCCCTATTTATCAATGGTTATAAGCTTAGTAATTGTGTTATTGATTCAGGTGCTTCTAATAATGTGATGTTTGCCAAGGTGGCTACTACCTTAGGCTTAACATTGACAAAGATTTTTGGCTGTTGTTTCACAATGAAAACCAAATAAGTAACTCTCATAGGATAAATCAAGGATGCGCAATTTGCATTTATTGCTTTTCTAGAGAAAAATATTAAGATGACAGTTCTAGTGGATGATGTTCCAGACTCATATAGACTTTGTTTGGATGCAAATCTTGTAAAGATGGTGGTGAGATCAACATGGATTGGTCTGAGGCTCGGATACCTGTTATGGGTGTTATGCAGAAACTTCACCCAAAGAAGCAAGCAAAGTATACTGTGAAAAAGATTGAGGATCCAAAAGCCCAGATCCTTTTTGAAACATCTATAATGGGTACATATTTCTTGACCACAAATGAAGATTCAATATCTCCAAATGACATTTCAAAAAAAGATCAAGAAATAGATGAACCATCCACTTCAAATGAAGAAGTTTTGGATTTTAAAACTATCAAGGTTGAAAGTTTTGGAATTTAGAATTTGATGACAGTTTTTCTTCAACTGGATCTAAAACTGAGATAGTTCTCATATCCCCAAAAGGAAAAATATTCCCTTTCTCTTTCAAGTTGTAGTTTGATAATACTAACAATACTACTGAATATGAAGCCTTGTTGTTAGGAATGGAGGTTGTATAAAAGAAAATAACTCAAAATCTTCATGCTCAAGGTGATGTCGAGCTAGTCATTTGTCAAGTCTGGAATCTATATCAAATAAAGAATGAAAGATTCATGCATTACTGTAATCGATTTTGGGATTATATGGAAAGTTTTGATGCTTTAAATATATCAATAATTCCAAGAGAATATAATGATAAAGCTGATTCATTAGCTATTTCAGCTGCTCTCCTGATTCCTCACAAAACTTTCCAAGGAAACAAGTATATCATTGAGTTGGTTTTTCAGTTCAGTGTTCTTGATAATGTTAATCACTGGTAGGTTTTCACAAATGATGAGCAAGTCATCTCATTCTCATAGAAGGTATAAAATTTTAGTGAATTATATTTTAAAGGAAGTGACTCCACCCCTCAAGAGTCCATCTCCAAAGTTAATGAGGAAATTACAGAAGAAATCTTGAAATTGAAAGGGAATAATATTCCCAAAGGGTTGGTATCTTTGGAGAGACTCTTTGATAAACATGATTGATTCATTAAACATTAATAATCAGAATCAGATTCATTTACAAAAATTTAGCAAGTTAATATAGGAACAGAGAGTGACCCCACGATGATAAGTATTGGGAAATGTTGCTCGTTAGAGGAAAGAGAGAATTTGGTGAGACTTATACACCGGTACATTGATGTATTACCATATTCATATGCTGATCTTAAATCTTTTCAACCAAAGGAGGTGCAACATGATATTCCTCTCAAACTTGGGTCTCAGCCTCACAAGGAAAAAAAACAATAGTATAATCCTAAAATCTTAGGTACCATCCTGCTGAAATCCAAAAGTTGTTAAATGATAAAATTATCTTTCCTATACATCACTCCACATGGATAGAAAATATTATTCTTGTGAGGAAAAAGAAGCATTTGTGTTGACTTCTAAAATTTAAATCAATCATCACTTAAGGATGATTACCCATTGACGATAATGGACCAATTATTACAAACTATGACTATTTCAGAGATGTTATCCATGCTAGATGGCTTCTTTAGATACAATAAAGTGGAGGTTCATGATGAAGATCAACATAAGATAGCCTTCACTACTCCATGGGGCACTTTTGCATGTCGCATGATGCCTTTTGGATTGATCAATATTGGTGTTACCTTTCAGAGGGCTATAAACTTGGCTTTTCAATATATAATAAATAAGTTTAATGTAGTCTATCTAGATGATCTAACCATTTTCTTAAAGAAGTGAAAATATCATTGTGGTCATTTATAGTAAGTGCTTGAAAGATGCCGTGAACATGGGATATCCCTTAATCCTAAGAAATTCATTTTTGGGGTTACAAAAGGTAAGCTCCCTGGACATATTATATTCAAGGAAGGAATCAAAATTAATATTGAAAGGGTCAATTCAATTTAAAATATTACTCTAACATCAAGTAAGAAAGGAGTGCATTCCTTCTTTGGGAAAGTTCATTTATTACAAAGATTTATTCTTGACTTTGCTGAGAAGACACGCCATATAGTCGATATGATAAAAAGATAAATCAAATTTTCATTGGAATGTGGATGGAAGAATTGATTTCCATGAAATTAAAGAAATACACTTGCTCCTATCTTAGTCTATCCTCACTACACCAAGAACTTCATCACATATAGTTATGCTTCTAAGCATACTTTATCCACAATCTTGGTACAACCAAATAAAGAGAGGATTGAATCTCCTATAACATTCATGAGCTATCCCTTAAAGGATCCTGAGAGCAAGTATTCATCCATGGAAAAACATGCTTATGTTGTGGTGAAATCAATTAAGCATTTCAGATATTAGATTCTCAATTCTCACACCATTGCACTAGTACCAGATTATACTATTAAGTCCATTTTCACTCAAAAAGAATTTGGAGATAAAAAAGGTAATTGGATTGATAAAATACAATAATATGATATGGAGATCAAGCCTACAAAACTTGTTCATGGAAAAGGTTTGTATCAACTCATGACAAAAACTATACCGGAAGAGGCACCTAGCAATGAGGAAAACATAGAGGAAGATCCTCCCATAGTCTTGCTCGTAAGCACAATGAATGAATGGTATTTTGACATTGCTCTTTTTCACACATATGGAGAATGTCCAGAACATTTGTCTCGCAAAGAGAAGAGGACAATCAAGCTCAAAGCTAAAAATTTCATCCTTTGGGACAATGGTTTGTATAAGTGGAACATTGATGGAATTTTTCTAAGATGCGTAGTTAAGGCACAACAAGGTAAGTTATAATATTTTCATGATTTGGCTTACAGAGGACATATTTTAGCCCCTATCACAGCTCACAATATTTTTTGGGCTAGATATTATTGGCCAACACTTTTTCAGGATGCATACACTTAGGTGCATAAATATGAGAAGTGCTAATAGTTTGTGGTGAAACCCAAATTGGTAGCCTTACCTCTCAAGCCGATAGTTATTGAAGAACCTTTTCAATAATGAGGTATTGATTTCATTGGTGCAGTGAATCCATTTTCAAGTGTAGGTCATAGTTATGTTCTTACAGCTACATATTACTTCACCAAGTGGTTGGAGACAATTCCTACCAAACATGCAACTTTAGAGGTTTTTTGCAATTTACTCAAAGAGAATATCATTACAAGGTTTGGTGTGCCAAATAAAGTTGTAAATGATAATGTTGCTTGTTTCATATACCCGAAGCTAACTCAGTTTTGTTTTGAATATGGGATCATTTTGTCTCATACTTCAGACTACTTTCCTCAAAGAAATGGTCAAGTCGAGTCGAGTAATAATAATTTGGTAACCATTACCAAGAAATTGGTAGAAGATAATAAGAGAACATGGCATAAAGCATTATATGATGCATTATGGGTTGATCGTATCACTCCAAAAAGAACGATTGGTATGTCACCTTTTCAACTTTTGTATGGATTGAACACAAAAATACCCATGACATTAGAGTTGCCCACTCTCAGATTGGCTAGGGAAATTGAAGATAAAATGTTTGAAAGTTATTTAGATAAGCATATTATGTACCTTGTTGAGATAGAGGAACAACATATAAATGTAGTGGACCGTATTGCAAAACATCAAAGTCATGTCAAGTAACTTTTTGACAAGAAAGCTAAATCACGAGAATTATGAGTTGGGGATCTAGTCCACTTGTGGGACAAAAGAAGAGAGACAAAAGGAATGCATGGAAAATTTGATTCTATATGGAGGGGTCCTTTTCTCATTCATCAACTCAGTGGGGAACATAGTTTCTTCTTGGCATACTTGGATGGAACACCATTACCGCTACCTTATAGTGGGCAACGTCTAAAGCTTTTCACTCAGTGAAGTTCTGATAAGTTTGTACATTTTGTAAATATCTATATATTCTTTATTTTTGTTTTAGTCTAGTCTCTTTCTTGGCTCTGTGGCCTAATTGAGAAATGCACTTAGTGTTCTGGGATTATATTTCCTTCAAGCATTTTGAAGAATACTTGGAGGAAATTCCTTAGTCGAAGCTACTTATTATCCTTAAATTTTAGCAGGCCCAATTCATTGGATAACCCCTATGAAACTTGTTCATATCATAGCCCATGAGCTCTAAGCTCTCAAAATGAGGCCAATCATTGCCTTCTTTTCATTTTTTCTCTCAGAATGTTTTTTGAAGGCATTTTGCTTTTTGTGCAGTTCAAAGAATTTTCTCTGAACTACACTTAGTGTCTTTTTATGATTGTTGAATCGAAGATTTTTTATAACTTTGCATCTTTTTATGCAAAATCAGAGATTTTTCTAACCTTGCATATGCAAAGTTGGGAAAATTTTCCAACTTTACATATGCGATGTCAATTTTTTTTTTCGATCCTGCATATGTAATGTTGAAGAATTTTCCTGACTTTACATATGCAAGGTCAAGATTTTTCTTTGATCTTGTATATGGGACCACCACCCATATTAATTAATGTGCATTAATTAAAACATTATATATATATATATATATATATATATATATTACACTTGGTAATTTTTTATTTTACCACTTGTTTTTATTTTTCCTCCTCATCATTTTTGATCTTGTCAACTCTTCCCCTATTGTCATTTTCTCAGTTGCCTTAGTTTATACGTGGATCAATATTTCAAGCATGTATTTCAAGTAGGGTTAATTTGTGTCTTCTTTCCTTCTTGTATTCATTTATCATTGCCTTTTTTCCCTAGTTTTTTTGATTGAGTTAAATCTTTGCATAATTTACTTTGTTTTGTTTTCGAGTCTTAGGGTTTTATCTCAGTTTTTATTTTTTCTCTATGTACTTTGGATAAATTTCTTTGATGTACATTAAATTAACCCTCTTTTTTGTGTAGGTCAGATAAAATTCTATGACATGCACAAAATAGTCAAATTAGATGCAAGTCAGAGAATTTTATCTGACCTACATCTAATTTTAATTTGTCTTCGTGCAAGTCAGAGAATTTTCTCTGACCTACACTCAACAAGGTAAAACCATGTTATGAAAATTGGATAAAATTATCTGACTGAAATGAAAGAATTTTTTTCCCAAGTTATGCACATCAGAGAATTTTCTTTGATTTACATCTCAAAACCATCCAAATCTTGTGCAATTTAGAGAAAATTATCTAAATTACACAACCTTCACCATACCTCATGTAAGAGCGCTATTTTTTTCATCCTTACATTTTCCCAAAAAGAATAAAAAAATGGTAACTCTAGATAATTAAATTTTTCTACTTGCAACTATCTGATCAATGTCAGACATCTCTCTAAGCAAGAAGACATTGAAGGACAAGTATTAGGGTGTGCTCCCATTATCCACAGTCGATTCAAATGTGGATCAGATTGGGGATATAGAGATTGGTCATGTGGACATGGATAAGTTTTTATAGATTGGGAAGATAACCCATTATACCTCATATGCAACTAGTACTTAACAGTGAAATCCATTTGGTTATTACATTTCTCGTATCAGCATAGGATTCTAAATTTGTTTTGGCATGGCTACACATTTTGATAAGGAAAGTAGATCAGTCAAGAATTGAGAGGGTAAGCTGATCATTTGCCTCGATGAGGAATATTTTGACAAAAAATTTCACCTCTTCAGAATTAACTATGGAATCAACTCAAGAATACTATGACAGAGATCTTGAGAAGTGCAAGAAGCATAGTAACTCCAAATGGCTCAAGACTCCTTGGCCCATCATTGTTAGATGGCCCAAGTATCTGTATCATAGTGAATTTATAGAAGAGATAGGAGATTTAATTACTCTCCTCAGCAAAGTGAAAGGGTTGTCAACTTCAAACATTTTACAATAATGGATGTATCAATACATTCTAGTTATCAAAAAGAATAAACAAAGGATATTTTGGGGTAAACAAATCAGTGATGCTATTTGTCATCAACTTTATGAGGTGGCTTCTTCACTCAAGTTTTATATGACTTAATATCTTGTGTATGCTACATCCAGTATGAAGTCTTTCATGGGTTTAAATTTTGTTGGTGAAAGAAAAAATGTTCTTGTATATGAGCACTATCCACAACTAACTCTAAAAGAAAGCATTAAACATTATAGGAGAGTTAAATATGTTTTCTTCTATAAATTCATTTGTACTCTTGAGAAAGAACTTTAAAAGAAGAGAGTTTTAGATCAGGCATGGGCACAAGTCAATAAGGTTGGATGCATTTTATTATAGTTCCCAACTTTCACCTACATCATGATATGAGGATTTGATGAACAACCTTACATGCACCCAGGTACCCAAGTGATAAATTAATACTAATGGAGATGTGCAGACAAGTGATGAATCTGCATAAAAAATAATTAGATGCTCATAGAAAAGGCTTCATGTTTTTAATCAGTATTTGTCAGTACACAATTACCACTACTCTGAAGGCTAAGACCATGGAAATCGAGTTGTAGTGGATTACACTTAATAAATTCAAGAGTAGATAAATCTTTGATTATAGGATGATGAAGGAGATGCTCAAACGTAATATCAATCATATGCACAGAATTGAAGATATTTGGTAGAATGTAAAAATGATGAAGATATAGGGAGACTTGATTATAATCACCTCACTACTGATCAGATTGATAATTTGAAACTAGCAGATATTCCTAGGGATTTGGGAGATGATGGAAATATATTAGATTTATCATATGAGGAAAATCATGTGGATTTAAATCCTCTTCCTCCCATCCAATGGTCAGTTAAAGAATCCACTTCTATTAGAGATAGATTTCAACCCATTATTTCAAGGACTAATGCTTGGTTGGAATTCAAATGAATTAAGTCAAAACATTTCAAAACTAGTTCTGAGGAGTATGATGAATAAACTGCTAATAAGTGAGAGGAGCTTAGGACAAAGAATAAAGAAGAGCCCTCTACCTCCAAATAAAAACCAACATTTGTATTTGTGATTAAAAGTAAGAATAAAGACAAAGAAGCAAGTATAAAGGAAATTACTCAAGTGGAGAAGGAATAAGTCTTAGCCACAAGTGAGGCACCACCTCAATCAACATCATCACAAGTGTCTCATCCAGTGTTTCAAATAGAGACTATATAATCAGAGGTTCCTTTGGCTAAAACTTCTCAAGCCACAATTTAATAGGTAACATTTTCCATAGTTATTCCTATAAGTACTACTTTACAAGTTGATTTTATTCCTTCTCAAATTGTTCATTCAATTCTACCTTCACCTCCTTGTGCCACACTTTTTCAAGTTCCTTCAAAAGGTACACTAGACCAAGTTTTTGATTCATTGTCAAATCTACCTAGTCCTTCAAAATCATTGGGATCCTCAACTAATTTGTATTTCACCCAACAAGATATGGACAAGTTTATGTCTATACCTTTTTCAAAGATAACAACTCAGGTTCATATCACCCCAGTGTCCAAGTTGTCAATATGAACTAAAGTGACAGTCACTCCAAGCCAAACCCCACCCACATGACTACAAACCATTGGTGTCAACCTCATTACTAGATACCTCTGCCACACTACCTTCTATTCCACTTACTTCACAATCCATTGTTCCTCTTCAACCATCCCAAGTTTTGACATCCTCTACATAAAGATATCCATCTCCTATTCCTCCTTGGCTGGCATCACAAACACCTATGAAGAAGAAGTGAGTAGTGGCACTAGAAGAATTTGATTTTGGTCAGCTTGTGCTAGTAAAATCTAAAACAACAAAGAAGGCCAAAACTATGTCTAGGGTGATATTTGAATTGGGGCACAAGTATGCTGAAGTTACAGTGCATCTCGAAGATAGAAACATTGAAGATATTCAATTGTTTGAATATGTAGTAGGATGAATAGATCTTGGGAAGCAAACCCATTAAAGCACAAAGGAGGATCTACAAGCAACAATGGCCTCCTTGATATATGATAAGGATAAAAATATCAAGGATCAACTCAAAGTACAAGTTGAATAATTGACCTCTATTTTACTAAAAATCACCAAACCTTCTGAGTATGATGATCCTATTGTGCATAAAAATACTGAAAAATCCATTCAATAGAAAGAGAAAATTAGATCTCAAGGTCACGTAGTCAATTCCTAGATTGAGAGATTAACAACATAGGGTACTCAACGGTTACTTCTATCATTGGATTTTTTAAGAACTCAAGTGAAGTGAAAATAGCAATTCAACAAACAATAAAAATACTCAATCAAAGTTTGGAATTGACTGAATAGGATATTGATACATGGACTCAACTATGCAAATTCAAATTGGAACTTTTGGTTGAGCAGAAGGTCATTACAAATAGGAAAATATTCATTGAATATAGGGAAGCTATGAAGAATAAAAGAGAAGTTATCGAGAATATAATTAAAGATCTCAAAGAAGCTAAAGATATGTGTGATAATAAGATGTTAAATCTTGCAGAGAAAATTGGAGAGCTTCCCTATCAAGTTAGAAATGACTCTCAAGAAATTCTTCCTGTGGGGACTGTGATGCAAGAATATACATCTTTAATTCAAACAAAGATTGAAATAGGAACTTTCATGTTGGACTCCATTGACAAATTGATCAAATTTCAAGTCAATTTAGATAAACTGCAAAGAATCTTGGACAAGAGCAAAGATTTAACAATTAACATAGAAGATTCCATCATAAGGGTACTTGTTATTTCTAGGAGTACATTAGGTCCAGATAATACTGAGGTCCAAGCTACGTTGAAGAGATATGAGGCATATCTAGAGAAAAATGAAAAAGAAGAATTTCCTGTGTCTAATGACACTTAATTTATTTTCATATGTTTTTATGTAATTTTATTCAATGTAAATTACACGTAGGAAAAGTACACAGTCCTAAGTCAAATAGGACTCTATCAATGAATAAGTTAATATATTTATGTTTTTCCTATTTTTCTTCATAGCTCCTATCTATAAATAAGAAAATGCTCTTTGTAGAAAGGATCACCAATTGTAATAGAGGGGAAAATGCTACTGAATTGAGAAACAATTTTGAAACTTTGTGTTCATATTGTAAATCTTGAATTCTATTCAATATAAGAAAATCAAGTGATATTTGAATCTTTGTGTTGAGATAAACTTGTGGTGTGTTGAAGATGTTCTTATGTCTTTTTCATTACACTTATGATTTGATTGAATTGTGGTGTGAAATTTTTATAAAATAGAAGGTGCCAGGAAGCTAATTTTGGAGTCTTTGAACTACTTTTTAGTTACTGAGTTTATGTTCACATTGAAAGTGAATTACTGAGTGTCAGGATCCTACTCCTCAATAAGAGTATATATGATTACCTTTGTATTAGAAACTAAACATAGAATTTAACCATAAGGAATAAGTAACCAGAAATATGAAACAACACAGGATATGAGAGACAATACACAACTTGTATTAATACTCAATCAGAAAAAAATACAATAAAGAAGATGCCACACTTCTTCCCGCACCTCTAGAGCTCCCACACTTCTAGGGTTCACCTGTAATTATCTTTCTTCACTTCACTCTCTCATCACGGTCACAACAATCAACTCCAATACAGAGTTGTTGTTCACCTCCACCAGTCAGTAACAACATTGCCAGTACACCAAGTACACAACCGTACTCCAAGTAGATCTTCCCTTCTCTTGCTGCCACCTACAAATCAACAGACCTTACTTACCATGTAGATATCTCTACACCCTGAAGAACCCTTGTCCTTGCCTCACCAAGTCCTCATGATTCTTCAACCATTACCCCGGTGGATCTCCTAGTAGAACTTGCCAACCTGCAACTCTCCCTGATCATACACACTCAACACCCCTTTGGAACTAGGAGGAGCTACTCTAGCTCTCTCTTCAAGCACAATAGCTTTCTAGCACACTTTTACAATACAGCCCATGAGTCTATTATATAGATCTCATGCTTACAATAATTAGACTTTCTTAAGTACAATAATTAGACTCGCAACTCAAGACCAAAGATAGTATTTACATGCAAACTCTCAGTTCAACAAACTAACTGTCTGTGCAACGAACAGTTCTAAAACCACCACAGGTGACCGATGTCAGTCCCTATCTACCTAGAGGTGACTGACATTGATTGACCTTCTGTCAATGCTAGTTGTCTATCAGTTCACACCTATCGATGTCGATTGCCCTCTGCACTATACTCTGTCGACGCTGGTCTCCCTGGAACTCAGCAACCTCCTCCATGTTTGCAACAGTTGAAGCTTTTAGCTCCACAACGTAACAATCTCTCACTTGGAGATAAATAGCTGCAACTGTACATGTACCTATACACCATCTAATTTGTTTCTTGGCTTGTATCCCTCTTCAAGCTCCATCTTGAAGACCACCCACCACACAACTTGTTGTGCCCCTCCTGTCATCCAAGTAACCTGCCACATCCAAACCTACAACTCCATGTAGTGAAGACCTTGACCCTGCATAACATGTTAGCCTACTGCTAGTCCCTCTTAGATACCTGAGAATCCACCTTCCCTGAATTGGCTCCAAACTCTCTGACAACTCCCACTGCTTGGGAAAACTCAGGTCTACACTCGACCTCATGTGATTTTGAACACTGTTCTAAGCTCAGCTTGAACTGTCCAGCCCTTGGTGTGCTTACCGGTTCTGCATCCTGCAAATTAACTCCACCAACACCTTCACATTAGCTCCCACTGGAGACAAAAAATCTCCATGTCTCTTATGCCAAAGAATTTTGCTGCTCCAAATTCCTCATGACATGCCACTGAACTAACCTTACCCTTAGCTCAGCAAAACCCTATATGTCTGAACCTATAACTAGTATACCATCCACATAAAGTAACAGGATAATGTTGCAATCATCATCCAACCTGGTAAAGACAAACACAATAGTTACATTGACATTGACTAAAGCCCTACTTTGTCATCCACCTGTCAAAACCTGTACCACTGTCCTGCAGCTTCCTCAAGACCATATACCCTGGCCTTGTGTCTCACGAATCCATCCACTCTCTTCTTTAACTTGGGAATCCATTCCTCTCTCAGTGTTTTCTTCCAGCTGAAAAATCCACCAACAAACTCCTATTTGGTTCTCTTCTGTAAGAATTCATGCCATGCTCCCACTGTTTCTTGGATTATACCTGCATTGCCTCTTCACGTCTTCCTGGTTCTTGACCATCAGTAAGCAACTAGTAAGAAGGTGAATAATGAATATGAGGTCCACTTACCCTTTCAGTCCTCCATATGGGTGTTTGAGACTCCTTGACAACTTGCTGTCCACCCAACATTCGTTCTAGTGACTGATCTTAGCCATCTCCCAATCTGCACCTGATCAATGTCGGTTCCTTGTGACTGACCCTGATTACCAATGTCAGTTTCCTGACTGACGCCAGTGTCCCTTCTACTAATGTTAGTTCCTATCTGAGTGATGTCAGTTCTTGTTGCCTGACACCATTGACTCTATTGATCTGCACATGACCGACGTCGGTGCCTGTCTGTTTGACATCAGTTCCTCCTGATCGATGCTGGTACCTGTGTTCACCTATGAGTGATGACTTTTTAGCTGTGAGCTCCTTTTGGATCAAACCCTTATCCATATTAACATAGCCCTACTCAGAATAATTCAGTCCCCTCAGCTGATCTCTGTCCGTCATCTCCTCCATGAACACCAAGGCTTTCCAGTTCTTAAGTTTATCAAAGATATCTATCTTCCGCTTAAGAACATGCATTCCCCTCCTACATATGTGACCAAGCCTACAAAGCCACATCTCTACAATAGAAGGTGAATCAGTAATATATGTAGATAGATAAAGGATACCTACTTTTTTACCACCGTCTAATTCAAGTGCATCCGCTGTGAGAGTTACTATGCATCTCTCATCACCCAACTTTCCTGAAGAAATTAGACTCATCTCTAAGACTGGAACCTGCATGACCTTATTCAACACCTGTGTGTTACCCATCTGCAATTTCAACTTCACTTCCCCTTTGTTATCAATC
Organism: Torreya grandis; assembly: GCA_037957365.1. Classification (NCBI taxonomy): domain Eukaryota; kingdom Viridiplantae; phylum Streptophyta; class Pinopsida; order Cupressales; family Taxaceae; genus Torreya; species Torreya grandis. The sequence goes on along the minus strand of JARHVA010001336.1, from coordinate 1,820,598 downwards.
TGACAAGGCTCACCAACCCCTAAATAAATCTCTCCAAAGTCTCCCTGGACATACTCTTGAAAAGATGCTCTATTTCAGGTTCCATGGAAAGAGGCAAAAGAATCTGTAAACCAAGATTCTACTTTATCTAGAGCATCCTGTGCTACATCACCTGCAACATCTACTTCTACACGTTGATCTTCTACCAACCAATAATCTTCCTTTACCTGCTCTTTCTTTCCATCAATCAGACCATTCGTGCTATTCAGTTTCTCCATTCGTAGCTTACTTTCTTCTGCCATTGCTATACTCCCACTCAATATGAAAGCCCTGAGAGTGACCTGTAATCAACCCAACCAAAAGCTCTAATACCAACTGTCAGGTTGGTATCACTGGTTGGTGATCCTAGCTCTGATACCAACTGTTAGGATCCTACTCCTCAATAAGAGTATATATGATTACCTTTGTATTAGCAACTAAACATGAAATTTAACTAGAAGGAATAAGTAACCAGAAATATGAAACAACACAGGATATGAGAGACAATACACAACTTGTATTAATACTCAATTAGAAAAAAATACAATAAAGAAGATGCCACACTTCTTCCCACACCTCTAGAGATCCCACACTTATAGGGTTCACCTGTAATTCTCTTTCTTCACTTCACTCTCTCATCATAGTCACAATAATAAACTCCAATACAGAGTTATTGTTCACCTCCACCAATCAGTAACAACGCTGCCAGTACACCAAGTACACAACTGTACTCCAAGTAGATCTTCCCTTCTCTTGCTGCCACCTGCAAATCAACAGACCTTACTTACCATGTAGATATCTCTACACCCTGAAGAAACCTTGTTCTTGCCTCACCAAGTCCTCATGATTCTTCAACCAGTACCCCGGTGGATCTCCTAGTAGAACTTGCACAACCTGCAACTCTCCCTGATCATACACACTCAGCACCCCTTTGGAACTAGGAGGAGCTACTCTAGCTCTCTCTTCAAGCACAATGGCTTTCTAGCACACTTTTACAATACATCTCATGAGTATATTATATAGATCTCATGCTTATAATAATTAGACTTTCTTAAGTACAATAATTAGACTCGCAACTCAAGACCAAAGATAGTCTTTACATGTAAACTCTCGGTTCAACGAACTAACTGTCCATGCAATGAACAGTTCTAGAATTGCCACAGGTGACTGACATCGGTCCCTATCTACCTGGAGGTGACTAACGTCGACCGACCTTCTGCCGATGTCGGTTGTCTTTCAGTTCACACCTGTCGATGTCAGTTGCCCTTTACACTATACTCTACCGACGCTGGTCTCCCTGGAACTCAGCAACCTCCTCCATGTTTGCAACAGTTGAAGCTTTTAGCTCCACAACCTAACACTGAGGAGACTTTGGGCTGCCAATTATTCTTCTTTGGTAATTTTAATCTTTGTTGGAAATAAGGTGAAGACTTTGGGCTGCACATTATTCTATCTTTTAAAGTGTACTCTATTGGTATTATTCTTGTTAATCTTTTGGCTAACAAGTCTAGATATCGATTGTAATTGGTCCATCAAGTAATCTTAGATTTTCAAAATATATCGCAAAGAATGGAAGAAAGTTTGTGATTGAACATCAATTCTAAAAAAATAGAATTAGATGATATGACAACACCCATTTTTATTAAATTAGTGTAAATAAGTGTAAATAATAATTTGTTGTTTTAATTAACAATATAGAGGGAGCCTCCCCTTATCCTGTTGAGAGATTTTATCTCATCATACTATGGTTGAAATCACCATTTTGCTACCATTGTGTTGGTAACAAAATATTCACCCAACATGGTAGATCTTGATGACCTATCTTTTCAAGGGATCAATTGATATATGATAATACCATGCCCTTAAGGTCCCAAGAGATCACCATGTGGTGACATCTAGGTACCCCGACACCACAAGGGATTCAAGTTAAGCTAATAATCTCATGGCCTCAAGGCCCTAAAAGGTCACCAAATGTCAATGTTCTTGTATCCCAAGACCATAGGGGCTCACAGCTAACAAAACATACTTGTGGCCTTGAGGCCCTGAGAGGTCACCATGTGGTGACATCCTATGAGTCGGGGACCATGTTGGCTCATAGCTAACAAAACATATGAACCATAAACATTCTTATAGTCTTTAAACTAACAAAACATATGAAACAAAAACATTAATATGGGACCCATATTCTCTATCCTACCTTATGTGAACTAACTTGAAACATGATAGGATTACAACTTTTGATTATATATTACTTTGTATTTGACACTATTACATCAATCACTAGATGTTAAGAGTATATCCCTATAAAATTTGAGAAAAATAATATATGAAAATTTCAAAGGCTATCAAATTTGCATGGCTAGTCAATAGTTTCATGCATACATTCTATATAATTTCATTATCTATTACTTTTTCACTCTCGATAATAGGATCAAACCATATCTGTAAACATGAATGAAATGTCAAATCCATAGGAAAAATAGTTGTTGTAACCCACTTATTTTTATTTACCCTCATTCATAGGGAAATTTATAGCCTCCAAACCCTTGTAAATATTATACAGTCTAGCTAATTCATTATGCTTATAAATGATCTTGTTTAAAAATCCATTTTTGGACATAAATAACAAACATAAATGTGGCCTTTGTCTTTAGCACCTTATATATTGTACAACATTTCAAATACCCTGTATCGACCAATATTCATTTTTTATGCTATATGAAAGAAATGATTGATTAACTACAATATATAATGGATCTAAATTATTTAGATAAGGAGTGTGTTTTATTAACCTTGAGGAAATCCAATAGTTTTGTGGCCTCAAGGCCCTAAGAGGTTACCTAGTGGTGTTGTCTCGAGAGACTAGGACCACCAAGGACTTTGAGTAACCCAATAGTCTCATGGCCCCCAAGCCCTAAGAGGTCACCATGTGGTGACATCATGAGATCTTGAGACCATAAGGGAATTTAGAAAAGCTAATAATTTTGTGGCCTCGATGCCTTGAGAGGTCACCACATGGTAATGACTTGGGATCCCAAGACCACATAGAACTCAAAGCAAGCAAGGCAATAGTCATGTGATCATGACATATTGAGAGCTTACCATGTGCAAACATCCTAAGATCCTTGGACTATAAGAGACTTAGGCAAAGTCAATAGTCTCATGGGCCTAAGGCCTCAAAAGGTCACCACATGGCAATGTCTTAAGAGACGAAGACCTTTAAGGACTCAGGATAAGATAATAGTTTTGTGGCCATCAGGTCCTAATAACTCACCATGTGGTGATGTCTTAGGAGCTCGAAACCATGGGAGACGTGGGGTAAGCCAATCTAGTGTCCTTAAGAGGTCACCATGTGGAAACATCCCAAGAGCCTAGGACCATGGGGGACTCAAGGCAAGCCAATAGTCTTGAGGCCCTGAGATATCACCATGTGGCAACATCCCAAGAGCCCAAGACCATAAGGGACTCAGGGATGGATAATAACCCATGGACTTGAGGCCTTGAGAGGTCACCACGTGATGATGTGTCATGAGCATAGGACCATGAGGGACTCAGGGCAATCCAATAGTCATGTAACCTGTTGGGTGAATATTTTGTCGTCAACTAACTGATGACAAAATGGGTATATCAACCAGAGCACAGGGAGATTTATGCCACAAAAAGTGTGGGTTTAACAGATCTAGAGGAGATAAATCTCTCCTCTCATCAAGGGGAGGTTCCCTATGAATATTTATATGATATATGTATATATATAGGCAAGCAAAAAATATTACTTGGGGTGGTATAACAACATCCACTTCTCTTTTTTCAGAGGTGATGTCCAAGGAATAAGAGAGAGAAATCCTGGTCGTTGACCAACAACATTTCTCTTCTTTCAGGAATGGTATTCAGCCAAGAGTAGAAAATCCCTTGAAGTGTAACAAAGTTAAAAAAGAAACCTACGCAAGCACAAAGTCTTCCGTTGTCTCCTTCACCGATCCAGAATATGAGTAACCGTAGAGTGAAACAAAGCACAAAGTCTTTGCCTAAAACTACAAAGGATAATAGGATCACCAAGATGAAATTAGCTCAAAGTCTCTCTTCTATCTTTTAGAAACGCCCTCAGATAATGTCAACACACACACTTTGCTTATTAAATCAAACAAATAAGAGATTATCAAGAAAGAGGACATAAGAACTATTTCTTAAATAACACAAATAACTTCAACACAAAGTCTGAAATAAACCTGCTTCTCATTCATTCAACAAAATATGATTTACAAGTTGAGCACAAAGTCTCAAGAAGTGTCTCAATTTCAACAGAGTTTTTGCTCTCAATTATCAGAGATCTATTTACAAAAGAGGTCCCTTCTATATATAGGGAGAAACCTTCAAAATTAAAAAGATTATAATATAAAAATATCTAAGTCAAAAATGAGTCATCTTTGAATTTTGAGATATTTTTCCGAATTTTTTACATGTCATTACACATCACAAAATTGCATGCACTTTTTTATAACAAAAGTGCATGAGAAAAGAAGAGAGAAGGGGAAAATATTTCAGCTCTTACCGCCAAAATTCTTCAAATGAGCATCGTACATAGTAATAGATACCTAAATTCCTATACTATCTGGCACAACGATGTTCTTGAAGATGACCCTGGCTTTGATTATAGCATCCTTCAATACTGTGATTGCCTTAGCATGACTAGTTAACCTCAATCTCAGATTATCTAGAGTTAACTGAGTATCTAAAATATTGTCCACAGAAGTCATTGAGAAGGCTTTGCCTTCAAAATCTCTCTAAATCATACCCTTAAATCCTTGGATCATCTCTTCGGCTGAGAGAAATTGATTATCTCTGGTGGTGAGGTCACAAGGCAATTCTTTCAGTCTAATTAATAGGCCTGTGTCACTTTTCTCGCTAGCATCCTTGGAAGACTCAAGATCTTCAATCAGCTCCTTAAGTACCTGAATCCTGTATATAAGTGATTCCTTGATCTCAACATAGGAATCTTTGTTGGAAATAATGCCTATGGATATCAAGGTGCTTTTCTTTAGATCTTTCATTTCCCTCCATTTATCGAGATATTTCTCTGCACTGTCAATGTCCTGAGAGATAAGAGAGACAAGGTCTTCTAAATATGTTCTTAGCTTCTTCATCTTGTCTGTCTTCTCAGTAATCTTTGTAAGTAAGGAAATTCCCTGAGTGTGCATCTTCTCAATGTAATCCTCCAGCACTTTCCCTTTCATATAGGTTCTCTCTGCTTTCTAGATGACAGGGTCGTCAATAGAGAAGGCTTCTAGAGTTGTCGCTTCAGAGGGAGGGGTGAATTTCCTTATTACTACCATCAACTACCCTGTCTTAGCCTTATAGTAGTCCATCTCTTTTTCTCTGTCAAACTTCTGGACCATAATGTGCATTGCAGACTGTAGATCACTTTTCGCACCTTTGTGAGAAACTTTTCTGAGTTTAACACGAGAGATGGAATAGTTGCTCATGTCAAAACCCTCAAGGGTTTCATCCTGCGGTGGTTTAGCTATTTTTAGAAATTTATGCCCCTTTTCCTCAAATAATTTTGAGAGGATCCTTGGTCTCTTAGGGGCCTTATCTTTCACCGACACTATTTTGCCAAACTCGAAGTCATCTGCAGAGATGGCTAGCTTCTTTCTTTTAGGTGTGAAAGCTGACATCTAAGGAGGGAGAGAAGAAGTACCTAATGTGCCAACAGTTCCTGTAGCTGGTGTTACCGTGGTAATGTCTACACTGCTAGTGGTAATGGTGGTTGCAGTAGGAGTAACAGGGGAAACCGTACCAGCTGTTGATTGATCAAGTGCAGAGCTTTCTCCTAGATTGAAAAAAGGAGATGCCATACTAGGAATAGAGCCTGAGGAGCGAAGAGTATCTCCAGAAGCATCTTGAGAATCACCAATCATTACTTTGAAATGAGAGGCAGCTCCAAAAGAAGTAACACTGATAGGAGATAGAGGTGAAGGAGATGCCACATGAGACTGAGGTGGAGAAGGAGAGAGTTCTGTAAGTGGTTGTGCCCCTTCTTGGGAAGGTAGAGGGTCAGTACTTTACTACTCTGAGGGCCTATCATTTATCTCTATTTGTTGAGCTGCCTGTTCTTAGGAGCCTTGTTCTCCAACTCCCTTAACCATTGATTCTGGATCTTCAACAACCTTTGATTTCTTGGAAATAAAGATGATTCTAGGCTTGTGAGGCCTAGATGGAGAAGGAACATCACCTTTGTTCTTGGTCCTATTTTCTGCCTTCTTCTTCATTTCTACTTGGAACTCAACCTCTGATCCTGTAATAAACTCTTTCAGTGTGATCCCTTTGGCTACTAACCAATCATTGGTGTTAGCCAATATTGGTTCAAATCTTTTTCTCAAAGAAGTTAATTCTTTTTAAGAACACTAAACTGGAGGAAAAGGGGAGTCAGCAACCTTCTTAGCCAGGTATCTTCTATTGATAATGTTCTTGTCATCGACTATATTGGGGGGAATCTCTACAAGCCTCAAATATTCGTTCTGTTCCAAGGTCAGCCTACTGTAGTCTATTTTCTTGATTTCTTCGGCTATCCGCAGGTTTACCCAAATGTCTTCGATCATAGGCTCATGAAACTGAGTCTTTCTTCTGATCATGTCTTTGACACTCCTATAGTCAAAGTTGTCCCTTCTTTTGAATTGTTTCATAGTAACCAGTTGCATCTCTGTCTCCATGACCTTGGCTTTAGCTGTAGTTAGAATCGAGTACCTGCCAATTTTGATTAGAAACCTGAAACTTGGCTTTTTCAGTTCCATCTACCTAGTGTGTACGACAACCATTTGTCTACATAACTCTATCAGAAGTAACTTATTAGAAGGAAACCTGGGGAGCATATAGGGATATCCTTTGAAAAATGCAATCTGAAGATAGCAGATTGAGAGAAATTATAAGAACATACAGCCATAGTCATTGACGATCGTCTAGGCCTCATCAGATACTCTCTTTTACTCAAGTTGAGGGTCAAAGAGGCATAAAAATACAGCAAAGAAGGCATCATTTACCCTTCTAAAATGGTAGATTGATCCTTGCAGCGTTAGCTGGGGGTAATATGAGTAGACTGGGGTGGTCTTTCTGTCTCCTTTAGTTGTCAAACCTGGGAAAGTTCACATTGAGGCAGCTATGTACACCAGGTATGAAGTCATATGGAATTTTAAAATAGTTTGTACCTTGGTTAGTTGCTTGTGAAGAGCGTTGCTAATCTGCTCACCCCAAAAGATGACCTGCTTACTTTGGAGGATGATTTTGATGAAAGGGTACATCCACTCATGGAATTATGAGGAAGACGGGAGGCCTTACACTCTGCTGAGAAGGGTGATCAAGTCACCAACTTCTTCAATGAAGTCGCTCCTTGGAAAGTTCCACGGCCATCTGGATAAATTGGTTCTGAGGGTGTTCAGCCACTTGTTATTCATTACTTTCTTTGCCCTCTCAGGGTCCTTGTCATACTCCTTATGTGCTTCTATGAAGTCAATCCTCAACACTTTAGTAGCAGGAGGGCACATGAAGACTTTGTCAATGAATTTGGGGTCTAGCTAAATTATTACATTGCTACTGGCATCTAAGACTAATCTTGTCTTTTTGTTGTAGAACTGGGTGCACTAGAGGATGAACTTCGTATGATGTGCTGCTACCAAGAAAGCAGCAACCAGATGAATGTTGCTCTTGATGATCCTCCTCATTTCAGAGCTTGAGTTTGTCACCTTGGTTATGGTCACGAACTCGGCCATATCTAATGGCCAATCTCTGTATCTCTAATGTCGTCAACATTATAGGTGACCGAAGTGATCAGAAAGATGCCCTGGTATCAGTACTTCATGGCCTTTGACTTTTTTAGAGAAGCCTCAGTCATTGGAAATGGTCTCAGTTGAACAGGTGCTGACGAACAAGAATCTCTAGGGAATACTGCAACCATGATCGTGCAATTAGAGAACAGTGGGCAAATTAAGAAATTCACACATTAAGTGATCATGATCAAAGAAGGGCACATAACAGGGCCGGGTCGAAAAATGAAGAAAAAAAGAGAGGAGGGGGAAAAATGAAAAAGAGTGAAAATTTCTCCAGAGTAGGAGAAATTCGGAGAAAAGATGCAAGGGCAGTAAAATTTTCTACCCAAGCATGTGGAATGGACTGCATGTAGGGGTGGTGAATTTCCCTGCCCTTACACGAAGAGGGGAAAAAGGGGAAGAAAGCACAGGCGGTGAAATTCACCGCTCGTGTAGTTTTTAGGAAGAAAAGTGCAAAGGCAGTGAAATTCATCGCCCATGCACTTTTTGCCTACATCGGCGGTGAATTTTGCCACCCTCACAGGTCAAAAGGAATGAGCCTGTATCGGTAGCGAAATTCACCTCCGATGCAGGTGTTTAGGTAGGGCAAGGTCAGGGCAGTGAATTTTCACCACCCTAAGCAGGTAGGAGATGAAAACTGTGAGAGAGAAAGGAGCGGCCAACGGGAAGGGAGAGAATAAAAGAAAACTAAATATAAAACTGAAAACAAACTTAAAGAGAAGGAAGAAATAAACGTCAAAACATGACCTACCTGGGAAACCACACACGCCATAAGCTTAATTCTACCAAAATGCACTCTCACCCATTCACTGGATCATCCAGAGTTAGAAGGTAGGAGGATGGGAGGAAAGAATGAATTGAAATGAGTTTAAAATTGGATTAAATGGGGTGAAAATTGACCCCAACCACCCGACATGCATGGGAATAAATGTTGCACATGAAAAACGAGGCAGTGCAGGGGCAGCGAAATTTGTCGCCCTTACACTGAAAGATAGAAGAGACATGCAGAGGCGGCAAATTTTTCTGCTCCTGCATGTGAGAGATGGTAAAAATGTAGGGGTGGCAAAATTTGCAGCCCGTGCAAGTCAAGATGCAGGGGCGGAAAATTTTGCCGCTCCTGCATTTCAAAGGCAAAAATGCACTGGTAGTGAAATTTGCCGCCTTTGCACGAAAATAGAAGAAAAACACTAACACTGAAAAAGGTAGATTTTGGTCCCCTTATCGTATCAAGACTATAACAACCTTCACATTTTGGGGAAAATATAATGAAAAGATGTTATGAATTTCGAACGGTGCAGTTGGGCCAAGACGAGAATGAGAAAAACCCGTCTCAAAAATAGGCTTAGAGAGACAAAAGGCGAAATGGACAAGTTTCATAGGGGGTTGATTCCAAAAATGAGCTAAGCTATTTTGGAAACAATAGATGGCTCCTATTGGGGAACTTTTGTTAATCAAATTGATCAATGGGAGTAGAAACCAGTCTCTAAGTGCCTTCATTCAAGCCATTGGGCTACGGAGTCAGGATAAAAAATAAAAGAAAATAAACAAAATGTAAAAACTATACATATATACAAACAGACCCATCCAAGCTTCAAGAATTGAATAGCTTCAAATTTTGCCCACTGTGGAGTAGTGCAAATAGTGTTCCATCTTGGTACTCCAGCAAGAAGCTAGCCTCACCACAAAGTTGTCGAATGGTGAACAAACCTCTCCATAAGGAGTCAAATTTGTCATGCATTCCCTTTGGTTCTCACCTCTTGTCTCACAACAAGACTTGATGTCTGACTCAAAATTCACAAACCTTAGCTTTTTTATCAAAAAATTTCTTCACTTAGTTTTGATGCGTTGTAATCTGATCTACCACCATGGTTCACTGCTCATTCAGTTCAGTTAGATGTATGATTCTTTTGTCGACCAAACTTTCAAAGGTTGAGTCTTCGATTGCTTTGGCTAACCTGAGCACTAGTAGTTCTAGGGTGATGGGGATCTCCGTATTCAAGCCATACAGAAGTTGGAAAGGCGACATACCTATGGCCCTCTTGGGAGTAATCCTATCTGCCCATAAAGCATCAAATAATGCTTTGTGCCAAGTCCTCTGATTGTCGTCTACTAATTTCTTGATAATAGTGACCAGGTTTTTATTGCTTGATTCTACTTGGCCATTTCCCTATGGGAAATAATTTGAACTGTGGGATAGTGTAATCCCATAGTAAAAATAGAATTGAGTAATTTTATGCGAGGAAAAATAAGCCACATTATCTGTTACAATTTTGAGTGGGACTCCAAATCGGGAGATGATATTTTTCTTGAGAAAATTGCACACCACTTCAGATGTAGGGTGCTTGGTTGGGATGGCCTCCACCCAATTGGTAAAGTAATCAGTTGTTGTGAGGACATAATCATGTTTGGCACTCAAAGATGGGTTGACTGTGCCAATGAAGTCAATACCCCACTGCTGAAAAGGCTCCTTGATTACGACTAGCTTGAGAGGTAATGCAGCCAATTTAAGCTTCCCAATGAACTATTGACACAATTCACACCTACACACCCATTTGTAGGCATCTTGAAATAATGTGGGCCAATAGTACTTTGCTCACAAAATCTTGTGTGCTATCACTGGTGCAGAAAAATGTCCTCCACAAGCCAAATTATGGAAAGACTCCAAGAGTTTATCTTATTGCACCTTATCAACACAACGAAGAAATGCCCCATCCAGATCCCTTTTGTATAGACCATTATCCCATAGAACATAACTAACAGCCTTTAAATTAACAATCTATTTCTCCTTATAGGAGAGATGAGTGGGACACTCACCATATGTCAAAAAATGGGCGATGTTAGAATACCACTCATCAGTGGTGGCAATAAAGAGGACCGTAGGCATGCCTTCGATCTCTATTTCTTCACTTTCTACTTCATCTGGAATGTTGTTGGTAATCAACTGACAAAGACCCTTTCCTCGCACGATTTTGGTAGGTTTAATGTCTAGATCAAACTCCTAAATCTTGGTGATCTAATTACCCCTCTTCATACCAAACTCTTGTTGAGTCAAAATGGACTTCATTGTTGTATCAGGTACGAGAACTTTAGTGTGTGAGTTCAGGATATAAACCCTGAAATGCTTGACTACTTTGACCATCGTGTATGCATGCTTCTCCATGTTGGAATATTTTAGCTCATGAACCTTAAGTGGACAACTCATGAAGGAAATAGGAGATTCTAGGCCTTCTTGGTTTTGTTGAACTAAAATGGCTGAGAGTGTATGTTCAGAGGCATAACTATATATTTTGAAGCTTTTAGTGTAGTCTTGACAAACAAGAATTGGTGCGCGAGCAATCACTTCCTTGATGTCTTTGAATGTTGATTTGCCCTCAATAGTCCACCTAAAGGTAGCATTGCCTTTCATCATGTTGATGATGTGGTGAGTCTTCTCAGCGAACTCAGGATTGAATCTCCAAAGAAAATTCACCATTTCGAAGAAAGAGTGAACCACTATTTTGCTGGTAGGTAGAGTAAGTTCCTGGATGGACTTGACCCTTTTTGAGTCAATTTTAATACCTTCTCAGGACACAATGTGTCCAAAAAGTTTTCCTTCGGTCACCTCAAAAATAGATTTCTTTGGATTTAGAGAAATACCATTCTAACGACAGCATTCTAGTATTCTTTGTAAATGGTGGATATGGTCAGAATGATGATTTAAAAATACTATCAAATCATCCAAGTACACTATAATAAACTTGCCCATTTCATCTTTGAAAGTGAGGTCCATCGCTCTTTGAAATGTGGCACCTGCATTTATCAGATTGAAAGACATTCTTCGATAGGTGAAGGTGCCCCAAAGTGTGGTGAAGGCAGTCTTATGTTGATCCGCTTTTCTGACTTCAACCTGATTGTACCCTGAGAAACCGTCCAGCATTGATAACATTTTTGAACCTATTACCATTTGCAAAACTTGATCCATGATAGGTAGAGGGTAGTTATCTTTTAAAGATAACTGATTCAAGTTCCTAAAATCCACGCAGATTCAAATTTCACCATTCTTCTTTCTGACAGGCACTATGTTGGCAATCCATGTGGAATGATGGATTGGAAAAATTATCCGAGCATTAAGCATTTTTTATATCTCAGCTAAAATAGTACCTGAGATTTTTAGATTATATTGCCTGGACTTTTGCTTATAAGGTACAAAGTTTGCCTTAAGAGGAATGTCATGGCAAATGTCATTCGTTTTGAGTGATTTTAGGTCATCATAAGAATAAGCCAAGACATCTATATATTGGCAGAGTAAATTAACAAGCTTAAATCTCTCCTTGGGAGTGCAACATTTCCCAATATTTACCATCTTAGGATCTCCCTTGGTTCCCAGGTTTACCTGATCAAAATCCTGAGAGGAGTTTGAATCTGTTCGTTGTTGTTTAATAAACCTATCATGGTTATCAAACAATTTCTCTAGGAAAACCAGGCCTTTAGGAATCTTATTCCCCTTAAGTTTTAGGAAATCCTCATTTGTGTTTGCATTTGATTCAGAAATTGCTTCGCATTCTCAGAGTTTACTTCCTTCAAAATGCAATTATTCGAAGCTATCCTTTTGCTCCAAGAAGGCAATGATTTGATCATCATTGTTAAATACTTGCCAATGGCTGGAATTATCAGGTACACTTGGTCAAAAGACCAGTTCAATAATATACTTATCTGCTTTAATATATGGGTGGGGAACCAAGAGAGTAGCAGAGACAGCCAATGCATCCGCTTGATCATTGAATTCTTGTGGAACAACAGAGATGCTAAAAGCGCCAAAATCTTTGATTTGGTCCCAGACAAGATTGCGATAGTGGCGCAATATTTCATTTTTGGTTTGATAGAGGTTTCTTACCTGGAAAACCACCAATTCAGTGTCCCCTTTAGCATGGAGTAGCTTAATGCCCTTTTCTCTGGCAGCCTGTAATCCATGTAACAAGGATTCGTACTCAGCTGTGTTGTTGGTATTATTGAACTGTAACTTGTAGGACAAAGGAAAAATATCTCCTTGAGGAAATACCAACACAACCCTAGATCTCGAACCGGTAGAGGAGCAGCTGCCATCAAATTCTAAGGTCCATACCTCATTAGACACCACTTTCTCTTTGAAATTTTCTTTGCTTGAGAGAAGAGGTTCTTTCGTGTGTTCATTTTGCTTTGTCAATTCTCTTGTTGTGTCAGCTGAACACATTTTCAAGTTGCCACCTGTAGGAGTTTTATCAGATGCTTCATGGATCTCATCCGTAGATAGGAAGTAATCACCCATGCTAGAAGACTCAAATACAATTTGAGCTTCTGGTGCTGATGATCAGGTGACTACATATCTTACCTCTTTTTTAGGAAGCAATTTCTTCATAACACCTTGGATTGGGATTCTCGCCTCTGACAAGTCCATGCTTAGCTCACCTTCAACATCTTTGTAGAAATTCCACCCAAGCAGGATGCCGTAAGAGGCTAAAACATCGGCCATAAGAACCATCATTTTTATCCTCTTTTCTGGAAAAACTGCGAAAGCAAATTGGGCATCTTTTATTTGACCAAGGAGTGGAACTTGCTTGTTTTCCATAGAAAAACACCTCCCAAAAATTTTGATCAAAGTTAGGCCAAGGGAATCTGCCACCTTAGTGGGCATGACATTATCCGAGGCTCTAGAGTCTATTATGCAATTACTCAGTTTGTAACTATTTATTAGCAGGAAAACATAAAAAGGTTCTATTTTTCTGGGAGCAACTGGAGGAGTCACGATAAGATTATTTTGGGTGGATTTATCTTTGGGGAGATCATGAATAGCCTTTGAAGAATCTTGTCTTATAGAGACATCTTTATTTTTCACATATTCACCAACCTATCAAACTGTTCAAGATTGGCTCTCAAATACTCAATCTCTGTCATCTGAATCTTAGTTTTCTTAGCGTGATTAATTATATCAAATAATTAAAAAATAATTTGAGACAGAGGAAGAGGGTCCATCATCTGGGTCTTTAGTGGGTGTGGCACTAGTCTGAGCAACAGAAGTAGAAGGTATGGGGTGGTTGGAGGTACTTACTTTTTTGTGAATTACTTGATCTTTTCATTGAGGAGGCAGTGGAGTCCCTCATTTAGCGATGGAGACCCCCTATTGAAGTTCTTATTTTTCTTTCCCTCTGTTAGCCTGTGGAGCTGACTAGTTTTGAGATCTGGTGAAAACAACATAAGACCCATCCAACCCTTCTCCTTTACTTCCAGCTTCATCCTGGTAGTCCAAGAAACTAATATTGGAGTCGCCAGCTGATTCTTCTTCCTGATCATCAAAGATATTAGAGTTATCTTGTTGGCCCAACTAAGGTTGGAGCAAAAATTCATGTTCAGCCTCTAGGTAATCGATCACTGAATTGGCAGGTGCTGCTTCAATGGCCAATTTCCCTAGAGGTGGAGGCAGGAGACTTGGTTGCCCTTGGTTCTAGGAAGTATTGCCCTGATATTGTTGATTCTAGAATGTTCTCCTGGGCATATCTTGATAGGTGGGAGTAGACGTACCTTGGGCTATTTGTCTCTTCAAAGCTATCAATTTATTTATCAATTTTTGCACCATAGGATCTGTAGTGCCTGTAAAAGAGCTTTCAGTAGATGAAGAGAATCTATTTTTACTAAGGTCTTTTCTGATCTTACCTGTTAGGATAATATCATCCTCAATCTCAGTAGCTAAATTTTGAGCCAATGCGAGATCCATAGGGCCAGCTCGCCTCAACAGGAAACTTACTTTGGGAAGTTGTGAGTTAATGAAAAAGCACTTAAGATTCTTTAGCGTGGGCTGAGCGATGGTTGGAATTCGGTTCCTTAACATGTTGAATTTGGCTATGAAATCCCTCATGGGTTCCTGAGATTTTTTTTTCATCTGTGTTAGCTGCGCTAATAAGGCATGTGCATCTTCAGCAGGTTTAAACCTAGCTTCAAATATAGACTTTAGCGTAGTCCAATCAGATATAGTTTGAGCTTGAAGGTGGTAAAACCAATCCGTGACAGCGCCTTGTAGAATTTCTACAAAAAGTCTCACTGCTACATCTTCAAATTCCACACCGATTATGCCGCATGCTATAGAGAAGGAAGCAATATGCTCATCGGGATGAACCTTCTCATCACTAAAAAACTTGGAATTTTTTTTTTTTAGAACTATGAGGTAGTTCATCCAAGGGTGGGGTCAAATTAAGAGGACCAAAGGAATTGCCCCACGGGCCTTGAGCCATTATCTTAGGATGATTAAATGGCAGAATAACAAACCTTGGTGGAGTATTTATAGGCAGGGCACTATTAACAGCAAGAAAAGAAGCTCTACCTTGTGTTCGTGACCCAATAAGGTTAGGAGGAAGACTCCTAGATCATTGGAGGAAAGGTGGTGGAGGAAACAGATCAAAATTACTCTGCTACGCCAACTCAAACACGGGGTCAAAACACCCTTAGATCTCTGGCTTCTTGTGTAGCGTGGAGTTCCCAGATTTCAAATGAAAAAAGGACTGAAATTGCTTCAAGTTGAAGCTTGAGGCTTCAACATGCACATTCGTATTCCCCAACGGAGTCGCCAAAAAGCTGTTGGGTGAATATTTTGTCGTCAACTAACTGATGACAAAATGGGTATATCAACCACAACATAGGGATATTTACGCCATAAAAAGTGTGGATTTACCAGATTTGGATGAGGTAAATCTCTCCTCTCATCAAGGGGAGGTTCCCTATGAATATTTATATGATATATGTATATATATAGGTAAGCAAAAAATAATACTTGGGGTGGTATAACAACATCCACTTCTCATTTTTTAGAGGTGATGTCCAAAGAACAAGAGAGAGAAATCCTGGTCGTTGGCCAACAACATTCCTCTTCTTTCAGGAATGGTATTCAGCCAAGAGTAGAAAATCTCTTGAAGTGTAACAAAGTTAACAAAGAAACCTACGCAAGCACAAAGTCTTTTGTTGTCTCCTTCACCGATCTGGAATATGAGTAACCGTAGAGTGAAACAAAGCACAAAGTCTTTGCCTAAAACTACAAAGAATAATAGGATCACCAAGATGAAAGTAGCTCAAAGTCTCTCTTCTATCTTTTAGAAACGCCCTCAGATAATGTCAACACACACACTTGGCTTATTAAATCAAACAAATAAGAGATTATCAGGAAAGAGGACATAAAAACTATTTCCTAAATAACACAGATAACTTCAACACAAAGTCTGAAATAAACCTGCTTCTCATTCATTCAACAAAATATGATTTACAAGTTGAGCACAAAGTCTCAAGAAGTGTCTCAATTTCAACAGAGTTTTTGCTCTCAATAATTGGAGATCTATTTACAAAAGAGGTCCCTTCTATATATAGGGAGAAACCTTCAAAATTAAAAAGATTTTAATATAAAAATATCTAAGTCAAAAATGAGTCATCTTTGACTTTTGAGATATTTTTTTAGATTTTTTACATGTAATTACACATCACAAAATTGCATGCACTTTTTTATAACAAAAGTGCATGAGAAAAGAAGAAGAGAGAAGGGGAAAATGTTTCAGCTCTTGCCGCGAGACTTCTTCAGATGAGCATCGTACATAATAATAAATACCTAAATTCCTATACTGTCTGGCACAATGGTGTTTTTGAATATGACCTTGGCTTTGATTATAGCATCCTTCAATGTTGTGATTGCCTTAGCATGACTAGTTAACTTGGATCTCAGATTATCCAGAGTTAATTGAGTATCTAAAATATTGTCCACATAAGTCATTGAGAAGGCTTTGTCTTCAAAATCTCTCTGAATCATACCCTTAAATCCTTGGATCATCTCTTCAGCTGAGAGAAATTGATTATCCCTGGTGGTGAGGTCGTAAGGCAGTTCTTCTAGTCTATTTAATAGGCCTGTGTCACTTTTCTCGCTTACATCCTTGGAAGACTCGAGATCTTCAATCAGCTCCTTGAGTACCTGAATCTTGTATATAAGTGATTCCTTGATCTCAACATAGGAATTTTTGTTGAAAATAATGCCGATGGATATTAAGGTGCTTTTCTTTAGATCATTCATTTCCCTTCACTTGCTGAGATATTTCTCTGCACTGTCAATGTCTTGAGAGATAAGAGAGACAAGGTCTTCTAAATATGTTCTCAGCTTCTTCATCTTGTCTGTCTTCTCGGCAACATCTGTAAGTAAGGAAATTCCTTGAGTGTGCATCTTTTCAATGTAATCCTCCAACACTTTCCCTTTCATATAGGTTCTCTCTGCCTTCTAGATGACAGGGTCGTCAATAGAGAAGGCTTCTAGAGTTGTTGCTTCAGAGGGAGGGGTGAATTTCCTTATTACTACCATCAACTGCTCTATCTTAGCCTTATAGTAGTCCTTCATCTCCTTTTCTCTATCAAAATTTTGGACCATAATGTCCATTGCAGACTGCAGATCACTTTTTGCACCTTCGTGAGTAACTTTTTTGAGTTTAACACGAGAGATGGAATAGATGCTCATGTCAAAACCCTCAAGGGTTGCATCCTACGGAGGTTTAGCTATCTTTAAAAATTTATGCCCCTTTTCCTCAAATAATTTTGAGAGGATCCTTGGTCTCTTAGGGGCCTTAGCTTTCACCGACACTATTTTTCCAAAATTGAAGTCATCTACAGAGATGGCTAGCTTCTTTCTTTTAGGTGTGAAAACTGACATCTAAGGAGGGAGAGAAGAAGTACCTAATGTGGCAATGGTTCCTGCAGCTGGTGTTACCATGGTAATGTCTGCACTGCTAGTGGTAATGGTGGTTGCAGTAGGAGTAACAAGGGAAACCGTACCAACTGTTGATTGATCAAGTGCAGAGCTTTCTCCTAGATTGAAAGAAGGAGATGCCAGACTAGGAATAGAGCCTGAGGAGCGAAGAGTATCTCTATAAGCATCTTGAGAATCACCAATCATTACTCTGAAAGGAGAGGAAGCTCCAAAAGAAGTAACACTGATAGGAGATAGAGGTGAAGGAGATGCCACATGAGACTGAGGTGGAGAAGGAGAGATGTCTGTAAGTGGTTGTGCCCCTTCTTGGGAAGGTAGAGGGTCAGTACTTTACTGCTCTGAGAGCCTGTCATTTATCTCTATTTGTTGAGCTACCTGTTCTTAGGAGCCTTGTTCTCCAACTCCCTTAACCATTTATTTTGGATCTTCAACAACCTTTGATTTCTTGGAAACAAAGATGATTCTAGGCTTGTGAGGCCTAGATGGAGAAGGAACATCACCTTTGTTCTTGGTCCTATTTTTTGCCTTCTTCTTCATTTCTACTTGGAACTCAACCTCTGATCCTGTAATAAACTCTTTCAGTGTGATCCCTTTGGCTACTAACCAATCATTGGTGTTAGCCAATATTGGTTCGAATCTTTTCCTCAAAGAAGTTAATTCTTTTTAAGAAAACTGAACTGGAGGAAGAGGGGAGTCAACAACCTTCTCAGCCAGGTATCTTCTATTGATAATGTTCTTGTCATCGACCAGATTGGGGGGACTCTCTACAAGCCTCAAATATTTGATCTGTTCCAAGGTCAGCCTATTGTAGTTTATTTTCTTGATTTCTTCGGTTGTCCGCAGGTTTACCCAAATGTCTTCGATCATAGGCTCATGAAACTGAGTCTTTCTTCTGATCATGTCTTTGACACTCCTATAGTCAAAGTTGTCCCTTCTTTTGAATTGTTTCATAGTAACCAATTGCATCTCTGTCTCCATGACCTTGGCTTTAGCTGCAGTTAGAATCGAGTACCTGCCAATTTTGACTAGAAACCTGAAACCTGGCTTTTTCAGTTCCATCTACCTAGTGTGTACAACAACCATTTGTCTACATAACTCTATCAGAACTAACTTATTAGAAGGAGGGAAATTGTAGGAATATACAGCCATAGTCATTGACGATTGTCTAGGCCTCATCAGATACTCTCTTTTGCTTGAGCTGAGGGTTGAAGAGGCATAAAAATATGGAAAAGAAGGCATCATTGACCCTTCTAAAATGACAAATTGATCCTTGCAGCGTTAGCTGGGGGTAATATGATTAGACTAGGGTGGTCTTTCTGTCTCCTTTAGTTGTCAAACCTGAAAAGGTTCACATTGAGGCAGCTATGTACACCAGGTACAAAGTCATATAGAACTTTGAAGTAGTTTGTACCTTGGTCAATTGCTCATGAAGAGTGTTACTAATCTACTCACCCTAAAATATGACCTACTTACCTTGGAGGATGATTTTGATGAAAGGGTACATCCACTCGTGGAACTGTGAGGAAGACAAGAGGCCTCGCACTCTGCTGAGAAGGGTGATCAAGTCACCAACTTCTTCAATGAAATCACTCCTTGAAAAGTTCTACGACCATCTGGATAAATTGGTTCTAGGGGTCTTCAGCCACCTATTATTCATTACTATTTTTGCCTTCTCAGGGTCCTTGTCATACTCCTTCTGTGCTTCTATAAAGTCAATCCTTAGGACTTCAGTAGCAGGAGGGCACATGAAGACTTTGTCAATGAATTTGAGGTCTAGCTGAATTATTACGTTGCCGTTGGCATCTGAGACTGATCTCATCTCTTTGTTATAAAACTAGGCACACTGGAGGATGAACTCCATATGATGTGCTGCTACTAGGAAAGTGGCAACCAGATGAATGTTGCTCTTTATGATCCTCCTCATTTCAGAGCTCGAGTTTGTCGCCTTGGTTTTGGTGATAAACTCAGCCATATCTACGTGGCCAATCTCTGTATCTCTAATGTCATCAACATTAGAGGTGATGGAAGTGATCAAAAAGACACCCTAGTACTGATACTTCATGGCCTTTGAGTTCTTCAGAGAAGCCTCAGTCATTGGAACTGGTCTCGATTGAGCAGGTGCCAATGAACAAGAATCTCCAGGGAATACTACAACCATGATCGTGCAATTAGGGAATAGTGGGCAAATTGGGAAATTCATACATTGGGTGATCATGATCAAAGAAGGGCACTTAACAGGGCCGGGTCAAAAAATGAGGAAAAAAGGAGAGGAGGGGAAAAATGAAAATGAGTGAAAATTTCTCTAGAGTAGGAGAAATTTGGAGAAAAGATGCAAGGGCAGAAAAATTTGCCACCCAAGCATGTGGAATGGACTGTATGCAAGGGCGGTGAATTTTGCCACCCTTTCACGAAGAGGGGAAAAAGGGGAAGAAAGCACGGGCAATGAAATTCACCGCCGATGCAGGTGTTCGAGTAAGGCAAGGTCAGGGTGGCAAATTTTCACCGCCCTAAGCAGGTAGGAGATGAGAACCGTGGGAGAGAAGGGAGTGGCCAACAAGAAGGGAGAGAAGAAAAGAAAACTAAATGTAAAACCGAAAGTAAAATTAAAGAGAAAGAATAAACAAATGTCAAAACATGACCTACCTGGGAAACCACATGCGCTGCAAGCTTAAATCCACCAAAACGCACTCTCACCCATTCACTGGATCGTCCAGAGGTAGAAGGTAGGAGGATGGGAGAAAAAAATGAATCGAAATGAGGTTAAAATCAGATTAAATGGGGTGAAAATTGACCCCAACCACCCATCACACGCAGTAATAAATACCGCACATTAAAAATGAGGCAGTGTAGGGGCAGTGAAATTCACCGCCCTTACACTGAAAGATAGAAGAGACATGCAAAGGCAGCAAATTTTGCCACTCCTGCATGTGAGAGATGGGAAAAATGTAGGGGCGGCAAAATTTGCCACCCGTGCAGGTCAAGATGCAGGGGCGGCAAATTTTGTCGCTCCTGCATTTCAAAGGAGACATCACAAACTTAATGACTCACATAGTGTCACACCATTACATACTTCTTCACTACTTTAAATATCAAAAATGTTTCGCTAGAGCAAAAGGGTTTAGTGCACAACATAAGACCCTCTTCATTTGATCTTCTTCAAAATATCATTTTTTAGACTATGACTTTTTGTTTCTTTATTGTAAATTTAATTTTTCTTTTATATTTTTTTATATGTATTACTACATTCTTCTTATCTTCTTTATATTATATATTTTACAATTATATTAAAAAAATAACTTTTAATAAATATTGATATATAAATTAAATTAAATTCAGAAAAATTTCAATTCATAATATTTTTAAATATATAGTTAAAAGATGTCCTAAAAATATTTTAAAAATCTCATTAATTAAAATTCTAAACATTAATATAATCCTTTGAACTTTTAAAAAAAAACACTCTGAACTTCGAAGCATTATTACCTATTTGATTACCATATTTGAAAACAATAATATTAAAACCACTAGATTAGTTTTGAATCTTTAATATGATCTTGACAATGGTATCGTTAAAGGACACCAATAAATCCCCTATAGGTAAAACACCATAACTTAAATATTTTTTTAAGTTTGAATCTTTAATATAATCTTCCCAAGAATGTTGTTCTGATACCACTCATTCCACTCTTAAAAGAAACCATGATTTTAAAGTCCAATTCAATTTTAAGATGCATACATTTTCCTTGAGTGGGACATGTCTAAAATGAGTGTCACTCCCTTTTTCTAATACGAGTAAAAGAGAAGGTTTTGATTAGTTTTTATAATTAAATATAAAAATTATCAAAGATGATCAAAACATTTTACAATCAACTTTTTACATAAAGTTATATTCGTTAAAGAAATAATTTAAAAAAAATTATGTAAAAGTTTTACCAACAATCATTGAAATGACAACGATCATTCAATAATAGGACATAGAAATGGCCTATAACTAGCACTATCAAATTATCTAATAAAGAACAATTAAAAAAGAAACAAGCACTAAAAAAACTTTTAATGTGCACGCTTAACCTTGGGATAAGACCAATATTTTCTCTCATTTATAAAGGATGCCTTCCGTCATCCATTGAATGCCATCTTTTACCATCTCTTTCGCAACTAACCTTAACCTTTCTACCTCAGATCTCTTACCCTTATTTTTGATCATAAAGTCCAGAGAAGCTTTAGGTTTCACATAGAGCGAAAGAGAAGGAGAAGCCATCGTCTCCACTGGAAGAGGGGTTGAGTCCTCACTAGTAACAACCACCTCCTTCAAGGAGGCTTCCCTCCTTAAAGGAGATTGAACAACTTTTGGCACATCTAGGGGGGACACTGAAAGCTGGAGAAATTTTATATGATTGCACCAAATGAAATCCTGATCAGGGTCGCCAACCTTCTTCCTCCAAACCAACCAAGAATAAGACGAAGAGAGTTGAGGACCCTTTGAAGCGCACCTCGATGCATGATGCCTTGTAAAATTATAATAAAAACATCTGAAGGGAAGGCCTTTGTAGTTAAGCATTTTAAGATTTTGGTTTGATTTAGTATTCTCTGGTAAGTATTTAATTATTATTATTTTTTTTAGAATTTATTTAAATATTAATTAATTATTAAAAATTAAATGGTTACAAAAAAAGTGGTCAGTTGATATTCACAATTCAATCTTCTTCCTGTAGAAATAAGACTCAAAACAACAAAAAACTGTTGACTACACATAATGATCGGAAAACAACATTATTTTGATTAGTGTTATCTATATTGAAGAGCTTCCACATTTTTGTCTAAATGCTTATTAGTGTTAAACATATTTATAAACACATATATATAAACTAATACACCTTAGTCGATAGTTTCACATTAATTCATTCGTTGTAGATATTGGATGGGTATTGCAAAAAAAGCTTAATATATCTCAAAATATTAATGACAATGTAAACATCTTAAAGGAAGCACCCGTGTATGAGTTGTTAAGTCATTGAAGGTCACGTCAACACTCAAAATGTTGGTGGGTAGTTGGGAGTGTTACTCAGCCACGTAAAATAAAATTTGATCTACCTAAGAGGAAAGTCTTTTGTTATTGTTATGAAATCTATTCGGTGATTAAGGTATCAAGAACTTATATGTCAAACTATTAGCTAGTTAATTGCTATTATACAATTATTTATATTATATCTATTAATACATATAATATATTAATAGTATTATAAAACATTGGAATGTAAATATTTCTATATATTATGCAGACTAAAGATATTTAGCTCTCTTTCCCCATAAGCTGTTTGACTTTCACCAATAACTTTTAATGTATAAAACTCAAGGGGGGCCTACATTACATTAATCACAGCTTACTTCCAGTAGTCCCACACCAGTAATAGGAAGAGGCCATGTAATCATCTTCCAAACTTATATGTTTACCTTGTGAGACATCACAAACTTAATGACTCACATAGTGTCACACCATTACATACTTCTTCACTACTTTAAATATAAAAAATGTTTCTCTAGAACAAAAGGGTTTAGTGCACAACACACGACCCTCTTCTTTTGATCTTCTTCATAATATCATTTTTTTAGATTATGACATTTTGTTTCTTTATTTTAAATTTAATTTTTCTTTTATATATATATATATATATATATATATATATATATATATATATATATATATATATATATATATATATATATATATATTATTGCATTATTCTTATCTTCTTTATATTATATATTTTACAATTATATAAAAAAAATAACTTTTAATAAATATTGATATATAAATTAAATTAAATTCAGAAAAATTTGAATTCATAATATTTTTAAATATATAATTAAAATATGCCCTAAAACTATTTTTAAAATCTTATTAATTAAAAGTCTAAACATTAATATAATCCTTTCAAATTTTTTTTAAAAAAAACACTCTGAACTTCGAAGCATTATTACCTATTTGATTACCATATTTGAAAATAATATAATTAAAACCACTAGATTAGTTTTGAATGTTTAATATGATCCTGACAATGGTATCGTTAAAGGACACCAATAAATCCCCTATAGGTAAAACAACATAACTTAAATATTATTTTAAGTTCAAATCTTAAATATAATCTTCCCAAGAGTGTTGTTTTGATACCACTCATTCCACTCTTAAAAGAAACCATGATTTTAAAGTCCAATTCAATTTTAAGATGTATAAATTTTTCTTGAGTGGGACATGTCTAAAATGAGTGTCACTCCCTTTTTATTAATACGAGTAAAAAAGAAGGTTTTGATTAGTTTTTATAATTAAATATAAAAATAATTTACAATTATCAAAGATGATCAAAACATTTTACAATCAACTGTTTACATAAAGTTATATTCGTTAAAAAAATAATTAAAAAAAATTATGCAAAAGTTTTACCAACAATCATTGCAATGACAACGATCATTCAATAATAGGATAGAGAAATGGCCTATAGCCATCACTACCAAATTATCTACTAAAGAACAATTAAAAAGAAACAAGCACTAGAAAAACTTTTAATGTGCACACTTAACCTTGGGATAAGACCAATATTTTCTCTCATTTGGAATTGATGCCTTCTGTCATCCATTAAATGCCATCTTTTACCATTTCCTTCGCAACCAACCTTAACCTTTCTACCTCAGATCTCTTACCCTTATTTTTGATCATAAAGTCCAGAGAAGCTTTAGGTTTCACATAGAGCGAAAGAGAAGGAGAAGCCATCGTCTCCACTGGAAGAGGGGTTGAGTCCTCACTGGTAACAACTACCTCCTTCAAGGAGGCTTCCCTGCTTAAAGGAGATTGAACAACTTTTGGCACATCTAAGGGGGACACTGAAAGCTGGAGAATTTTTTTATGATTGCACCAAACGAAATTCTGATTAGGTTCGCTAACCTTCTTCATCCAAACCAACCAAGAATGAGACGAAGAGAGTTAGGACCCTTTGAAGTGCACCTCGATGCACAATGCCTTGTAAAATTAGAATAAAAACATATGAAGGGAAGGCCTTTGTAGTTAAGCATTTTAAGATTTTGGTTTGATTTAGTATTCTCTGATAAGTATTTAAGAATATTATTTTTTGTTAGAATTTATTGATATATTAATTAATTTTAAAAATTAAATGGTTACAAAAAAAAGTGGTCAGTTGATATTCACAATTCAATCTTCTTACTGTAGAAATAAGACTCAAAACAACAAAAAACCACTGAGTACACATAATGATCGGAAAACAACATTATTTTGATTAGTGTTATCTATATTGAAGAGCTTCCACATTTTTGTCTAAATGCTTATTAGTGTTAAACATATTTATAAACACACACACACACACACACAAACTAATACACCTTAGTTGATAGTTTCACATTAATTCATTCGTTGTAGATATTGGATGGGTATTGCAAAAAAAAGCTTAATATATCTCAAAATATTAATGACAATGCAAACATCTTAAAGGAAGCACCTATGTATGAGTTGCTAAGTCATTGAAGGTCACGTCAACAGTGAAAATGTTGGTGGGTAGTTGGGAGTGTTACTCAGCAACGTAAAATAAAATTTGATCTACCTAAGAGGAAAGTCTTTTGTTGTTGTTCTGAAATCTGTTCGACGATTAAGGTATCGAGAACTTATATGTCAAACTATTAGCTAGTTAATTGCTATTATGCAATTATTTATATTATATATATGTATTAATACATATAATATATTAATAGTAATATAGAATATTGGACCATAAATATCTCTATATATTTTATTGTAATGTTTCATCACTTGCACTAAAAATATTAAATTATTGTTGCTTAAATTTTTGTGCACAAAAGGTGAGATAAGATTAACAATCATAAATTTTAAGTGAGGTATGACTCTCGATTTACACTCTTTTGTTTTACAAAACCCACTTTATCGAAACAAAAAATTACATCCATTTCGACATAACTTACACCTTTGAAACAACTATGAGTTCAATATATACTTATATATGAATAGATTAATTTTGACTTCCGATTTAATGTTTTGATATATACATGAAGAAAATTCCACTTATGAAAGGCAAAGCAACTTCCAAGCGTTTAATGTCTAGATAATGAACTACTTCCACCCTTTTAATGTGTAAATGGAGCTCTATACTTTTAAATATATTTTGAAGGGTTAAATACTCTGTAAACTTTTTCATGTCAAAATTAAGTTCTATATGTTTACAAAAATTGTAAAAAATAATACAACTTCCATTATTTTTACGTTCAATCCAAATTTTACTTGTAAAAATAATGTTGAATCCAAACTTTATTCTTGAAAAGAACGTCTCATCTAAACTTTACTCCCAAAAAAATTATAATAATAAAAATTATAATATATTTGGTAGAAACATTAAAAATAAACCACCACCTACCATTAAATATAACAAAGTGAGAATTTCCATCTGAAATTTCAACTTATGAGGTGGGCATTGAACAACTAGACATATATTTCCCAAATGTCAAATATCATCTAGAAAAAGCATGATAGCAACTAGGAATCCATTGACAAGGTGGGGAGGGGTTCATAGACCCGGAGAAAAAGGAGTCTCCCTCGAGATAGAGAACCGGACGTTGATTTTTATAAAATCATGCAAAATAAATATATTCTTAAATAAATGAAGAAGCTTCCTGCATGAGGTCGTAGACCGCGTGAAATGGGGAAACGGCATTAGCTTTAACATGAAACGGGGAAATAACATTAATTATTGCGTAACATAAATAACATAAATTATTGCACACATCATTTTGATTTTGGCGCGGTGGAATCCGCAAGATGTTTGATATTCACTACTAATTAAGATATTATAATATCTTATTCTTAATCATCACTTCATTTTATTGATCTTAATATTGATAGAGCATTCGCACATAATTATTTAGTGGATATTCTTGATTTATATAAAAGAGATAAATAATAGCATTTGTATTGATATTAACAGAGCTTACATTTAGTTTTCATGGTTTTAACTTAAAGAATCGTTAATCGTAAAACTTCATCTCCACTCAGATTTATATCTTCATTTTAATGATGGGTTCATCTGACCTCCATGGTACACAAAATTACAATTAACTTGTAACGTGAGGATTTCCCTTTTTCAATTCAAAATTTGCTCCCATTAACTTTGCATCGATACATACCACCATATCCCTCGGGAGCATCATATTTTTTATATTTACTCTTTAAAGTATGAGATCAATGACCATTTTATTTTTAGATGCTCTCCTTATTATGAGATAAGGAAATGATTCTTTAACGTCTTCAGAGATTCTCTTGGTGCTCTTTAGACAATCATGGTTTATGACAACCAAAGATATTTAGTCCTCTTCTTTCAAGAAATATTTGACCTTCACCAATGACTTTTCATATATAATACCGAAAGAGGGACCTATATTATGTTAATTACATCTTACTTCCATCCATCCCACATCATTAATAGGAAGAGGCCCCGTGACCATCTTCCAAACTTATATAGTCTTTATAATATCCTTTTTTTTTGAACTATGATATTTTATTTACTCATTTTAAATTTAATTTCTCTTTTATAGTCTTTTAAATATATTATTGTGTTTCTTTTATTTTCTTTATATTATATCTTTTACAATCATATAAACAAATTTTAACCTTTAATAAATCTTAATATATAAATTAAATTAAATTAATAAAGATTTTAACTCATAACCCTTTTAAATTTGTAGTTAAAAGATGCCCTAAAAATATCTATAAAATTTTATTAATTAAAATATTAAACTTTAATACAATCCTTTCAAATTGTTTCAAAATGCTCTAAACAAATTTATTAGTCACTATCTAAAACATTGTTAGCCAAAAACATTGGAGTATTATTACCATATTTGAAAACAATATAATTGAAACCACTAATCAAATTTTGAATCTTTAATATGGTCCTCTCAAGAGTATCGTTAAAGGACACCAATAATTCCCCTCTAGGTAAATCACAACTTTAAGTTTGGATATTTAATATAATCCTCTCTAAGAGTATTATTAGGATACCACTCATTCCACTCTTAAGAAACCATAATTGTAAAGTCCAATTCAATTTTAAGATACATAAATTTTCCTTGAGTGACATGCTTAAATTGGATGTTATTTTTTTTTAATATAAGGTAAAAGAGAGGGTTTTGACTAGTTCTTACAACTAGATATAATAGTAATAGACGATCACCAAAAACTATCAAAACAAACCATAATCAATTGTTCATAAAAATTTATATTTACCAATAAAGATAATAGCAAAAAAATTAGTAAAAGTTCTACCAACAATCAATGAAAAGACAACAATAACTCAACAATAAGATGGAAAAATGGCCTATAGCCAGCATTACCAAATTCAAAGAAGGTATATCAAGCTAAGCCATCTAACAAAGAACAAGTAAATAATAAATAGACACTAAATAAATTGCTAGAGTGCACGCTTAACCTTGGGATGAAACCAATCTTTCCCCCATCTGGAAAGGAGTCATTCCATTGTCCATTAAGTTCCATCTTTTACCATCTCCTTTACGTCTAGCCTTAAGCTTTATGTCTTAGATCTCCACCCCTTCTTTTTGATCGTAGAGTCCATAGAAGCTTTAAGTTTCACAAAGAGTGAAATAAAAGGAGAAGTCACTATCTCCATAAGAAGAGGGCTCGGGTCTGCACTAGTAACAACCATATCCTTCGAGGAGGCTTCCCATTTGGAGGGAAATTGATGAATTTTTGACACATTTAAAGAGGGGAGACATTGTAAGCTAGAGAAATTTTCCATGATTGCACCAAACAAAACACTGATCGGGGTCACCAACCTTCTTCCTCCAAACCAACCAAGAATAAGACAAAGAGAGTTGAGGACCCTTTGAGGAACACCCCACTACACCGTACCATGGGAGATTACAATAGAAACATCTAAAGGGAAGGCCTTCGTAGTTAGGCATTTTAAGATTTTAGTTTGATTTAGTATTCTCCACTAAGTATTTAAAAATATTATTTTTTATTAGAATTTATTGATATATTAATTAATAATTGAAAATTAGATGGTTACAAAAATAGTACTCAGTTGGTATTCATAATTCAATCTTCTTACTATAAAAATACTACTCAAAACAACAAAAAAATATTGGCTACACATAATGACCAAAAATAACATTATTTAGATTCAAAATTTATGTCGAATGCATCTTCTATAATGAACTTTCACATTTTCATATAAATGCTTATCAGTGTTAAAAGTATTTATAAAAACATATTATTAATAAATTAATACACCTTAATCTGTAGCTTTGCATTAATTCATTCGTTGTGGATATTGGATGGGTATTGCCAAGAAAAGCTTAATAAATCTCTAAATATTAATGCAACACAAACATCTTAAAGGAATCGCCTACGTATGAGTTGTTAAGTCATTGAATATCACATCAACACTCAAAATATCAGTTAATCAATATTTAGACTATATCTCAACATAATAAATTTAATGTATGCTTATACATGAGTTTAGCATCTAATTGGTCTGCTATAGATTTGATTATCACCCTTGTGTTATTTCATTTCTATTTAACCCTTTAATCAAATCTAGGGCTAACAATAGGATCACTTAGATCATTTTATGGTTAAACAAAGTCATAATTAACTATGGTATACTAAAGGAATCAATTTTATTTAACTTTTGATTGAACTCTACCTTTTGGGGTAATCAAAATTTATTATTTTTTTGTCCATAGAATTTGCAATTTTATAATTTTTAAATTGTATTTTTTTTAAATCCATAAAAGGGCATTTATTTGTGTTTTGATATGTCAAAATAGTGAACATATTATTTAGGGGTAGAATAGTGACGCCATCAATAGTGACCCCATGCATGAAAAGGCATATGGGTAGCAGTCAATTAATTTATGTGGATATCCGCTAGGGAATATGATGTTATGTAAAAATATTTTAGAGTCCAAAAAGTTTTTAAGTAAAAGTTTCCCCTCGCATGCCAAGATCATTCCATGTGGCAGATCTTGGTGACCTAATTTTTTGAGGGATCAATTGACATATGATAATATTTTTCCCCTAAGGCCCCAAGAGCTCTCCACGTAGTGACATCAGGGGACCCCGACACCACAAGGAACTCAGGGTAAGCTAATAGTCTCATGGCCTCAAGACCCTGAGAGGTCACCAAATGGCAATGTCCCTGAAGCCTTGGACTATGGGGGCTCCCGAGAAGTAAATAGTCCCATGGACCTGAGGCCTTGAGAGATCACCACGTGGTGATGTCCTATGAGGTGGGGACCATGGGGGCTCATAGCTAACAAAACATTACATCAATCACTAGATGTTAAGATTAGATCTCTACACACTTTGAGAAAAATAATATATGAAAATTTTAAAGGCTATCAAATTTGCATGGCTAGTCAATAGTTTCACACATACGTTCTATACAATTTCATTATCTATTACTCTTTCACTCTCAACAACATGATCAGACAATATCTACAAACATGAATGAAATCTCAAATCCCTAGGAAAAATAACTATTATAGCCCACTTCTTTTTCTTTACCCTCATTCACAGGGGAATTTACAGACTCCAAACTCTTGTAAATATTGTACAGTCTGGCTGATTCACTATGCTTATAAATGATCTTGTTCAAAAAATCATTTTTGGACATAAATAATAGTCATAAATGTGGCCTTTGTATTTAACACCTTATAGATTTAGCATTCCAAATACCTGGTATCGATCCAATATTCATTTTTCTATGTTATATGAAAGAAATGATGGATTAACTACAATATATAACAACACTAAATTCTGTAGATAAGGAGAGTGTTTTATTGGACTTAAGGAAAGCTAATAGTCATGTGGCCTCGAGGCCCTAAGAGGTTACTGATGGTGACAGGCTCGGGACAACCAGGGACTCTAAGTAACCTAATAGTCCCATGGCCTTGAGACCTTGAGAGGTTATCATGTGGTGATATCATGAGAGCTTGAGACCATAAGGGACTTTGAGAACACCAATAGTCTGGTAGCCCCTATGCCTTGAGAGGTCACCACGTGGTAACATCCTAAGATATCAAAACCATAAGGAAATCATGGTAAGGTAATAGCAGTGTGGTTACGAGGCCCTGAGAGCTTACCATGTGGCAACATCTTAGAAGCCTAAGATGATGGGAGACTCAAGACAATTCAATAGTCTTATGGCCCTAAGGCCCCAAGAGGTCACCACGTGGCAATGTCTTGGGATACAGCGACCATGAAGGACTCAAGGAAAAGCAATAGTCTCATGGCCATGAAACCCTAAGAAATCACCACGTGGTAACATCTCAGGAGCCCAAGACCATAGGGGACTTGGGGCAAGCCAATAGTCTCGTGGCCCTAAGAGGTCACCATGTGGCATTGTCCTAAGAGCCTGGGACCATGGGATACTCAATACAAGCCAATAGTTTTGAGGCCCTGAGAGCTCACCATGTGGTGACGTCCTAGGAGCCCAGGACCATAGGGGACTCAGAGAAGGCCAATAGTCCCATAGCCCTAAGGCCTTGAGAAGTCACCACGTGACAACATCCCAAGAGCTCAAGACCACAGGAGACTCAGGGCAAGCCAATAGCCCTGTGGCCTCGAGACCCTAAGAGGGCACCATATGGTGAATTATTGGGAGCTCGAGACCACTAGGGACTCAGGCCAAGCCAATAGTTGTATGGCCACAAGGCCCTGAGAAGTCACCATACAAGGTATTGGCTTACTCAGAGTATTAAATTTTATGTTTAACCTAGCATAAAATGGTGGACTCATCGTATTTGATAGTGATATAATTAGAGAAGTTGATAGTTTACTATAATAATTTGTCATCAAATGAGTCATTACAAAAGTTAGTCACCAGTGAATAACATGTACAATGTATAAAGGTTGAGAATCTAAATTAAAAAAATCAATTACCTTATTACAATTATTTTTTAAATCTATTATCCATACACACCATATAACTCTACAAGATTGTCTTGTCACACATAAATATCACCTCGCATTTTTAACCCTGTCAACTACAAAATTTGTATCGCTCATATAAAACTATATATGGCTAGAGCCAATAACTTGCAAATCACTGCAATTTACAATGGCCACCAAACAACTGCATTAATTTCTTTAGAATATGCCCAAATAAGGTCCAAAGGAATATGCTAATATTTATGTCCCAGACTTTAACCAAAACTTTGCAATATTATTATGATATATATTTCAAGCTCTTAGATTGGCTAAGAGTTGTGCAAATAATTGAAAAGTGACTTTTATAGTCTCTTGCTTTGGCAGGGACTAATATGATGACTTAAAATCGAATAGTCAAGGTTAGAATTTTTGATATAATCCTCTCACAGGGTTATCAAGGATTTTTTTTTTTAATTCATTAACGATGAACATTTTTATTTTATTTTAATTTTGAATTTTTTTGGTTCTTTTTAAATATTTATAGTTTATGAAGACCAAAGATGCATAACACTCTTATCCTATGAGATGTTTAACCTTCACTGATGGTTTTTCAAATATAAAATTGTAAATGAGCCCTATACAAGGTTGATTACATCCTATTTCTAGTTGTCTCACTTTATTAGTAGGAAAAGGTCCCATAGTCATCTTTCAAATTTATATGATAGAACAATGAGACGTCATAAACTTAATAATTCATATAGTCTCACACCCATCACACACTTTTTTACTACTTTAAGTATCGTAAATATTTTTAAAATAACACAATTCATCTCATTATGCATGTCCGTCCTCTTTTTAATCTTCTTTATAATATTTTTATTCTTTTAAATTATTACTATCCATTTACTTATTTTTATTTTTATTTTCTCTTTTATACATGTTACTACGCTCTCTTTATCTTCTTTACAATATATTTCTTATAATCCCATAAATTAATCTTGCTTTTAATAAAAATTAAAGTAAACTAAATAGCTTTATCCAAACCCATGTTACCCAAAAACTCTCCAACTTTATTAGTAATGTATATTAGAAAACAATAAAATTGAAACATATGACCAAAGTTTCGATCTTTGATATAATCTTTTCAAATGTCCTAAAAATATCTAAAATATCTTATTAATATGTATTCAAAACTACTTATTAATATGTATTCAAAGTTAGTGTTAGCCTTTTAAATTTAAAAAAAAAAAAAGCCTTTTATGTAGACTATAAAGTATATATCAAAATATTGGAATTGAAATTAGTAATTTTATAGAGCAAATAAATAATCGGGTGGATTTATGTTGGTATATAAGAACTTTCTCATTGTTTTATTTCATTGATCTTAATATTAATAGATTACTTTTATATAGATTTTTAATGAATGCTCTTAATTTTTGTAAGAGAGATAAACAATAATATTTATATTGATATTTACAGAG
Organism: Torreya grandis; assembly: GCA_037957365.1. Lineage (NCBI taxonomy): Eukaryota > Viridiplantae > Streptophyta > Pinopsida > Cupressales > Taxaceae > Torreya > Torreya grandis. The sequence goes on along the minus strand of JARHVA010001336.1, from coordinate 1,787,574 downwards.
TTTATATTCATTTTACATGGTTTTAATTTAAAGAATCGATCATCGTAAAATTTAAACTCCACTCAAATTTATAT